>JAGMVL010000667.1:0-249641 GCA_019202695.1 Populus x sibirica
CCATGCGTTGTTTCAACACAAGATCAACAAGACTTTAATATTGATATAACTGGTACTCATATTCAAAAAATATGGAGATCACTAAATTTCTCTAGGGTTCTCCTTCCTTCTCTTTGCCTTTGCAGCAACTTCATTTCTGAGGCCGTTCATGCCAAAGATGCTGCAGCAGTGCTCGATGTCTTCGGTCATGAGGTGCAAGCTGGTGCTCGTTATTTAATCGTAGCCCCCTCGACTGACAATACAACAACTCTTGCGGTCACTGCGACCAGCAAGATCTATATGCATTCAGATGTTATACTTTCCACTTTGAACGAGAGCCTCCCAATAACATTTTCACCTGCTATAAAATCCAACGATGGTGTCATCCGTGAAGGCTCTTATCTAAATGTGAACTTTGATGCACCCTCATGTAGGATGGGGGGTGACAACGATGTGGATGATTGAATCGGAAGGATTGATTGTGACCACAGGAGGTGTTGATAGATTGAATCGGTTTAAGATCACCAAGTATGAAGGTGATAATAGTTTTTATCAGCTTTCTTTTTGTCCAATGTCCGAACCCTTCTGTGAATGCTCATGCGTCCCTGTTGGCGTCAACAGTGACAAGCACTTGGGCTCCCAATGTCGGCCCTCTTCTTGTGATGTTCGAACCAGATGCATATTGATATTATCTGCTGCAATTCTGTATGAGGGAGTACGAGTGCCTACTATCGTGTATTGGGCATAAATAAAATTAAAATAAATAAGAAGCTTTTTAGCTTTGGCTTTTCCTTAGTTTTCATGGCGTCTCCATATTTATACTTCGTTTGTTGCTTGATCTTGTCACTAGAAAATCATCTGGTTGCTACAATCATTGGTTGATATCATCTAAATGTTCGAAACCAAATGTCAGTACAGGCAAATTTTTTTTTTTTGCATGTTTTAGTGGGGTTTAGGTCCTATTTATATATTGGCCTAGAAAGTGATAATAGTTAATTTCAATATGAAATTCATTCCATTTTATCATAATCAGCAGATAGGAAAGGTACTCCGACTAAAATAGGTTCGAAATAAAGAATATGAGTTACCACTAATTTTTTATTTCTCAAGTGTGATTGGTCAATTAATCAATTTTAACCAATATCTGAAATTTATTAAAATCGACATATTTTGATGTACACAAACCTTCTCCCACTCGGTTCCTTTTGCGAGAAATGAACAAGTCCTTAACCTCTCCAAATTTAATGATGGATCTTCTTAAGGATTGATACTGAAGCTGGCAAGGAAATCTTTCAAAGTATATCTTCACAGATTCAAAACATGGGTTGGTAGGTGAAAGCTGATCTTTTTTGTGAAGGTCGGAATCTAGGGTCTTAGATAGGGGTGGTAATATGGTGGTGACGAGGATAATGGTTTGAAAGAAGTTGCTGCTGTAGTTTCAAAGAAGTTGGTGCTGTTGGAGAGGTCTGCTACAAGCTGCTGCTGCTGGCGTGGAAGGGAATGCTGTTCTACAATGATTTTTGTGAGTATAATGCTATCAAAAAAGCATTTCAACTCAAAAGGTTAAGATGTTAGATGAGGTATAAGAATAATTTTATATTATTCTCTAATATATCCCCTAAAATAAAAATTCTTTGGGCTTAAAACTTGTATAGATCCATACTACCTTGTGTGTTATTTTTTATTAAATAAAATAGAAATGATGAGATTCGAACTCGTAATCACTTGAGTAGATTAGTGGTGGGATCCGTTGGTCTTGTTTTGCAGACAGAGTCAGGAGGAGGCTCAACTCTAAATGACGGTTTATATATCAACAAATAACTAGTCAGTACTATCCGAGTCATCAGTCGAGAAAAATATTGTTACCATCTACTGACTAATTATCATTACCAAACACAAGAAATAAACCATCTCATGCTCACCTACTTTATCATCTGTGACCTTGACATATTTGGTTCCTTTGATCGTGTAAGCTCTTATGATGTAGCCTAATTAATTTTTTGAAACAGTAATGCATTTACAATTTAGAATATAACTTGGATTGGTTTTGGATTCGATTCTATTGTGAGCATTAATATTTTTTGGCTCAATGTTTTACATTGATTCAAGAAATAGGTTTATATTTGTTGTGTTATAGGTTAACAAATATATGATTATTGCTCGCATTTTAGTTGCATTGATCAATATTGGCATGAACTTGATTGCTGAGAAATGTTTGATTTTTATTAGATTTGATTACTATTATTGTCGTGCGCTCCTCACGAGGCGATGTCACAACGACAATTCTCGGCAAGTGTCTTTTGAAATGGTCTTTGGTTTGATTGGGAGTCGTCACCTAGTATTATAGCTACTAGGAAACCTAACTAGTTTATTTTAAGAAATTGTATGCAAGATACTGGTTGCGTAAAGAAAAGATAATAAAACTCCTAATATGCCTTACCTGAGGTAAGGTGCATCGGTTTTTATTTGTTTGCTATGGTCTGATGAAGTCTATCTCTACTGACTTTACTATGGCGGGTCCCGCTATGATGAACAATCCTAATTTTCTAGGTCAAGAACTTGGTCGCGGGAATGTGAAATATGCTCAATTATTGTTGAGGCTTCTTTCAGGGGGAAAACTAAAATTCTATTTTTTGGTTGTTGCATCATTCCTAATAATATTTCAGATAAAATTCATTCCAGATTTTATCCTCATATTAGAAGTAAATGAGTTGTATTATTCATAATAATATTTTGGATATTAACCTCATACAGGTTTCTTATCCTTATATTAAAGTGAGTAACAAAATTATTATCCCTAATAATATTTGGAATATTAACCCCTTTTAGGTTTTTCTTTCTTTATTAAAAGTAAATAATATTATTATCCCTAATAATATTTTGGATAATAACCCCTTAAAGGTTTTTTTATCCTTATATTAAAAGTGAATAATTGTTTCTTGCCAAAAACAATGCCAAAAGTGTTTTAAATTTTCTTTAAAAAGATGCTCAAAATAAATTTAGGATTTTTGGCTATATACAAAAAAAAAAAAAAACATAATTTTAGGTTTTGGGAAGAAGAGGTTTGATTAGTAATCCTATGGAGGATAGTTGATGGTATCAACAAATTGATATTAGCATTTTTTAAGGAATTGTCCTTCGACATTAACATATGATCATAGGTGGTGCTATGGCTAAGTTTTTTTTTGTTGGGGTCTCCCTTTTAGGTTAATTTTTATGGCCTCCTCCTATATTATTTATAGGTAAGAAGTTTTTGTCTCTTCCTAATTGGTTAGTTACCAAACAAATCAAGTTCACTTTAGTTTGTCATTTTCTTTCTTTACACTTTTGGTCCCCTTGTCCATATATTTTTATTTTAAATTTTTTTATTTTTTTATATTTTGATTTTTTTTGAAAAAAATAACGTCAACTTTGACTCCATGAGAAAAAATAATCAATAATTTAAAATGGGCTTGTTAGTAGTTGTAGGTGTTGAAAATAAATTTTTGAGTTTCGAATTCTTTTAGAAAGACACTAAAAGTTAAGAGTAGAGAGATAGTCTTTTGTATAATTGTGATGAAATGATTGATAAACCAACCATCCCTTTTTATTTATACCTTTAGGGTTGTATACAATACAATAGTGGAATGTACTACACATGATAACTATCCCTATATATAATGTATTTACATATATGTGGACTCTTTCCTTAATACACCCCATCAAGCTGAAGGTGGAGATTCCACCCGAAGCTTGGATCTAACATAAGCAAATGAGACTGGAGGGAGAGGCTTGGTAAGAACATCTGTGAGTTGATCCTTTGAAGAGATGAACCATACCTGAATTTCTCTCTTAGCAACGCAATCACGGACAAAATGATAATCAACTTCAACATGTTTAGTACGAGCATGGAACACCGATTGGCGGATAAGAAAGTGGACCCTAAGTTATCACACCATAACGTAGTCATGGACGAAGTGGAAATCCGAAGTCCTACCAATAAAGAACGAATCCATAAAATTTCGTAGTACCATCGGCCAAGGCTTTGTATTCTGCTTCTGTAGAAGATCTAGCAACAGTGTGTTGTTTCCTGGATTTCCATGAGATAGGTGTAGAACCAAGGTATACAATATAACCACCTGTTGATTTTCGATCTTCAATACTACCTGCCCAATCAAGCTCTCGAAACCATGAAGAGTCAAAAGAGAGTCTCGAGTAATGTGCGGACCATAGGTTGTTGTAGCCCTGCGAGGTAATGTAGAATACGTTTAACAGCAGCCCAATGATCATCAGTAGGGGCATGCATAAATTGACATACTTTGTTGACTGCATAGCAAATATCAGGTCGAGTGAAAGTAAGATATTGTAGTGCTCCAACAATCTGTCGATACTGTGTCGGATTAGAGTGAAGAGTACCAGGCACAATTCCTAATTTAGAGAAGGTAGATAGAGGAGTATCAACCGGTTTGCAGGAAGCCATACCTGCTCGTTGGATAATATCGAGTGCATACTTGTGTTGACTTAACAAGATACCCATAGCTGTAGGTTTAACTTCAATGCCCAAGAAGAAATGAACATAACCCAAATCCCGAAGCTTAAATTCTGTTTGCAGTAAATTAATCAATCTATGAAGCAAGGCCGAGTTACTCCCGTCGGTAAAATATCATCCACATACACAACCGGATAAATCATGGCACCATTGAGAGAGAGAATAAACAGAGAAGTGTCAACCTTGGATGCCTAAAATCCAATGGAAAGGAGGAACTCACTCAACCTGTTATACCAAGCTCGAGGTGCTTGTTTCAAGCCATACAAAGATTTATGAAGACGACACACATGAGATGACATAGTAGAATCAACAAACCCCGGTGGTTGTGCCATGTATACCTCCTCTTGAAAAATGCCATTTAAGAAAGCATTATGAACATCCAACTGGTGAATATTCCAACCATACGAGACAACAATAGTGAGCACAAGAATCATTGTACATTTAACCACCGGGCTAAATGTCTCTAAATAATCAATCCCCTCTTGCTGAGAGAAGCTGTGGGCAACCAACCGTGCTTTATCTGTCAATCCGACCATCGGCGTGGCGTTTAATCTTGTAAACCCACCTACTACCAATCACATTCATAGACGGATGAGAGGGCACCAATGACCAAGTATGATTAGAGTGAAGTGCCCGGATTTCCTCCTGCATGGCATTATGCCAAACCAAATACCTGTTGGCATCCTTAAAAGACAATGGCTCACTATTAAGGTAACGTTACAACCCGTGAGGAAGTTGCAACACTGAAGTTAGCATCCTTTGGTGGATGTGGTCGAAGCACTATAGAATGGAGGCGGTGGCTGGGAGGAGTTGTTATCAACATCGCGGGATCTGCGAAGCTGAATTTGACATCAACACATAGATTAATTCTATGAGAGGAATCAGAGGGAAGAACCGATAAGGAGCTCAATATATGTGTAGGTCATGGGGAAGAACTAGTTGTAGAATATGCTGGAGTCATCGCCAGAACAGGGGAGCTGGCAGGAGCGATCTGAACCTGTACTGCATGTGAGGGTCGCGAATATGAACCTGTACCTACAGCATGATCATGATAATAACATGCAGATAATGGTAAGGGAGCCAAATGAGATGTAGGTGGTGTGGGGGTAATGGTGGAAGGGCTGAAGATGGTGGCTTTGGATGATATAAAGTAACCGATATAGTGGCGAAGTAGGATTTGTAGGTGGGACTGCAATCTGTTCAGATTTACCAAGAGAAAAAACATGTTTATAAAACCGAACATGACGAGCAAGATAAATACATTTGGATGTCAAGTCAAGACATCGATAACCTAAATGAGAGTTACTATATCCTAGAAAAACACAAGCGGATGAACGAAAATCTAACTTATGAGTATTGTATGGACGAAGGAATGGAAAACAAAGACACCTAAACGTACGAAGAAAAGCATAATCGGGAGGTGATTTTAAAAGACATTCGAAAGGACTCTTATAATTAAGAATCGGAGTTGGCATGCGATTAATCAAGTAAACAGAGCTTTCAAAGGCATAACTCCAATATTTAAGGGGAGCGTGACATTGCCCAAGAAGGGTAAGTCTAGTTTCGACAATATGTCTATGACGACATTCAACCATGCCATTTTGTTCATGGGTGTGCGGGTAGATCACACGGTGATGAATACCTATTGTTTTAAAATACTTATTGAGTTTTCAGTATTCACCACCCCAATCTGTTTGAACAGATTTTATTTTTAAAGAAAATTGGCGCTCAACGAGCGCTTGGAACTGATAAAAAATATTAAAAACATCAGACTTAGCAACCATCGGATAAAATCAGATAAAATTTGTATGGGCATCCACAAAAATAAAAAAATAATGAAAACCGACTGATGACAACATATGAGAGGGACCCCAGACATCACTAAAAATTAAATCAAGAGGAGCTAGAGTTTGATGACCTGTAGTTTTTAGAGTCGACGACACGACTTGCCCAAAGGACACGCAGACAATTAAAATTAAAACATTTTGTTGTACATGACACTTTTTTATTTTTCACCAACAAATACAGAATGCGTGGGCTTGGATGCCCAAGTCGACGATGCTAGATATCAGCGGAAGTAGAGAGACATGTAGATGAGAAAGCCTCGAGGCAATGACATGGCGACGACTCGGACAAAACATATAGACCATCTCTACTTTGACCGGAAAGAAGCACTTCCTTTGTCATGAGGTCCTTAATATAAAATAAACAGGAATGAAATTCAAAAAACATGTTATTCTCAAGGAAAATTTTTTGAACAAATAGCGTAGGTTTTTTAATGGTAGGAACATGTAAAATATTGGATAAAGTAAAGGTGCGTTTTGGGGAAGGAATTTTAGAGTGAGCAATATTGGAAATAACAAGGCCCTTACCATCACCAACATGCAGATGATCATTACCAAGGTAAGGTTCGAACTCGTCATATTAGCAATATCTAGCGTTACATGATGATTTGCACCCGTATCGTGAAACCATGTGACGGAGATGTTGCAGGAGCATTATTAAATGCGAGATTGGCATTGGCCTAGAGAGGATGATTAGCCAATCGAGAGCACCTTGGTGGGCAAAGATGCCCATATTCATAACACAGCTGACATTTTACACTGTGATTATACCCACCAAAGCGATTACCTTGCTGCCCAAATTGTCCTGATAGCCAAGAGGGAGATCCAGAAAACTGTCATGAGGAGAATCGATGTCCCTGTTGCCTAAATTGCTAACCTGAGGTATAACTGTTGTTTCCATTATTTCCACGATAAGCATTGTTGGGATTATTATTATTTCTCCAGCCCCCACGAAACCCGCCTCTGTCTAGCATTATTGAAGCCCAAGTGATTACGCACAAAGAAGTGGGTTACGCAGGGTGGGGTTGGTACCGGAGGTGATGTTACTACTAGTTGGAGAGTAGCTTTTTGGAGAAATTCATGTGTAAGTAGACCGCTATGGAGATCAGTGTAGGAGATGGATCAGCCTTGGTAGACAAGCTGGTGACAAGATCTTTAAATTCGCTACGTAACCCCCGAAACACATATAGGTTGAATTCTCCCTAGGAGATTGGTCTGCCAGCCGCTGCAAGTTCATCAAACAATGCTTTTGCCTTCTACAAGTAGGTGCTGGCAGAATCATCATGCTGGTGTAGCTCTTGGAAGGAACCGTGAAATTGCATGATCCTGGAATTTGAAGGAGACGCAAAAGTTGTTTCCAACGTTCTCCAGATATCATGGGAGGTGTTACAATCCACAACTAAATGCAGAACTTCCACCGAGAGAGAGGATAAGAGGGCACTCATGATTAAGTGATCTTGCTGCTTCCATTTCAAGTATGCGAGATTGATGGAGGATGAAGATATCGCAGCAGATTCCATATAAGAAGGAGGACATGTTGATGTGCCATCAACAAAAGAGTATACACCTTGGCCCAAGAGGAATGGCTTCATCTGCATCCTCCAATACAGAAAGTTGGTATTGGAGAGTTTTAAAGACATTACCTGTTGCGTGTTAGGAAGGGATATGATGGCAGCAGTAGGGGACACACCATAGGTGACTGTCGGCGCCATAATGGAGAAAGAAGATTGGGGTGCAGATGCAGCAAAATAATGAAGTTCTTGATTGTCCATAGGAGAAAGAAGTTTGGCAGAACACGTTCTTGATTGTTAGGAAGGGAAGAAATTTGCAGATGACGTTCTTGATATTTGTGGAAAAAGAGAACCGGATGTAAGGGAGAAGTCGAAAGAAGGTGAAAAAGGCTACTGGACGATATAAGACTCGCTGGATGTTTGTTTTGCTCGATACCAAGTTAAGATTAAAGAGATAGTCTTTTGTATAATTATGATGAAATGATTGATAAACCAACCATCCCTTTGTATTTATACCTTTAGGGTTGTATACAATACAATGGTGGAATGTACTACACATGATAACTATCCCTATATATAATGTATTTACATATATGTGGACTCTTTCCTCCGCAAAAGAACCAGTTCATTCTACGCCACGATACGTAAAACAACCTCTGTCATTCCAAAAAATGTTCATGAACCAAACATACTCACTAAAATCCTTATTATTATTTGTTTGAGAGTAATATAAAATTATTCTTGGGACCTCAGTTAATAGCTTGAGTTATTGGGTTGAGATGGTTTTTTGATATGGTATCAGAGCCTTGTTGATCAAGTGGTTATGAGTTTGAATCACACCACCTCCTTTTTTATTGATAAAAAATTACGGACAAGGTAGTGTGAACCTATGCAAGTTTTAAACCCGAAAGACTTTCACTTGAGGAGGTATGTTAGAGAGTAATATAAAATTATTTTTGAGACCTCATCTAATAGCTTAACTTATTGGGTTGAGATACTTATTTGATAGCATTATACTCACTAAAATCATCATAGCAGTAGCATCCCTTTTCACGGCAAAGAATGACCCCATCCACGCCCCAGGCTGACTTTTGAGACCTCTCCAAACAGCTGGCAACTTCTTTCAAACCCTTATCCTCGGCACCACCATATTACCACTCCTATCTAAGACCCTAGACTCCGACCTTCATAAAAGATCGGCTTTCACCTACCAATACCAATCATAATATTTTTGATATTAACCTCATACAAGTTTCTTATCCTTATATTAAAGTGAGTAATAAAATTATTATCCCTAATAATATTTGGAATATTAACCCCTTTTTAGGTTTTTTTTTCCTTTATTAAAAGTAAATAATAATATGATCCCTAATAATATTTTGAATAATAACCCCCTAACGGTATTTTTTATCCTTATATTAAAAGTAAATAATATGTTCTTGCCAAAAAAATTAAAAATATTTTTTAAAGATAAGTCAAAATTCATTGGAATTTTATGAACTTGTTGTCAAATCTAATGCAATATATTTTTTTAAACAATGCCAAAAGTGTTTAAAATTTTCTTTAAAAAGATGCTCAAAATAAATTTAGTATTTTTTGTCATATACAAAAAAAGAATTACATATTTTTAGGTTTTGGAAAGAAGAGGTTTGATTAGTAATCCTGTGGAGGATAGTTGATGGTATCAACAAATTGGTATTAGCATTTTTGAAGGAATTGTCTTTCAACATTAACATATGATATTGGTCGGAAAATTTAGGGATGGAAAGGAAAATGTTAATGAATCCAGAAGGGATAATACCGAAGTATTAAAAATGGAATTAGATGAAAAATTGTAAAGAATATGATAGCATATAGCCTTGAATATATATTGTTTGATTACTAATGTTTGTATTGCTTTTTATCATAATTATTTTTCAATGTTATGTTTGTTTCGAGGTCTATCATATTCACAACAAGAGTAATCTTTTAGATTCTCTATCTTTTGTGTCATTTAGAACTAAACAAGTGCTCGTGTATTTTGTATCTCAAGAAACTATTATGACTTGGATTGTAATAATATCTTTTAAATTGAATTTTTTAATGTAATTTATACTATCATGTATTCATACTTGTCATGCATGTGTGTTTTTCTTATTTACTTATTCTTAAAATATACATATTTGAGAAATTGTGGTTGGAGCGATAAATATTGGATTAAAACCCTAGACAATTGGGTCGTGATTGGATAATGATTAATAGAAGTGTACAGGTTGTTGGTCGATAACTTGAGACTTCCCAGTATAGGGAGACTGTGCTGAAATTTCCATAGAAATTACAATGAACCTTGTGTCGCACGTGTACGGCGTCGCAACAATCGTTCACCCTCAGGTATGTATATGGTATCTATCAAGCAAATATGGAAAGACAAGGGATTACGGTCTTTTATCGGTGGAAAATGGAATGGGAGTCGCCACCTAGTATTTTGATCACTAGAAACCCCAACTAGTCTCAAAGATCAAGTATGGGGACTCGTTGTGTAAAGGGAAGGTATTAGCACCCCAACTACACCCTACCTAAGGTAAAGTTTGTATTGTTTTATTGTCGATATATGTTAAGGCTTCATCGTATTTCTAATTGTTGGTCTGTCTACGGTTTAAGAAAAGTTCTCCTCGGTAAGGAGATCCTTATCTTATCAGGTAAAACCTAGTCGTTCTAACGTCAACAAAAGAACTACCTTTTTAATATCGGAAATATGTTTTACGTATAAATTCGTAATCCTTGATACTAAAACAAAAAAAAATTGGATTTTTTGAAATATTGGTCAAGTTCTCGTGTCTTTAATAAACTAGTTATTAAAGCCAAAATGCATGCTAAAACATATTTTTTTGAAGTTTTCTTTATTGTATGAAAATACAATACGATTTTATAGCCTTGAGAGACTTGACCGTATGCATGAAACAAATTTTTTTCTTTCGACGAAAACCAGGTATTTTAATACCGGATTTGTATCTTTACAGTATAAAAATACAAACCGATATTAACCAAAATAGATAGCAAAAATACACGAGAAAATCACAAATGTTTTTTTTGAAAAATATTTTTAAAATTTTTTGGAATGAGTAGGACCCGACCCAAAAAGAAAGCTGGGCCAAGATCAACCCAAAATAAAATACAATCTATCTTATATTAAGTTGGACTCAACCTAACTTGCATGGGTAGGGCTGATGATCCAACCCGAACTAGTTCCTATGCCCATGCACATTAACCAATCCATTATAATTAGTCGGTTACTGTGCTCATGCACAGTAACCGGGTAATTATTTTTCCTTGCTTGCAAAAATGTGCATAGTGCATGTTTTGCATGCAAGAAGATGAAACGGGAAATAGAGACAAGGGGGAGAGAATCACTAAGAATGTTCCCTTTTCATCATGAGTGACCTCCACTACTCCATAAGAAAACACCTTAACAACCGTAAATGGTCTTGACCACCGTGATTTAAGCTTGCCGGGAAACAAGCGGAGCCGTGAATTGAAGAGCAATACCGTTGACTAGGGACAAACTCCTTATGTACAATGTGCTTGTCATGCCATGTCTTGGTTCTTTCCTTGTATATCTTGGCATTCTCATAGGACTCATTCAAAATTCATCCATCTCGTTAAGTTGGATGATTCTTTTCTCACCGTAACTGCGCATATCCATGTTCGGTTGTTTCATTGCCCAGGATGCCTTATGCTCTAATTCAATAGGAAGATGGCATGCTTTCCCAAAACTAATCGATATGGAGACATTCCCAAAGGTGTTTTAAATGTTGTCTTATACGCCTATGGTGCATCATCTAGCTTTATTGCCTAGTCTTTTCGAGAGTTATTCACTATCTTTTCTAGAATCTCGCTTCACTTCTCTATTTGACACCTCTCTGTTTGGCCTTTTTTTTTTTTGGTGATAAGCTAATGCTCTCTTGTGTCTAACTCCATACTTAGATAACAATGCTTCAACCGCTTGTTGCAAAATGAGTTCCTTCATCACTGGTGATGGCTCCAGGGAGTACCAAATCTAGTAAAGATGTTCTTACGTAGAAAATTAAGTACCACCTTGCCATCATTTGTAGGCGTTACAATTGCCTCTATCCACTTTGATACATAATCCATTGCTAAGAGAATATATTTGTTGTTGTAGGATGAAGGAAAAGGTCCCATGAAATCAATGCCCTAAATGTCAAATAACTTAACTTCTAGGATATTCTGCAATGGCATTTCATTTTGACGAGATATATTCCCAGTATGCTGACATCTATCACAAGCAGTAACAAAAGCATGAGCATCTTTAAACATAGTGGGCCAATAAAAACCAGACTGCTGAACTTTGGCTATAGTGTCTTGCGCTCCAAAGTGCCCCTCATATTCAAGTGTGTGGCAGTGCTTCAGTATGTTTGTCATTTCCTCTTCGGAACGCACCTCCGATGACTTGATCGCACAATGCCGATCGAGTATCGGCTCCTACCGAGAACTAGTGTTTGACTTCGACAAGAAATTTCTTCTTTTGTTGGTAAGAAAATCGGCGGGATGATCTTACCTGCAAGAAAATTGACATAATCTGTATACCAAGGACTGAAACTGTTAGTGGAAATTGCTAAGATTCTTTCATCAGGAAAGCTTTCATTTATAACCGTGAATTTAGGCTCTAGTTGTTGTGCCAATTCCAGCCGTGAAAGATGATCTGCCACCACGTTCTCAGTCCCCTTTCTATCTTGAATTTCTACATCAAATTCTTGCAGTAACAGGATCTAACGAACAAGTCTGGGCTTGGCATCTTTCTTGGACACTAGGTGTCTAATTGCAACATGATCAATATACACCAGCACCTTGTTTCCCATCAGATAAGGCTGAAACTTATTAAAAGGCATAGACCACAACAAGCAACTCTTTTTCAGTTGTGGCAAAATTAAAGTTTGGGCATAATTGAGTGTTACTGCTGGCATAGTATATGGTGTGAAACACGTTGTTTTTTTCACTACCCCAGCACTGCCCCAATTACATAATCACTTGCATCACACATCAGCTCAAATGGTTTATCCCAATGCGGTGTACTTACAATAGGAGTTGTCACTAACTTCTCTTTCAATAGCATAAAGGCTGTTATGCATTCTTCGTCAAGCGAAACTTCGTGTCTTTTAGCAACATATTGCATAGTGGTTTGGATATTTTAGAGAAGTCTTTGATGAACCTCCTATAAAATCCTGCATGGCCAAGGAAACTCCTAACCCCTTTTTCGTAGTTAGTGGCAGAAGCTTGTCTATTGCCTTAATTTTAGCTCTGCCTACCTCTATTCCTTTTACTGAAATCCGGTGCCCCAACACTATACCTTTCTTTACCATGAAGTGATATTTTTCCCAGTTCAATATCAAGTTTGTCTTCCAAAACCAATGCCAACTTTGCAAGGCAGTCATCAAAAGAAGTTTCAAATACAGAAAAGTCATCCATGAAGACCTCAATGATTTGCTCCACCATATCTGAAAAGATAGCCATCATGCACCTCTGAAAGGTAGCTAGTGCATTACACAACCCAAAAGGCATTCTTCGAAAGCAAAAGTACCATAAGGGCGGTGAAAGTGGTCTTCTCTTGGTCCTCAAGTGTGATGGCTATTTGGTTGTATCCGAATAACCATCTAGGAAACAATAGTATTCATGTCTGGCTAACCTGGCCAACATCTGATCAATGAATGGTAGGGGGAAGTGATCTTTGCGAGTTGCCTTGTTGAGCTTTCGGTAATCCATGCAAATCCTCCATCTAGTTACCATTCTAGTAGTTATCAGTTTATTATCTACATCCCTTACCACTATCATTCCTCCTTTCTTTGGCACAACTTGAACTGGGCTCCCCATGAGGTATCAGAGATTGGATAAATAACACCAGCATCTAACCATTTCAGAACTTCTTTCCGGACTACCTCTTTCATTATCGAATTTGTTGTTAGCCATTTTTGGGTCCCCACACAAAAAGGAGAAAATACAAAAAAAAAGAGTCGAAAAAAATTATTGACAAAGAAAATTCAATTTGACTAAAATATCCAAAATCAATTTAGACCGATAGAGTATCCATGAAATTCAATGTTTATGGACTCAATTAAATTTTATCTAAGGTTTAATTGAATTTATAGAGGGTTTGTGTAACAGCCCCAATTTTACTATTAGTTTATTCGTTAATCTTCCCCCTATAAAGGGTAGATGAAGCATAAATTTTTTTTCTCTGTTGAAATTTCATTAGAAATTTCGGCAGGAGTCTCCCTATATCGGGAGATTCCAAGTTATCGACAAGTACCCCGCACATATCTAGAATTGCATCTCATCCATAATCACATCCATGTTTAGTAAAATCAACTACATAATTCATTCCAGATTATGTTTAGGACCATAATTATTCCTAAACTCCATCTTACATCACACGCAATAAGTTAATAATTAAAAGAGCCAATTCGAGCATGAAGATTTCATATACATATATATATAACACAACATAGTTTAATATTCTAACACAATCTAGTACACTCTAATATCCCAAGCATAGGTTGATACATTTAATATTTCGAAACAAAATATTACGAATATAATATTCTATACACGGAGTTACATGTTTCGCATAACAAAATTACACCACAAATCCTTAAGTTCCTAACTTATACAAAAAGGGATCAAAGAACTTAAAATCTATTCCTGACGTGAATGGGAGGGACCTGCAAAAAATATAAATTTTTCATATAATTAAAATACAAGTAATCTACTGAAGAAAAATTAACAGCATATTTATCTACTAAAATCGTATGAGATTCTCAATACAACCATAAACCCCTTTTAAAGGTTATAAAAAATTTTGTTTATGTTGACTACTTCTCCCCCTTCAACATCGAAAAGAGCATGTCGACACCAATGACCTCCATCGGTGTCTTTAGTTGCCCGTCCCAGGAACAACTAATCGGTTTCATGAAAATGTCAACACGAACGTAACCGTTTATGTCGTTAACTATTTTAAAACTAAAATAGTAAATCACTGTTCCATATTACCTTGGGAGGTTTTCAGATATGCCGATGTCAAGAATTCTCGACATCATTAGCTTTCACCTTAGAAAGCTAATCAAGTTTATAAATTTTTCCGATATCGACGTCACTTCGCCGATATTATTAACTATTCTGAAACCGAATAGTTAATCAAGTGTATAAATTTTGCCGATATCGACGTCACCCACCGATATCATTAACTATTCTGAACCCGAATAGTTAATCAAGGTTTATATTTCTCCTCCCATGTACCGGTAATGCCGATGTTAACTAGCTTGGTTAACATCATTAGCCTCCTATATCGGGACGAGACAAATCAAATTCAGAAAGCTTGATCATTATCAAGATTTGTTGTTACTGTTCATTTTCTCCAAAAGAACCCATAAACTAAATCTAGTCCTCTGATTCTATTTTTTTTTCCATCATTTTACCTTTCCTTTCCCCCTTTTGTTTTTCTCATCAATAAGCACCAAATTTTTATAATTCAATAGTTGGTTAAAATAATTATTAACTAGAGGAGATATAGGTTCCAAATACCTACCTGCTATAGACGCTCGACTTGCGTTCCCCTATGGTTGTTGTACTCCTCTCGCGGTTCCTCCTGAAACCACAAACACCCATCATTATTCCATATTAGTCCACATATCACACGCAACAACAACAATGGAAATAATATTCATTTCTCTTTTACCAATCTTTTCTTTCTCACTTACATTCCTCATTATTATCCTTTAACTTTTCAGCTCATTAGTAGTCCAAGTGGACATCATAAATTCAATTTTGATCACAATTTATTCTTTTTGAAGATCAAGACACACTTTATGAAGGGCAAGAAAACAAATTCTATCTTTAATATGGCTAAATTTCATCGTTTTATCTACTTGGCCAAATCTGCCAACAGGGGTGGCAGCTTGACCTCTCCTCAGATTTTTATCTGTATCTGGAGTTCCAGGACTCCAAATTAGGCGAGGTCAGTCTTGTTGGAAATCTAACACTCCCGACTAAAACTTCTATGGGGGGACCCTCCCTGGATTCTGTAGTTTTCAGGTCCAAATTTCCCCAGGAAATAGGGCAACGAACCTGCCCTGTTTTGCTAATGGAGAAAGTATCTCCAATTCATCTTAAATCCCTACTTTCTCATCAGTCACAACCATGCCTTCCCATTATTCATAGCATTCCCGTCTCATTTTATGTCTTCTTAAGGTCACTAGTACCACATTAATTAATTAAGCACATCATAAGTTTTCATTCCATCTCTGCAGTATCCCAGCAGAGAACGTGCCCAAGGGAACCAAAAGTTCCCTTCCTCTCTTTTATGCACTCATTTCTTCTTCTTCTTTAAGGCACTTAGATTATTCTAATCCATTTAACCTCACTCATTTCTGCATTTTCCCAACATTTTATGTTAAAGAACCCTAATTCCCAATTCAAGAAAAGCATAAGCTTTGGGCCAATAGCTCCCAAGTCAGTTGACTTTAGGGTATTAGGTGTTAAAACACCCCTTCGGGCTTAATTGCTTAGGTTAGGGAGGCTAAGAAATCAAACTTATCTACGTTTTTATTATCATCATTTTTTTTTTGTTTTTTTTGTTTTGAAAAGCATAGACTATCCCTATCCCTTAGTTGTTACCTTTAACAAAAGAACATAAATAATGTAATAATCTAATGTGCAACCCACAATCATATGTTACAGTGTGTGTGTGAAAATGAAGGTTTAAGAATACTTGTTAAATGAGTATATGAGCAGAATCAAGTGATAATAATGTGAGAGTTTGTATACCTGAATATTTCAAGAAGTATTCTAATAGGCCTTGTTATGAATATTGCAAATAAACATTGGAAAATGTTTACTAAGATGCGTCTCAAGAGTCACTAAAATTCCTCCTTACTCTGCCATCCTAGTAATAACAGTTTTGTCAAATGGCTTTAATAATAGCAAAAACAGTTAGTAAGTTAAGTTTTTTTTTTTTTTTTACTACTACTCTCTCCCCCCAACCAAAACGAGACATTGTCCTCAATGTCATAAGATAGAAAGATAGAGTATAGAAGACATCACCTGAAACAACGAACACTGACAATCCTGAAACACACTTGAACAAATATAAGAGATAACAAAACAGAAAAAATATTATGCTATTAATAAAACTGAAAGACATAAATTTTTACAGACTCAGACTCAAATCGTAGTTGTGATTGTGGCTCACATCTTCCCTTGGTTTTACATCCAAGAACGGCTTAAACGCCCTCTATGGGTCGGGGATAGGCTTCCCATCCAGTTTTCTTAAAAACGGCAAACAGGGTCTTTTACGCCGATTCCCAAGACTAAGTCGATCACGTTCTTTATGGAAATGGGGTCATAAGTCTTGAAATGCACAATGCACATCTCCACCAGGATATGTCTCCAAAGTCAATAGAAGATTATCTAAAGATTCCTTATGTTTTGAAATAAATCCGACTTTTGACAATTTTCACAAGCTTTTTGAGAATGCATGCGTGTCCTTTAACATGGTGGGCCAATAAAATCCATTTTGAAAGATTTTCGCAATGGTCTTTTTTGAAGAGAAATGACTCCCACATGCTTCAGAATGACAAAATTTAATGACATTACTTACCTCATTGTCGGGAATGCATCTTTGAAATATTTGATCGAGACAATATTCGAATAAGTAAGGGTCATCCCAATAAAATTTCTTCACTTCGCTCGAAACTCACCTTTGTCTTCGGTACTCCAATGAGTTGGCAAATCTCCTGAGGCAAGGAAATTGATATTTTTAGCAAACCAAGGCATTGAACTAAGAGAAAGTAAGGATTTGTCAGGAAAGTAATCATCGGTTGGTGTGATGTCAGATATCGAATCCGTTGTCACTCTTGACAAAAGATTCGCATCAACATTTTCAATGCCTTTTTCATCCGTGATTTCTTCCTGAGAATAAGTCATTTGCAAATCTTCAAATTCATCAAACTCAGTATTACTCAAAGTAGATTCAAATTGATCATAAACCAATTCTTCAATAAAATCTACTTCTTGTAAATCATTATCATCTCCGGGTTGCTTGCAAATGTTGAAAATATTCATCTCCAATGTCATGTTCCCAAATGATAGCTTCATCAGTCCATTCCTACAATTAATCAATGCATTAGAAGTTGCAAGAAACGGACGTCCTAAAATAACAGAAATGAATTACATGCTTCAACAAAGTTGTGTGTCCAAGACAACAAAATCCACGTGGTAAATGAATTTATCGACTTGTACTAACACATCTTCAACTATTCCTCTAGGCACTTTTACAGATCTATCGGCAAGTAAAAGAATTATAGAAGTTGGTTTTAACTCACCTAGATTGAGACTTTGAAAAACCTGAATATGGAAGTAAATTCACACTAGCTCCAAGATCAAGTAAGGCTCTTTCAATTTTATGTTCTCCAATAAAGCATGAAATTGTAGGACAACCAGTGGTCTTTATATTTCAATGCATTATTGTTTTGAAGAATAGCACTTACTTGTTCGGCTAAGAAGGCTTTCTTTTTCACATTCAGTTTTCTCTTCACAAGGCACGCATCTTTCAAAAATTTAGCATAAGAAGGAACCTGTTTAATAGCATCCAAGAAAGGTATATTGATCCTTACCCGTTTGAAAGTTTCAAAGATTTCGGAGTTGTGGTTGACTTTCCTTTGTTTGGTCATGGCATGAGGAAATGGAAGTCTTGGCGGGAATCAGTCTTTTCTTTGTAATGATCGATTCAACCCCTTCCTTACCCTCGTGAGATTGACTCATCATCATTCTCACAAGGTTCAAGAACGGGTTTTTCAATAACCTTACCACTACGAAGAGTGATGACTGATTTGGCTTGATCCATGTGTTGGCTTCTAGAACTACTTGCATTCACATTGTATTGCCCCTTGGGATTTTGTTGTGGTTGAGATGGAAACTTACCTTTCTCTTGGAAACTGAGAGCAGATGTCAATTTTGCAAGAGTATCTTTAAAATCTGTCATGCTTTGAGCAAGTTGAGTGTTGATCATCTCTTGCTTTTCTATGAATGCATGCAATGTTTCCTCAAGATTTCTTCTAGGAGGTGGAGCATAAGGAGGTGCATATCCATGAGAATTTTGGAAATTATGATGTGCTTGAAACGGTGGCTGTGAAGTTTGAGCATTATTGTTCTCACTCTTCCAATTGAAATTTGGGTGATTTCTCCAACCAGGGTTGTATGTTTGCGAGTATGGGTTATGATTGGGCCTTTGAAACCTGTTTAAAGCATGGGCTTGTTCATGGAGACATTCTTTAAAAGAAGGCAAAGTTGGACGAGTCATTGGTTGAATGTTCATTGGTTTCACAAATTTGACACACAATGTCTTGAACAGATTTTACTTGACCACTCTTTTTTAATTCTAGTGCCTCGACTTTTCTAGCTAAGGATGCAAACTTGGCTTGGAGGTCATGATCTTCCTAAGGTTGTACATACCTCCACTAGATGTATGAGGTTGGGTTTTACTTGGTGCCTCATAAGTTCCCGTAGTGTCCCAATTTTGCGCATTTTCAGCTAGCAAGTCTAGGTATTCCATCGCTTTATTAGGGTCTTTATCCTCAAAAGTTCCATTGCACATCAATTCAACCATTTGCCTATCTCTAGGAGTTAACCCTTCATAAAAATGTGAAACTAATCTCCATGTTTCAAAACCATGATGGGGGCAAGTATTAAGCAAGTCTCGATACCTATCCCAACATTGATAAAATGTTTCTCCTGGTTTTTGAGAGAAAGTAATGATTTGTCTTTTGAAAGAGTTCGTTCTGTGAGATGGAAAAAACTTCTTTAAAAATTGTTGTTGCATATCATCCCAAGCACGAATGGATCCAGGTCTCAAATTTTGTAGCCATGTTTTAGCTTTATCTTTTAATGAAAAAGGAAAAAGCTTTAACCTAATGGTGTTTGTTGCTACCCAATTTTTGACCCATGTTTTGATAAATTTTCAGAAAAATCCAAGAATAGCGAAAAAACATTGAAAATCCAAAAAAATACGTTTTTAATACATTTGCATCGTTTTTAGCATTTTTAGCATCGTCTCAAAAGAATTTAAATTTTCAAAGACATTTGGAACGCGTTCAACTTTAACGCGTTATTTTTAAAATCATTGATTTTCTTCATTGAGTCGACGTTAATATTTGCTCGCTTTCAAAAATACAAAAAAATAAGAAAAATCAAAATTTACAAAAAAAGAGGAAAAGAGAAGGAAAGGAAAAGTTGAGCGACTAGTTTGAAAACCTAGCAAAACTTTTCCTATAAATACCAAGCTACACTGATTTTTTGGAGGGGGGTCAATTTTGGAAACATCAGAAAAATACAAAAAAGAAAACCCTAACCCTAAACCTGTTTTTTGGCAAGGAGCGGCGCCCCCCAATTCCCATTGAAAAAAAACCAGAGAGAGCAGGGCGGCCGCAAGCCTCCCTTTCCTCGTTCTGGGCAGGCTGGCCGCCCCTCCCTTTGATTTTCTTTCTTCCCCTCGGCAAAGGGAACAAGGGACAGCCTCCCTCTCTTTCAAAACCAAACCGGGCGCGCCCCTCCCCGTCCTCCGATCTTCTTGAAGCCGCCTCCCTTCCCTTGGTAAGGAAACCAGAGCTCCCCTTCTCCCTTTGCCGACCACACCCACATCAACCTCTTTCGGCCACAGCCCTCCCCCCAAACATCGGCCTCTCTCCACACCGTTTCCCCCATCTTCTTCTCCTTTTCCAGCCAACAACGCATCCCCCTCCCATTGCAACAAACCGGAGCACCCACAAAAGACCACCCTCACAGCCCCCCACAAGGCCACTTCCCCTCTCGCCTCTCCCCTTCTCTTTGACAGAGCAGAGTCCCCTCACTCTCTCATTTTCATCGCCAGGTCTCTCCTCCATTCGGCCCCCGGCGACCGGCCAGCAGCAGCGACCGAAACAGGCGCCGTCCCCAGCTTCCCTCACCTCCAACGAAACCCCGCAGCAGCTCCTCCCCTCGACAGCCCGGCCACGACAGATCTTCCTTCTCCAACCGGCCTTCAACGGTGCCCACAGTCGCTCCCCACGCCTCTAGCGACGACACCCTCCGGTCCGTGTCCTCTTCCTTGCCGGCGACTTGAAACAAAGAAGAAAGCGAAGCCCAAAAACCGGATCTCGTAGGATGCGGATCTAAAAAACCGAGATGGAAAGGGACAGCTTGTTGTTGCGTTTTGTGCTTTTTTTTGAGGTGACAAGGGTTATCAACACCGGTGCGGAGAAGGGAAAGGGAGAAGAAGCGGAGCAGACCCTCCCATCCCGTCTTTTTTACGGCGGCGCGTGAACCCACGCGCCGCAGTGGCGGTGGCGCGTGGAAGGACGCGCCGCCCCTTTCTTCTTGCTCCAGAAATCCTGCTGAACGTTGTTAGGCATGCGAAGGGGTTCCCTGTAAATTCCAGATTGTTTTGGGGTTGTTATTGTAATTTTAAATGTAATTTTTTGTTTATTTGTTTTGAAATTGTATTTTGTACTATGGATGTAAAAAAAAGAAAAGAAAAGAAAGAAAGATAAAACAATGATAGAAAAAGAGATGTGTGTGTGTTTGTGTATTTTTTATGTATGTTATTGAATCAAAGAAAAAAATGAATTTAATATTTTAATTTATATGCACAAATATCTAAAGGACAGATAAAAATCATGTTGTATTTCCCATAAAAATGTAGAACATGTATCTACATATATTTTGGGAACTAATAACTGATTTATCAAAGCCTTAGAATTGAGCTAAAATTTTATTTTTAAAACACATCAAGTCCACGGCAGCTTACCTCAGGTAGGGTGCGTTAGGGGTGCTAATACCTTCCCTAACCACAACCAGTCCTTTACCCATGAATCTCTGAGAAGACCAGTACATCCGGTTTCCTAGTAGCCTGCAATCAATTACTAGGTGGCGACTCCAACGAACCAATCAAATCAAATCAACATAACAAAAAATCACCAAGCCGATGCCGCGCGGATTTAATGACGTGCGACAGAATGGCGACTCCATCGGGGAAGGTATTGTTTTCGACATTATTGGACTAAGCTTTGTGTATTTGATGTGTTTATGTTTTTGCATTTTTGTCTTGTTTTATTTTTGTTTTATTCATGCATTTTGTAGAATTGTCTCATGCATCACATATTCTAATTTTTTTAAAGCACACACAAGCTTCAGGTTAGGAGGGGGACTAGCAGCTTACCTTACGACTTTTAGTCAAGGTTTAAGTTTGTGTAAACCCCAACTCTTCGTTGAGTGCTTAGACCGGTAACGCTTGGTACATGTGCCATCTCATTACCTACCGGGCCCCTATATTGCCTTCAAGAGGGTGATCACTGGGACAACAAGAGACCCTTTTTAGAGACCAAGTAGTAAACCTACCTTTTATCTCACTTAAAAAGATTAGAACCTGCCTTTAGGATATGTGCTCCGTATACATTGTTTTGCATCAGGGCAAACCCTTCTTGAAGCATCTTGAACTCAAGACTTTTGGGTGACCCAATGGCCGTCACTCAGAAAATTTTAATTGTAGAGTTTGGTCAAGAATCAAGATTCTTGTTTCATCATACAAGAGTTACGACCATATGTCACCCCTCGAAGGGCGAGTTCATCATATAGTTTACATGTTCATACATTCATCATGCATGCACTGAGAGGAAAAATAGGTTCCCCTATCCGAGGTTTACTACCTTTGGATGGAAAAAGGTGGATAATAAAGAAAGGGGTCGAGAGAGAGACACAGAGTCAAAAGAAAGTTGAGAGCATCAAAGGCGAAGTAGCCAGACTCAGATCTGCTTGAACAAGTGTCGAGCATCAAATTGAAATCTGCACAGTCTTCTGTGGGAACAATGCTTGTCCGGTCCATTGAAGTTACACCTCCTCTTTTCAGTCATGAATAATTGCAGCAATGCCTTCAGTCATCAGCTAATGACAACCTTTGTTCTTGTTCAGTTGCACTGATAATTATTCATCGCCTCCACATTTTCTAATGGCACCAAATAATTGTTAGCCTTCTGTGCATGGTGCATTAGCCTTCTTTGAAGTTACCCCAACTGTGAGCTCAATTCCAGTTCAGCAGCACAAGATGTAAGAAAAAAAAACCCCGAAAAAAAAACCGAAAAAAAAGAAAAACATGAACAGACATCAAACTTCTACATTGCAGAGCTCTCTCTGTAGAGATTTGTTTGGGGATCTGCTAGTGGAGCATGCAAGAGGGAATGTAGTATTTTCATATGCTACAAAACTTTGCCCCATCAATTTCAGAACCGAAACACTAGAGTAGGCAGAAGGGTTAAACCTGGTCTGAAAACATGAGCCGTCATTGAACTTCAACGCGGCAGAGCTCTCTCCACAAAAACCTGTTTGTGGCTCTGCAAGTGGGGAATGCAAGAGGGGATGCAAGTACTTTCAAATGCTACAAAACTTTGGCTCATCGGTTTCAAAGACTGAAACACTCGGAGTAAGCGAAGAGTCGGACCTAGTCTCGAAAACATGAGCAGTCGTCAAACTTTGACGTGTCAGAGCTCTCTCTACAAAAACCTGTTTATGGCTCTACAAGGGGGAATCCAAGAAGGGATGCAGTAGTTTCTGATCATCTATAATTTTCTCTCATCAGTGTTAGCTTGAAAATGCAAAAGTAGGGAAAAGAGACAGACCTCGGCGGAAAAATAGAAAGAAGATTGAAACTTCAACAGAGCAGAGCTCCCTCTACAGGTGTCTGTTTGCTGCACCGTCAGTGAGGAATCGAAGAGGAGACAAAGGAGTTTTAGATTCATTAGTTTCTCTTCCAATTGAGACAACGCGTGATCCCACACGTCGGCAGTGACAATGCTGCAAGTCTCTGGGTGCTGCCAAGATTACCTAGCTACTGGAAGGTTTCCAACAATTCTCATACAACCGCAACAACATTGGAAGATTGACATGATGTTGTGAGGATTGCCAAAAGAATTGAGCTGGCTGTCAAGATGGGAAAGATTGAAGGATCTGCCACGGATTCCAGAACTGTGAAGAGATGAATCAGGAGATGACTCTGAAGACGGGAAACCATAGTTATGTGGTTTAGTCAAGTCTCACTGTAGCACCAGCTACTCAAGTGTCTTTGCCAAGATTGACATCTTTCTGCCACCCAAGTTGGACTACTAGCATCTGTCAGATTCCAGACTTTTTACCTGACTCCGACAAATCCCACGCAACCACCATTTTCTAAGTGGTATAATCCAGACAAGAGATGGGATGTCATGGTGGGGTCCTCAGTCATTTCAATTGAACAAATGCAAGAGTTTCAAGAATCGAGCTCAGTTTGTGAAAGATGATGTCATCGATCATTTTGTCACCAGAACATCCTCAGAATGACGAGTGATCGGAATTGCTAGGCAAAACACAAATATTGCCAGAATAGTTGATCCAAGAAGGGCGTTGAACTGTCAATCATTTTTGTTATGGATTTTGCCATCTTGCATTTTGTTTTGGGGTCACATCTCATCCTTGAACGAAACATGTCTTTCCTTTGTCTTCCTGTTGTTTTGAAATCAAGAGATGCTTCTTTCAAAGGGTATTTTTACAAAATATTTTAATCAAGCTCCAACATGCGATTAAGATTAATCAATCCTGAAGATTAAAAGTATTTTGATTGCAGAAATAACTCGATGCTTGAAAATGACATGAGGTGACCAAACAATTTTGAACTCATACCTCCTGAAACTGAACCACACATCATATAGCTAAGTTTTAGCAGTATGCATAATGACATGTAGTGGATTCGATAGTTATGGACTCGTGAATCATTATTCTTACAAGTCCCAATCATTACACCTTGGATGAGGTCAAAATTTATCGGTTCTAACCGACCTTGCTTGAAATGAGAAAAGGCCATCTTTGATATCTCTTCACTTTCTAAAGATTATATCCCTTGCAGTCCCATTTTGAGCCGGGTAAAATATTTTCTTTCAAAAAGAAACCTTGACTAGGATCACACCCCACACTGGGGGCAATGAGAGATATGTTATTAGGAAGGATGAAGACACTGATAGAATCAATGATAAAAGAAAGGCTTAGAATAAAAGCCCAATGATTGAGAAAGGAAGAACAAGAAAAGCCATAGATTGAGGGCCATCCAAGAAAACTTTGAGGAAGGTTATGTAAAAGCAAAAAAGTGGAAATGAAGGAGAATGCCTATCAATTCTAAGAGGAGCAAAAGAGGTTTCAATGGAAGAAAGACACAACAAATGTCAAAAGTCAACACCAAAAAAATCAAGTTTCATGTCTTTTGGTGTGTCTAGGATAAAGCCTTTAGTGTCTTCAAAATTTTTTAGATTCATTATTCATCAGAGATAAAGTTGGATTAGCATTATGACCTATGTTAAGAGAATTCTGAATTTGATATTAACAAGGTTATATGTCACTTTCTCTACAATGACAATAAGAAAAAAGTTGATGAATAGTTGATATTGATCCTAGGGCTTTGAAACCCTCAAACACCTTTTGAGCTTTTGAAATTCTTTTCTTTCATAGCCATGAACCATAGCCTGCATTACGTGCTTTAAAAAGCCCTTTTTAATCAAGTAAGCAATCTGAACCGATAAATGGCGATCTCAAAACTTGAAGAGTTTTCCATAAGAGTCATAGCTTCATGGATTAAGCTACTGGTTATTATGCATGCTGATAAAATTGGTGTTAAAAAAAAAAACAATCTTTCTTGATGAACCCTCAAGTTTTGACTTGAGTCTTTTGTTTCTTGAAATTCACAGAAGGTCACCTCATCATAGACCATCAAAAGATATACCCGAAATCAGAGTCTAAAATGGATACAAAGAACCATGAAAAAAAAAACCATTTTAGTCTTACAACGGGTCAATTTCTGTTTTCAAAATACATGACAATCAAAGGACTGTATATTTCGAATAACGTGTGTTGGATCTTTGACCGAAGAAACTTGATTTTCAAAAACTGACATCTCTCTGATTTCATTTCAACAACTAGACTTTGAATAGACATGATCTTTGAAGTATGAGAGTTGATTCCAGAATAGAAAGATTGTCAAACAAGAAGAATATCGATCGAGTTTGCAAAATCCTTGACAAGAATGACATCAACACTTCTTGACACTCCTTGAAAAGTTGACCACCTGGGGGCAATACAGTGGATCCTAAAAGGGAAACAAGCAGTATTCAGATCAGCTAGGGGGCAATGAAAGATGATCAAATGATGAATCAATGCACTGAGGACAATGGTGTTTAAAGAAAGCTAATCAGCAGGACAAGCATTCAGATCATTACCGGGGGCAATGTTGTTCAAAGACAGTCAGTGATTTAGTGAACTTCAGCAGCAATTGATGAGCAACGCTGCACTTGAAGGGCATTTTATTATCGTCGACTTGGGTTACCCTCTAAAACATGGCTATGACTCCTGACATATGTTATCAGGTAAGTGCATTTGAATGAACATCGAACATATGCACACCACCAAGAGTGACTGTGGGACCATCTATTCTGAAGCTTAAATGCGCACTTCACCGTATGAGTATGGGTGATAAAAGCAACATCATTGATGAGGCCAAGACATTTCTTTCCACTATCTGATTTGACAAGCTGAGAGGAATCCATGAGAAAGAACATTGAGCACATAACGATGAGCCTTTGTACTGCAAGCTATGAGATGCATGTCTGGACAACTGGATGATTTCCATGAAGACTGGTGATAGCATATACTTGAAGAGTATTGCTTCAACTTGAGGCAAGTTCATGACTGATTAACAATCTTGATGGGTGTTGGCATGGGCACACAATCAATCAGAGGGTACTTCTCAGAAGAATCCAAAAGAGAAAATTCTTCATGATGAATCAAGCAACACCACACTTGGGGGCATGGTCAAGCTTGATAAACAGCTAGAGCAGTAATCGTCGTGGAAAGCCTAGGATGGGCACTGCACTTACAGCTGAGTGGATAGCTAGCACACGAATGAGCCAATGCATCGAAAGAACAAATAAAGTTTTGGAATTCAAACAAAGGCACCCTATGACGATGGATCATCAAAGGGGGGGACCTATATTTCACATCAGGTAAGGATGCATACATGTCATCTAACGTTAAAACATTGCACATATTTTTTATTTTTGTTGCAGGAAAAATCCTCAATGTAGTTTAGCAAGATTGGGGACCAAAAAAAAAGGAAGAGGAGAATCATTGAGCTAAAAATAACAGAGGATCACGGTTTAGATCTTGGAACAAGAGGAGAATGAGATGAACCCTGCCAGTAGGAGAATCTCAAAGAAACGAGGAGATTAACCCCGTCATCAAGAGGAGTCTTCAAGGCAAGCTGCAACCAGAAGGTGCCAAGTTTGTCAGCCTTATCTTATCAGGACTGCTCCAACCAAGTCTTTTTGCCAGGTAAGTCATATTCTATCTTTGGGTAGGTCACCCATAACAATGAGACCACTTCATATTTTTTCTATCTTCCATCGGGTAGGTCACCCATTATAATGAGACCGCACATCACATTCTTTCCACCTGGGTAGGTCACCCATAACAATAAGACCACTTCATATTTTTTCTATCCTCCATCTGGGTAGGTCACCCATTACAATGAGACCACTTTATATTTTTCTCATCTTCCATTTGGGTAGGTCACCCATTATAATGAGACCACACTTCACATTTTTTTCTTATCTTCCATTTGGGTAGGTCACCCATTATAATGAGACCGCACTTCACATTCTTTTCATTTGGGTAGGTCACCCATCATAATGAGACCGTTTTCCACATTCTTTCCACCTGGGTAGGTCACCCATTACAATGAGACCACTTGTTACACATATTCTTTGTTTTGATCTAAAGAGGTCGCCAGATGGGATCTCATGTAGCTTTGGTTAAAGGGAATCGCCAGATGGGATTTCAGGTTGACCGAGCTACACATTTTTTAGTTCCAGTTGAATGAGGTCGCCAGATGGGATCTCATGTAGCTTCGGTTAAAGGGAATCGCCAGATGGGGTTTTAGGTTGACCGAGCTACACATTTTTTTTAAGTTCCAGTTCAATGAGGTCGCCAGATGGGATCTCATGTAGCTTTGGTTAAAGGGAATCGCCAGATGGGGTTTCATGTTGACCGAGCTACACATTTTTTTTAAGTTCCAGTTGAATGAGGTCGCGAGATGGGATCTCATGTAGCTTTGGTTAAAGGGAATCGCCGAGATAGGATTTCAGGTTGACCGAGCTACACATTTTTTAGTTCCAGTTGAATGAGGTCGCCAGATGGGATCTCATGTAGCTTCGGTTAAAGGGAATCGCCAGATGGGGTTTCAGGTTGACCGAGCTACACATTTTTTAGTTCCACTTTAATGAGGTCGCCAGATGGGATCTCATGTAGCTTTGGTTAAAGGGAATCACCGAGATGGGATTTCGGGTTGACCGAGCTACCACACATTTTTTTTTGAAGTTCCAGTTGAATGAGGTCGCCAGATGGGATCTCATGTAGCTTTGGTTAAAGGGAATCGTCATATGGGATTTCAGGTTGACCGAGCTACCACACATTTTTTAAGTTCCAGTTGAATGAGGTCGCCAGATGGGATCTCATGTAGCTTTGGTTAAAGGGAATCGCCGAGATGAGATTTCAGAGTTGACCGAGCTACCACATTTTTTAGTCCCAATTTAATGAGGTCGCCAAATGGGATCTCATGTAGCTTTGGTTAAAGGGAATCGCCAGATGGGATTTCAGGTTGACCGAGCTACACATTTTTTTAGTTTTGGTTTAATGAGGTTGCTAGATGGGATCTCATGTTGGTTACGGTTAAAGGGGATCACGGACGAGATCTCGTGTTAGCCCAACCACACACGGGATATTGGTTCGGTTAAAGGGGATCGCCGGACGGGATCTCGAGTTAGCCCAACCACACGGGATATTGGTTCTGGTTAAAGGGGATCGCCGGACGGGATCTCAGGTTAGCCCAACCACTCACGGGATTTTGGTTCGGTTAAAGGGGATCGCCGAGATGGGATCTCAGTGTTAGCCCAACCACACACGAGAATAATGGTTACTGGTTAAAGGGGATCGCCGGAGGGATCTCGGGTTAGCCCAACCACATACGAATATTGGTTCTGGTTAAAGGGGATCGCCGGACGGGATCTCAGGTTAGCCCAACCACGCAGATTTTGGTTTTGGTTCAAGGAGATCGCCCGATGGGATCTCGGGTTAAAAAAAAAAAAAAAAAAAAAAGAAGAGAGAGCAAGAAAGAAAGAACGAAGAGGAAGAAAGGAGAAGGAAAAAGAAAGAAACATTTAGAGTTTTTCTTTACAAAGCTTACTATGCGAAACATTGAGGAGTTTTGCTTCGTAAGCATTGTAAAGAGGGGGCATCTGTTGCTACCCAATTTTTGACCCATGTTTTGATAAATTTTCAGAAAAATCCAAGAATAGCGAAAAAACATTGAAAATCCAAAAAAATACGTTTTTAATACATTTGCATCGTTTTTAGCATTTTTAGCATCGTCTCAAAAGAATTTAAATTTTCAAAGACATTTGGAACGCGTTCAACTTTAACGCGTTATTTTTAAAATCATTGATTTTCTTCATTGAGTCGACGTTAATATTTGCTCGCTTTCAAAAATACAAAAAAATAAGAAAAATCAAAATTTACAAAAAAAGAGGAAAAGAGAAGGAAAGGAAAAGTTGAGCGACTAGTTTGAAAACCTAGCAAAACTTTTCCTATAAATACCAAGCTACACCGATTTTTGTGGGGGTCAATTTTGGAAACATCGAAAAATACAAAAAAGAAAACCCTAACCCTAAACCTTGTTTTTTGGCAAGGAGCGGCGCCCCCAATTCCCATTGAAAAAAAACCGAGAGAGAGCGAGGGGCGGCCGCAAGCCTCCCTTTCCCCTTTAGGCTGCAGGGCCGCCCCTCCCCTTTGATTTTCTTCTTCCCCTCGGCAGCCGGGAACAAGGGACGACTCCCTCTCTTTCAAAACCAAACCGGGGCGCCCCTCCCCGTCCTCCGATCTTCTTGAAGCCGCCTCCCTTCCCTTGGTAAGGAAACCGAGCTCCCCTTCTCCCTTTGCCGACCACACCCACATCAACCTCTTTCGGCCACAGCCCTCCCCCCAAACATCAGCTCTCTCCACACCGTTTCCCCCATCTTCTTCTCCTTTTCCAGCCAACAACGCATCCCCCCTCCCATTGCAACAAACCGGAGCACCCACAAAAGACCACCCTCACAGCTCCCCCACAAGGCCACTTCCCCTCCGCTCTCTCCCTTCTCTTTGACAGAGTAGAGTCCCCTCACTCTCTCATTTTCATCGCAGTCTCTCCTCCATTCGGCCCCGGCGGCGACCGGCCAGCCAAGCCGACCGAAACAGCGCCGTCCCCGGCTTCCCTCACCTCCAACGAAACCCCGCAGCAGCTCCTCCCCTCGACAGCCAGCCACGACAGATCTTCCTTCTCCAACCGGCCTTCAACAGTGCCCACAGTCGCTCCCCACGCCTCTAGCAGCGACACCCCTTTGGTCCGTGTCCTCTTCCTTGCCGGCGACTTGAAACAAAGAAGAAAGCGAAGCCCAAAAACCGGATCTGTAGGATGCAGATCTAAAAAACCGAGATGGAAAGGGGACAGCTTGTTGTTGCGTTTTGTGCTTTTTTTTGCAGGTGACAAGGGTTATCAACACCGGTGCAGGAAGGGAAAGGGAGAAGAAGCTGAGCAGACCCTCCCATCCCGTCTTTTTACGGCGGCACGTGAACCCACGCGCCGCCAGTGGCGGTGGCGCGTGGAAGGACGCGCCGCCCCTTTCTTGCTGCTCCAGAAATCCTGCTGAACACTGTTCCGGCATGCAGAAGGGGTTCCCTGTAAATTCCAGATTGTTTTGGGGTTGTTATTGTAATTTTAAATGTAATTTTTTGTTTATTTGTTTTGAAATTGTATTTTGTACCGTGTGGATGTAAAAAAAAGAAAAGAAAAGAAAGAAAGATAAAACAATGATAGAAAAAGAGATGTGTGTGTGTTTGTGTATTTTTTATGTATGTTATTGAATCAAAGAAAAAAATGAATTTAATATTTTAATTTATATGCACAAATATCTAAAGGACGGATAAAAATCATGTTGTATTTCCCATAAAAATGTAGAACATGTATCTACATATATTTTGGGAACTAATAACTGATTTATCAAAGCCTTAGAATTGAGCTAAAATTTTATTTTTAAAACACATCAAGTCCACGAAGCAGCTTACCTCAGGTAGGGTGCGTTAGGGGTGCTAATACCTTCCCTAACCACAACCAGTCCTTTACCCATGAATCTCTGAGAAGACCAAGTACATCCGGTTTCCTAGTAGCCTCGCAATCAATTACTAGGTGGCGACTCCAACGAACCAATCAAATCAAATCAACATAACGAAAAATCGCCAAGCCGATGCCGCGCGGATTTAATGACGTGCGACAGTGTTCATGCTACAATTTGAGTCATTATACGTATTGCAAACCTCCTCAAATTCCCTTAAATGCAAGTATGGATTTTCTAAATCTAAACCATGAAAAGAAGATAAAAGTTGAATAATGCCTGGCTTAAAATTAAAATGAGATGCATCAGAAGGAAAAACTATGCATGAGGGTGCACTTGTTCTTGTGGGATTCATGTGGTCTCTAAGTATTCTAACCCGGTTATTCTCATTATTCTCATTGTGAAGCGATTGGTTATCTTCTTCGGCCATATTTTCTGAAAATGATGAGGATACCCTACAAAGTCTACCACTTAATGTTCGTGACCAAACTCTCATGCACGTGTAAAAAGAGAATAAAAAGAAGAAGAAAACAAAAGAAAAAGAAACAACACAAAAGAGACAAAGTTAAATACAATAAAAGTAAAAAGAGAAAATAAAATAAATACTATAATTTGTACAAGAATTTACCTTCCCTGGCAACGGCGCCAAAAACTTGACACGACCAAAAGATTGATGTCTTCTCCCAAGTGCGGGAGTGTCGAAGTAATAAATAACCCGGTAAGACCGAGGTCGAACCACAGGGAGGTTAATTGTATAAATTATAGATAACAATAATACAACAACAACAATAATAATAATAGTGAAGAAGAAGAGGAAGAAGTTGATGAGAACTTTGAGATGGAAGATTAACGTAAGGATTAAACAATGATAATAACAAATGTCAAGGTTAGAGGATCCACTAATGGTATTTCAAACAAGTATAGTATAAACTCTTTTTATTCAATTGGAAACCACACATAAAGGAGGTCCCAATCAGATTTTAAATTGTTAACATGATTACATTAGTTATCTTATTCGAATAATGCTAATACTTGTAAATGTTGTCGGCATTCATGATTATAACTTATTTTAACAACAAATCAAGTTTCTTTCATAGCTCGTGTGTCGGTTATACCATACAATATGGGCTATGAAAGTGCCAAGTATTTGTTGTACCAAGTGTTATACAACATAAATCTAGATTAACCATTTAACAAGCAAAGTATTAAAAGTGAACAAGATAACAAATATAAAGCATGTTAGTATCCAACATTAAGGTCCATGTTAAGTTTATATTATACTTATTCTTACACCATTAGTGTACCCTTTTCACCTTGACATAATTAACTTAGTTAAACATAATGAAAGAAAGAAACATAAAGAAACAAGGAAAGGAAATGAAAAGCATAAGCAAGAAATTAATATAAGCAAAACTTAAGCATTACAAAATATAAAGAGAGAGCTAGAGCATGATCTTGATCTGAACACCAAGATGCCTAAATACATGGCAAATGCCTCCTTTTATAGGCCAAAATTCGGAACTATTGATTTGTTGACTAATTGATGAATGGGTGGCCACATCTTGACTTGATGACAATTCTTATCTTCTTGTCTGCCAAAAAGGTCATTGATAACGTCATAATTTGAACCAACTTCAATCATGAAAGTTCTAGGCAATTGTCTCATCTTTCCAGGGTAAAACTTTGAGATCATTTGGACTTCTAGAACTCGAGATATGGGCGGAACACTGAACAGTGTCTGGGCTGCAGGACAGATTCAGACTTCTTCGTTGTTGCTACCATTTGGACTTGAAAACGGCCTTCTTAAATCTTGGACTCCCATGAAAGTTGTAGGCCTATGTCTTAGCTTTCCATCCATATAAGGTAGACCTAAATCCGAGATCTACAGCTCCAGATATAACCCGATTACCAAACAGTGTTCCAGTTTGGACTGCACCAACATCTCTTTTCTAAGTTTAGCCATCTCTTTGTCCTTTCATTTTCAGTACTTCAACTCATCAATCAATTCTTTCATTTATGTGATAGGCCTGCATTTAAGATGAACATTTACCATAAATTAAAGGTATCTTATATTATTAGATATGTTATTATAAAACATGCTTTAGTTAAGGAGTTATTGATACTTCAAGTGCAAAATGATGATATAAAATATTGATAAAAATGCACTTTTAAGTACTAATCACTGTGCTCATGCACAGTAACCTGCTATGGTGGGCTGGGCTCATGGATATTGGGCCGAGTCCAGTCCAGCCCAACAATGGTGGGCCGGGTTCGACCCTAAAAAAAAAATAAATATATGTTTAAATATTTGTGATTTCCCTACGTGTATTGTTTTACGTTGTTTTGTTTAATCTCAACTGCTTTTTTTTGTCATTTAAAAAAAAAACGAATTCGGTATTAAAATACCCGATTTTCGTCAAAACTTCCAAACATACAAAAAAAATTGAAAAAAAAGAAAAAATGTTTTTGTGCATACAACCAAGTGTCTCAAAGCTAAAAAATCATATTGTGTTTTTCATACACCAAAAAACAATGTTTTAGCATGCATTTTGACTTTAATAACCAGCTTATTAAAGTCAAGAGAACATTTGCCAAAATTTCAAAAACAACAAAAAATTTATTTTGTTTTTTTTTAGTATCAGGGATTACAAATTTATACGTAAAACGTATTCCCGATATTAAAAAGGTATTTTTGTTGACAACATAGAACAATTAGATTTTACCCCATTAAGATAAGAACCTCCTTATAGAGGAGAGCTTTTCTTAAATCTTAGACAGACAGGACAAACAATTAGAAACCACAACAAGACCTTAGATTTTATCAGACAATAAAATAATGCAGCTTACCTTAGGTAGGGTGTATTTGGGGTGCTAATACCTTCCCTTTACGCAAGCAGTCTCCGTACCCCATCTCTAAAACCAATTAGGGTTCCTAGTGACCAGAATACTAGGTGGCGACTCCCATTCAAATTTTACACTGATAAAAGAAAAAAAATCCTTGTCTCTCCACATTTGCTAGATAGACCATTTCTAATTTTCCTTGAGAGGGTGGACGATCATCGCGGCACCGCACACATGCGACATGTGCAAAGATGGCGAGATAAGGCAACATATGTTCACCCTCCACTGATGGATACAGAAATGGTGATGTTGTTTGCCAACACCTTTCACTCCTCTTATTATGAGCATTTAATAGAAAGCTCAGCTCAATATTTCTATGAAGTTGTGAGGATTGGCTTGAAAGAATTGAATAAGCTATGAAGAGGGGAAAGATTAAAGGTTCTGTCATGGATTCCGAACAATGATGAGAAATGACTCCGAAGGTGGGAAACCTTATTTATGTGGTCTAGTCAGGTCTCATTGTAGCATCAACTGCTCAAATGTCTTTGTCAAAGGTTGACATTCCTTTGCCACTCGAGTTTGTCTAACAGCATCTGTTAGGCTCGAGACTTATTGCCCCGACTTTGTCAAATCTCATGCAACCACTGTTTCTTATGTGGTATAATCTAGACAAGAGATATGAATATCATGGTGGGGTCCTGGGCCATTCATTTGAACAGTTGCAAGAATTTCAAGAATCGAGTCTAGAGGATAGTGAGCAAGAGGGGAGTTGTGTTTATGAAAGATGATGTCATTGGCCATATTGTCACTAGGACATCCTCAGATTGACAAGTGATCGAAAATGCTTAGCAAAACATTGATATTGCTAGAAAAGCTGATCCAAGAAAGGTGTTAAACTGTCAATCATTTTGTTATGAATTTTTGCCCTTCGCATTTTGTTTTGGGATCATATCTCATCCTTTAATGAAACATGTCTTTTTCTTTGCCTCATTGTTGTTCTGAAGTCAGGAGAAGTTTAGCATTTTATTTTTGACAAAATATTTTGATCAAACTTCAACATGCAAAATTAAAGCTAATCAATCTTGAAAATTAAAAGTGTTTTGATTGCGAAATGACTCAATATTTGTTAAAATGGCAAGATGAACAATATAGGGTGACTAGACATATTTTGAGCTCACACATGAAACTAAACCACCCACCATGTAACTAAGTTTTAGCAGTATGCATAATGACATGTAGTGGATTCGATAGTTATGAACTTGTGAATCATTTGACTTTTACAAGTCCCAATCATTACATTGGACGAGGTCAAAATTTATCAGTTCTAACTGACATTGCTTGAAATAAGAAAAGACCATCTTTGTTTTATCCTTTCACAATACTTGAAATATATCCCCTGTAATCCCATTTTAAGCCACGATAGAATATTCCTTTCAAAAGAAACCCCGACCAAGATCACATCCCATACGAGGGCAAATAAGAGATTTTTATTAGAAAAGGAAGAAGACAAAAGTGGAATCAATGGTAAAAAGGAGGTTAAGAACAAAAGTCCAACGTTTGAGGAAGAGAGCTAAAAGAAAGAAGACATAGACTAGGGGCATGGTAGAAAACCCGTGAGGAAGGCTATGTGAAAGCCATTGCACAAAAAAAAAAAGGCACAACAAATGCCAAAAGTCAATACCAGAAAAAATACTAAGCTACAAACATGACTTTTAGTATACATGATAAAGCCTATGATGTCGTCAAGTGATTAGACTGATTATTAATCAAAGAAAAAGTTGCATTTGCATTATGACCTATGTTAAGAGAATTCTGATATTTGAGGTTAATAAGGTTATATGCCACTTTCTCTACAAAGACAACAAGAGAAAGAGAATTGATGAATAGTTGATGTTGATTTTAGGTCTTTGAAACCCTCAAACACCTTTTTGAGTATGTGAATTCCCTTTCTTTCATAACTATGAACCATAGTCTGCATTATGTGCTTTCAAAAGCCCTTTTTAATCAAGTAAGCAATTTGAACAGAGATAAATGACACTCTCAAAACTCGAAGAGCTTTTCCATAAGGGTTGTGACTTTATGAATCAAGCTACTGGTTATTATGCATGTTGACAAAATTGGTGCCAAAAGAGGAAACAATCTTTCTTGATAAAGCCTTAAGTTTTGATTTGAGCATCTTGTTTCTTTGAAATTCATAAAAAGGTCACCTCATCACAGACCATCAAAAGACATACCCAAAGTCAGAGTTTACAATGGATACAAAAAAACCATAGAAAAAGCTATTTTATAATGGTCAATTTTTGTTTTCAAAATATCAGATAATCAAAGGACTACATTGAATGGCGTGCGTTGGATCTTTAACTGAAGAAACTTGATTTTAAAAAATACTTTTAAAAATTGACATTTCTTTAATTTCATTTCAACAATAAGTCTTTGAATAAACATGATCTTTGAAACATGAGATTTGATATAGAACAAGAAAGATTGTTAAGAAAGAAGAGCATCGGTTGGATTTGCAAAATCCTTGACAGAAGTGACATTAACACTTCTTGACACTCCTTAAAAAGTTGACCATTTGAGGGCAATACAGTGGACCTTCAGAAGGAAAAATAATAATATTCAGATCAGCTAGGGGGTAAAGAAAGATGATCAAATGATGAATTAGTGAACGAGAGCACTCAGATCAGTTAAGGGCAATGATGTTCAAGAACAGTCTATGAACCAAGAAACCCCGACAACAATTGCGAGTAAAGATGTACTTGAAGGACATCTTCATATTGTCATCTCCGGGGTTTACCCTCCAACATGGCTATGACTTTTGAACGATGTTATCGCATAGTCGCATTTGGATAAATGTGAAAGGATGCACCCACCAGACCGATGTGGGACCATCTTTTTTTAGGCTCGAAGGCGCACTTCACCGCATGAATATGGGTGATAAATTGAACATGATTGATAATTCCAATGCTTCTTTTTCACAACTCGATTAGATGATATGAAAGGGATCCAATGAGAAAAACATGAAGCCTATAACCAAAAGCCTTTTACTGCAAGCTATGAGATGCATGTTTGTACTTTTGGATAGTTTCCAAGAAGGTTGATGATAACATATACTTGAAAAGTATTGTTTGAACTGGAGGCAAGTCGATGGCTGATTAGCAATCTAAGATGAGGACGACACCAGTAAACCTCTTGATGAGTGCTGGTAGGATGCACACAGCTAATCAAAGAACAATTATTGAGAGAATCCAAGAGATGAATGATTTGTTAAGCTTCTTCATGACGAATCAAGCAACACCACACTTGGGGGCATGGTCATGCTTGATAAATAGCGAAAACAAGAATCATCGAAGATAGCCTAGGATAGGCACTGCATTTATAGTTGAGTGGATGACTAACACATGAATGAGCCAATACATTGAAAGAGCAAAGAAGGCTTTGGATAGCAAACAAAGACACCCTATGACAATAGAACATCAAAGATGGGTGACCTATATTTCAAATCAGGTAAGGATGCATGTATGTCATCTAACCTCAAAACATTGCATATATATTTTTTATTCGTTACAGGAAAATCCTCAAAGAAGTCCAGCAAGATTGAGGATAAAAAAAGAATCATTGAGCTAATAATAACAGAGAATCATGGTTATGACCTTAGAACAAGAAGAAGATGAGATGGACCATACCATTAAGAAAGTCTAAAAGAAATGAGAAGATCAACTTTGTCATCAAGAAGAGTCTTTAGTTCAAACCCTGCTATTAGGAAAAATACATAGATTTTGGTTTTGGTTAAAGGGGATCGTCAGATGGGATCTCAGGTTAGCCTAACCACACGATTTTGGTTCGGTTAAAAGGGATCGCCGGATGGGATCTCAAAGTTAGCCCAACCACATAGAGGATATTGGTTCTAGTTAAAGGGGATCGTCATATGGGATCTAAGGTTAGCCCAACAACACAGATTTTTGTTTTGGTTAAAAGGGATCGCCAAATGGGATCTCAAGTTAGCCCAACCATACAGATTTTGGTTCTGGTTAAATGGGATCCCCAAATGCGATCTCAAGTGTTAGCCCAACCACAGAGGATATTGGTTCTGGTTAAAGGGGATCGCCATATGGGATCTCAGGTTAGCCCAACCACACAGATTTTGGTTCTGATTAAAGAGGATCACCAGATGAGATATTGGGTTAGCCAACCACACACAGACTTTGGTTCTGGTTAAAGGGGATTGCCATATGGGATCTCAGGTTAGCCCAACCACACAGATTTTGGTTTTGATTAAAGGGGATCACCAGATGAGATCTCGGGTTAGCCAACCACACACAGACTTTGGTTCTGGTTAAAGGGATCGCCATATGGGATCTCGGGTTAGCCTAACTACAATTTTGGTTTTGGTTAAAGGGGATTGCCGGATGGGATCTCGAGTTAGGCCAACCATACATAGACTTTGGTTCTGGTTAAAGGGGATCGCCAGATGGGATCTCAGGTTAGCACAGCCACGCAGAGGATTTTGATTATGGTTAAAGGGGATCGCTAGATGGGATCTCAGGTTAGCCGAACCACACACCGACTTTGGTTTTGGTTAAAGGGGATCGCTCGATGGGATCTCAGGTTAGCCCAACCATGTAGAGGATTTTGGTTCTAGTTAAAGGGGATCGTCGGAAGGGATTTGAGGTTAGCCCAACCACGCAGACTTTGGTTCTGGTTAAAGGGGATCGCTAGATGGGATCTCAGGTTAGCCGAACCACACACCGACTTTGGTTCTGGTTAAAGAGAATCGCTAGATGGGATCTTAGATTAGCCCAACCACACAGACTTTGGTTCTGGTTAAAGAGAATCGCTAGATGGAATCTTAGGTTAGCCCAACCACACACAGACTTTGGGTTCTGGTTAAAAGGAATCGCCAGATGAGATCTCAGGTTAGCCCAACCACGTAGAGGATTTTAGTTTTGGTTAAAGGGGATCGCTGGAAGGGATCTTAGGTTAGCCTAACCATACACAAGACATTGGTACTGGTTAAAGGGATCGCTATGAGGGATCTCGGGTTAGCCCAACCACGAAGCAGATTTTGGTTCTAGTTAAAGGGGATTGCCATAAGTGATCTCAGGTTAGCCCAACCACACACAAACATTGGTTCTAGTTAAAGACGATCGATAGGAGGGATCTCAAGTTAGCTCAACAACGCAGATGATTTTGGTTCTGGTTAAAGGGGATCGTCAAAAAGGATCTTAGGTTAGCCCAACCGCAATACAGATTTTTGCTTTGGTTAAAGGAAATTGCTAGATGGAATTTCAGGTTTAAAAGAAAAGAAAAGAAAAGAAAAGGAAGAAGACAGAATTTAGAGGGGTGCCAAGATCGGGTTCTCAAGATAATCGAGTTATACATAGTTTTCATCGTTAGTTCTTGATTGATAGGAGATTGTCAAAAGATAGAGTTTCTGGTCATCCAAGTTTTGATGAGATCAGTTTTGGAAGTTTAGTTTTGTTTATCTTTATAAAACTTACTACGCAAAGTCTTTTCTTCGTAAGAATTGTAAAGAGAGGGCATCTGTTGTTACCCATTTTCAGGTCCCCATACAAAAAGGAGAAAAAACAAAAAAAAAAGTTGAAAAAAATTTGGAAAAAAGAAAATAAAAAAATATGTAGTAGTGAGAAAAGATGTTGGAGCGTCAAAAAAAGGGCCAAAAATAGGTTGAAAAGATTCAAAATGCAAAGATTGAAATTTGATAGTATATTGTTGACTGGTAAGAGCTCTATTGACAAAGAAAATTCAATTTGAAAAAAATATCCTATAAAGCACGAGTAAAACACTTTTTTTGGGATAAATCAAGTAAGCAAGAGGCAAGAGCTCAAAACCTATACGACAACTCTTTGCTAAAGGACTATAATTTGTAGTTTTGTCGAAGGTCGGCACGAGTAAAACACTATTGGGATGATTGAATCGGGAAGGATTCATTGTGACCACAGGAGGTGTTGATAGATTGAATCGGTTTAAGATCACCAAGTATGAAGGTGATAATAGTTTTTATCAGCTTTCTTTTTGTCCAATATCCGAACCCTTCTGTGAATGCTCATTGGTCCCAGTAGGCGTCAACAGTGACAAGCACTTGGCTCCCAATGTCGACCCTGTTCTTGTGATGTTTGAACTAGATGCATAGAGAGCACCTAAAATGGTGTCAGAATGATATTGATCAGTAATATTATCTGCTGCAATTCTGTATGAGGGAGTTCGATTGCCTACTATCATGTGTTGGGCATAAATAAAACTAAAATAAATAAGAAGCTTTTTAGCTTTGGCTTTTCCTTAGTTTTCATGGCATCTCCATATTTATACTTCGTTTGTTGCTTGATCTTGTCACTAGAAAATCATCTGGTTGCTACAATCATTGGTTGATATCATCTAAATGTTCGGAACCAAATGTCATTTTTCATGGCTATTGTTTTTTCCATATTTTAGTGGGTTTTTAGGTCCTATTTATATATTGGTCAATTAATCAATTTTAACAAATATCAGAAATTTATTAAAATCGACATATTTGGATGTCCACAAACCTTCTCCCACTCGGTTCCTTTTACGAGAAATGAACGAGTCCTTAACCCCTCCAAATTTAATGAAGGATCTTTTTAGGGGTTGATACTGAAGCTATCAAGGAAATCTTTCAAAGTATATCTTCACATATTCAAAACGTGGTTATGATTGGTATTGGTAGTGATAAGGGAGAATCTCATGATTCTCCATAATATACGTTGTAATCTCTTCGTTATCGTAATATTGCTAATGTATAGCTGTAGGATAATTACGCCATTAATTGTATCCTCATCTTTCCTATTATATAGGATTGTATAGCTGTCGTTAGGTTAATATATAATGAATACACTTTTCCATAGTATTGCAAGGAGACATTCAGCCATTCCCACTGTCCTGTAAACATCTTTATGGTATCAGAGCTAGGTTTACAAATCTCCATGGCCAACTTATCTTCTCCTTCATTACCTGTTCTTCCGCTCAATACAATGGTGCACATGCTCACCATTAAACCGACTTCCTCTAATTACCTGTTGTGGAGAAATCGGTTTGTTCCCCGTTAACTAGTCAAGATCTGTTTGGATTTTTAGATGGCACAATCATTGCTCCAAGCCTCATGGTTACGGACTCTAATGGAGTCACAAAGCCAAATCCTTCTTACAGCTTCCTGGTTACATACAGATCGATGCTGCTTAGTTTACTTTATTCTTCTCTTACGAGAGGAGTCTATGAGTGAGGTGCTAGGATCGCAAAGCATTCTCATGAGGCCTGGCAAGTTCTTGAAGCCTCATTTTCTAACGGGTCAAAGACTCGAGAATTACAACTCAAGGATGAACTCCGGTGATGCAACGCGGCTCTCGATCCATTGCTGAGTTTTCTCGACTCTTTAAAGGTCTCTGCGACCGGTTGGCTGCTATTGGTCGTCCCATTGATGACACGGACAAAGTGCCTGGTATTTGAGAGCATTGGGGCCGGACTACAAAATTTTCTCTACCACCATGATGTCACAGCTTCCATTACCGTCATTCTCAGATATTGTTCCAAAAGCCTTAAGCCATGAAATATTTGCAAGGTCTATCAACCATTTGCCTTCCAATTCGGTTTATTATGCATAGCAGACTTCCAAAATGATAGGAATCAAGAAATGGAAATCTCGGCCTTCCATGTCTTCTACACCCTCTGTCAACATGAAATCTTCATCCACCTCCTCATTTCATCGTCGTTGTGTGACAAAGAGGGACACCCGGCCAAACATTGCTGGAGCTTCTTGAAACTCAAGAAGAAGCAATTGGCTCACCTTCTTTGAAGCTTTTTCTGCCTGCTCCATTCAAGAACTAAATAACCCTGAGTGGTTTCCCGACTCTGGTGCAACCTCTCATATGACAAATAATCCTGACAACTTGGATGATCCTGCTACTTACTCTGGTAATGAAAGGGTGATGGTTGGTAATGGTCAGTCTCTGCCTATTTCTCACATTGGTTCTGTTTCCACAGTTGCTCCTCACAGTTCCATTCCTTTGTCTAATGTCTTGGTTGTTCTTGGCATTAAGAAAAATCTTATTTCTATCAGTTAGCTTACCAAACAAATTAATTGTCGTGTAATCTTTGATTCTCTCCGTCTTATCATACAGGATCGCGTCACAGGAACGGTGCTGGGGGTCGGTCGATGTGAGAATGGTCTCTATGTCCTCGATCAGCATCATCATGCTTTTGTTTCACTTTTGTCTGCCCATAAACCGCGTGCCTCTGCTCAGTTGTGGCATGCACGCCTTGGCCATCCTAATTATCGTATTATTTCTTCTCTTTCCAGATTAGGGTCTATTCTTTGTAGTAATAGATCATCGCGAATAATTCCAACATTTGTGTTGGTTGTCAACTTGGCAAAAGCCACCGTTTACCTTTTTCTCTAAATGATGAACATTGTCGCATGCCATTTGATCGATTACATTGTGACTTATGGGGTCCGTCACCAGTATCTTCTGTTACTGGATACAAATATTATGCTATTTTTATTGATGATTGTACTAGATTTAGTTGGATGTTTCCTTTGAAACACAAATCTGATTTCTTTGATACATTTGTTAATTTACAACATTATATTGAGACTCAATTCTTCGCAAAAATAAAATCTTTCCAATGTGATGGTGGAATGGAATTTACAAATAATAAGTTTCGCTCTCACTTGCACTCTTGTGGTATTGTTCTTCGTCTAGCATGTCCTTACACCCCCAGTCAAAATGGTGTTGCTGAACGCAAACATCGTCATGTCACAAAAACAGGTCTTACCCTTATGTTTCATGCCCATGTGCCAGTTTTGTTATGGGTCGAAGCCTTCTCCACTGCTGTTTTTCTCATCAATCGACTTCCATCACCGTCTCTTGATGGCAAAACTCCTTATCAAATCTTGTTTGGTATGTCACCTGATTACTCTATGCTTCGTACTTTTGGGTGTCTTTGCTTTCCTTATTTAAAAGATTACTCACCCCATAAACCGTCTCCAAAATCCGCTCCATGTGTATTTTTAGGCTACAGTACTCTTCATAAAGGCTTTCGTTGTCTAGACCGAAAGACTCATCGTGTCTATATTTCACGACATGTTCAGTTTTATGAACATCATTTTCCTTATACTGATGCCTCATTTCCTACTCTCCAGTCCAATACTGACTATACCTGTTTTTCAGATTGTGCGGACTGTGTTCCTAGTTCTTCTCATGATGTTTCTTGTGACTCTTTATCGTCCTCTTCGTTTTGAAATCACCATGTCCGCCTTGTAGTGATGTTCCGGGTTCCTTGAGTTCTTCTTCACTTGCGGTTCCTATTTCGCAGCGTCTCTCCCCGCCACTACACCTTTGGATTCTAGGGTTCCTTCTCCTATGCCTTCACCTTCTCCTATTCCCGCCAACCATCATCACATGATTACCAGGGGGAAGGCTAGTATTTTCAAACCACGATCGCATCATGCTTTGACTGTTTTGTCTTCCAATCAGTTCTTTCAGGCTCTTCTTGTTACCAAAAAGCCCAAGGGTTTTAAGTCTCGCCGCAAAGAATCCTAAATGGCTTTCAGCCATGGATGACGAGATTCTTGCTTTAAAGAGAAATGGTACTTGGACTCTTGTTCCCGGCCTCAATCTCATAATGTCGTTGGTCGTCGTTGGATCTTTAAAGTTAAACCTTGTCCGGATGGGTCTCTCGAACGACATAAAGCACGCGTTGTGGCTCAAGGTTTCTCTCGGGTTCTGGTCTTGACTTTGGCAACACCTTCAGTCCTGTGGTTCGTCCTGCTGCAGTCCGACTCATATTATCATTAGCAATTTCTTCTGGATGGCGTTTACATCAGTTAGATGTCAACAACGCTTTTCTTCATGGTTTTCTCAATGAAGAGGTATACATGGAACAACCGCCAGGTTACATTGATCCCCTATTCCCTCAGCATGTTCGCCGCTTAAAGCGTGCTCGTATGGCTCGAAACAAGCTCCTCGCGCTTGGTTCCATCGCTTCGGCTCTTTCTTACATACACTTGGTTTTCACTCCAGTCCGGCTGATTCTTCATTATTTGTTTATCATTCTAAGCTTGGGACTCGTTTACTTACTTCGTATGTTGATGACATGGTGCTTAATCGCGGTAGTTCTTTGTTGATTCGCACCTTCATTACTCGGCTTTCCAAGGAATTTTCCATGAAAGATTTGGGTGATCTTCATTATTTTCTTGGGGTGGAAGTTCAACCTAATGAAAAGGGTTTGTTTCTTAGTCAAACAAAGTATGCCCTTGATCTCTTACACCGAGCTTCGATGACCGATGCCAAACCGATTTCCACACCTTTTGTTGTTGGTCGACATTTATCGGCCCGAAGGACGGTTGTTCTCCGATCCAACTCGTTCCGCTCTTTAGCCGGGTGCTCTTCAATACTTAACCATCACCAGGCCAGATTTATCATTTTTCGTTAATTCTATTTGTCAATTTATGCATGCTCCCACCGACGATGATTTTCGTGCTCTCAAGCGTATTTTACGCTATGTTAAAGGCACGATTCATCATGGTCTTCACCGCATAAAGTATCCACTCATAATCTTCTTGCCTATTCCGATGGATGTTGGTTGTCCCGATACACGTCGTTCTACTACCGGTTATGCTATTTTTCTTGGAGCTAATTTAATCTCTTGGTCCTCTAAGAAACAAAGCACCGTCTCTCGTTCAAGTGCGAAGCCGAATATCGCTCCTTAGTTGTTGCCACCGCTGATGTTGTATGGCTTATTCAACTCCTTCGAGATCTTCAGGTTCCACTTCTAGCTCCACCCCGCATTCTTTGTGATAATCAAAGTGCAATCTTTATGGTCGTTAATCTTGTTACTCGCCCTCGGTCAAAACACATTGCCATTGACTATCACTTTGTCCGAGAACTTATCGCTAATGGCTCTTTGAAAATAGACTTTGTTCCTTCCCATCTGCAGCCTTGCCGATTCGCTTACCAAAGGAGTCACCAAGCCTCGAGTTTTCCTTTTTCGAAGCAAGCTTAGCATTCTCCCTTCTCCCACGCTCACCTTGAAGGGGGTGATAAGGGAGAATCTCATGATTCTCCATAATATACGTTGTAATCTCTTCATTTTTGTAATATTGCTAATGTATAGCTGTAGGATAATTACGCCATTAATTGTATCCTCATCTTTCCTATTATATAAGATTGTATAGCTGTCGTTAGGTTAATATATAATGAATACACTTTTCCTTAGTATTGCAAGGAGACATTCAGCCATTCCCACTGTCCTGTAAACATCTTTAGGTAGGTGAAAGCTGATCTTTTTGTGAAGGTTGGAGTCTAGGGTCTTAAATAGGGGTGGTAATATGGTGCTGAGGATCAAGGTTTGAAAGAAGTTGCTTATGTTAGAGAGGTCCGGTACAAGTTGTTCTGCCGGCGTGGGAGGGGTTGTCTTGCCGCTGAAGTGGAAGGGGATCTTCTTGCTTCAATGATTTAGTGAGTATAATGCCATCAAATAACCATCTCAACCCAAGAAGTTAAGTTATTAGATGAGGTCCTAAAAATAATTATATATTACTCTCTAACAAATGATAATAGAGATTTTAGTGAGTATGCTCGTTCAAGAACACGTTTTGAAATGATAGAGGTTGTTTTGCAGATCGAGGCAGTGGAATGAACTGGTTTTTTTCTGCTGGTTTTTTTTTTGCAGACCGGGTTAGGAGACGATTCATCTCTAAATAATGGCTATATATCAACAAATAACTATTCAAGAGGATCCAAGTCATTAGTCGAAAAAAATATTGTTACCATATGCTACCTAATTATCATTACCAAACACAAGAAATCAACCATCTCATGCTCACCTACTTCATCATCTCATTCATCTTTGGTTACTTTGATCGCGCAAGCTCTTAAGATGTAGCCAGATTATTTTTTTAAACAGTGATGTATCTACAATTTCGAATATAACTTGGATAGGTTTTGGATTCGATTCTATTGCGAGCATGCATAATTTTTAGCTTGATATTTTACATTGATTTAAGAAATACGTTTATATTTGTTGTGTTATAGATTGACAAATGTGCAATTATTGATCACATTTTAGCTGCATTGATCAATAGTTTTTTTTTTTAGAAATTCTAGGTAAGGGACTGGTTGCGTAAAGGGAATATATTAACACCTCTAACATGTCATATATACCTGAGATAAGTTGCATCATTTTTTATTTATTTGTTATGGTTTGATGAAGTCTATATCTACTGACTTGCTATGACAAGTCTACTATAATAAACGAATCCTAATTTTCTAGGTCAGGAACTTCATTTAATAAGCTGAAATATCATCAATTATTGTTGAGGCTTCTTTCAAGGGAAAACTGGAAATCTGTTTTTTGGTTGTCGCGTCATTCCCAAATAATATTTCAGATTAAATTCCTTAGCACGTTTTTATCTTATATTAGAAATGAATGAATTGTATTGCTACCAATAATATTTTTGATATCGACCTCATACAGATTTTTTATCCTTATATTAAAGGTGAGTAATAGGTAAATTACTATATCTAATTATATTTTTGGTAGTAACTCTTTTGTAGGTTTTTTTATCCTTTATATCAAAAGTGAATAATATATGTTTTTTTTTTGCCTCAAATAAGTTTTTAATATTTTTTAAATTAAGGTCAAAATCCTTTGGAATTTTACAAATTTGTTGTTAAATCCATGTAATAGTTTTTAAAACATGCTAAAGTATTGAATTTTTTTATTATAAAAATGCTCAAATATTTTTTGAGGATTTTTGGCTATATACCAAAAAACTTCTTATATTTTTTTTAAAATAGATATTATTTTTTAGATGATTTATTTGGCAAAACCATTTTTTTTATTTATGTAAAACTACCAAAATAAGCTTAAGGACGTGTTTTCTAAACACACCTTTAAGCCAAAAATTCCTTTATCAAAAAGGTTGAAAACCAAACAGGGCCTTGCACATCTAACTCGAATTTGACCAAATCAAGGTTGACCTGAAATCTTTAAGTCGACCATAAATCGATCCGAAGATCACTAGTTTGACCCGAAAAAACAAACCAAAATCAAAACCAAAACGAAATCAAAGGCATAGGCATGATGAGAATCATTCACCAAATCATAATCAAGGTTCCAACATCAACGATTATCACTGAATAATCACAATTTGATCAAAATATGTTTCGGTGCAAAAACAAAACTCTATGATTAAAACAAAAAAAACAGTTATTGAAGCAAACTAACCTAGATTATTAATTAATCAAGTTTCCCAAAGTGTCTAGTGCAAAAAAAATGGACCAAAACGTTTTTAGAATACTTGGACATGTAATCTCATTTTAGCTTGACAACTTGAATTTGATTTCGAAGATTTAATTAGTAGTTTTAATTGAAATTATTTATAGAGTAGACTATTTGTGCGAGTTTTGTTTAATTTTATGCATGGTGTTAATTTTCAAGTTGTCAAGTTCACCAATTATTACACGATAAATGAATACAATGATAGTCGTTTCAAAAAATATAGTTTATTTATTTAAATTTAAGATATTTAAAATTTTAAGTTCATTGATCAGATCAACTTTAAGCACGAGTAAAACACTTTTGTGGGATAAATCAAGTAAGCAAGAGGCAAGAGCTCAAAACCTATACGACAACTCGTCGCCAGAGGGCTATAATTTCTAGTTTTGTCGGAAATCAGCACGAGTAAAACACTATAATTTATATTTTTGTGGATTTTTTTAATTAATTCTAACAAATAATCCATATGCTTGCTCCATATAAATATATGCTCTCCATGCGTTGTTTCAACACAAGATCAACTGGAGGTGTTGATCGATTGAATCGGTTTATGATCACCAAGTCTGAAGGTGATAATAGTTTTTACCAGCTTTCTTTTTGTCCAATTTCCGAACCCTTCTGTCAATGCTCATGCGTCCCAGTTGGCGTCAACGGTGACAAGAACTTGGTTCCCGGTGCCGGCCCTCTTCTTGTTATGTTTGAACCAGATGAATAGAGAGCACCAAAAATCGAGAATAAAATGGTGTCAGAATGATATTGAGGGAAGTCGATTTCCTATTATCATGTTTGAACCATAACTATTATCTACTGCAATCCTGTATGAAGGATCTCGACTGCCTACTATCATGTGGTGGGCATAAATAAAACTTAAATAAATAAGAAGCTTTTTAGCTTTGGCTTTTCCTTAATTTTTAATCAAAGGCATAGGCATGATGAGAATCATTCACCAAATCATAATCAAGGTTCCAACATCAACGATTATCACTGAATAATCACAATTTGATCAAAATATGTTTCGGTGCAAAAACAAAACTCTATGATTAAAACAAAAAAAAACAGTTATTGAAGCAAACTAACCTAGATTATTAATTAATCAAGTTTCCCAAAGTGTCTAGTGCAAAAAAAATGGACCAAAACGTTTTTAGAATACTTGGACATGTAATCTCATTTTAGCTTGACAACTTGAATTTGATTTCGAAGATTTAATTAGTAGTTTTAATTGAAGTTATTTATAGAGTAGACTATTTGTGCGAGTTTTGTTTAATTTTATGCATGGTGTTAATTTTCAAGTTGTCAAGTTCACCAATTATTACACGATAAATGAATACAATGATAGTCGTTTCAAAAAATATAGTTTATTTATTTAAATTTAAGATATTTAAAATTTTAAGTTCATTGATCAGATCAACTTTAAGCACGAGTAAAACACTTTTGTGGGATAAATCAAGTAAGCAAGAGGCAAGAGCTCAAAACCTATACGACAACTCGTCGCCAGAGGGCTATAATTTCTAGTTTTGTCGGAAATCAGCACGAGTAAAACACTATAATTTATATTTTTGTGGATTTTTTTAATTAATTCTAACAAATAATCCATATGCTTGCTCCATATAAATATATGCTCTCCATGCGTTGTTTCAACAAAAGATCAACTGGAGGTGTTGATCGATTGAATCGGTTTATGATCACCAAGTCTGAAGGTGATAATAGTTTTTACCAGCTTTCTTTTTGTCCAATTTCCGAACCCTTCTGTCAATGCTCATGCGTCCCAGTTGGCGTCAACGGTGACAAGAACTTGGTTCCCGGTGCCGGCCCTCTTCTTGTTATGTTTGAACCAGATGAATAGAGAGCACCAAAAATCGAGAATAAAATGGTGTCAGAATGATATTGAGGGAAGTCGATTTCCTATTATCATGTTTGAACCATAACTATTATCTACTGCAATCCTGTATGAAGGATCTCGACTGCCTACTATCATGTGGTGGGCATAAATAAAACTTAAATAAATAAGAAGCTTTTTAGCTTTGGCTTTTCCTTAATTTTTAATCAAAGGCATAGGCATGATGAGAATCATTCACCAAATCATAATCAAGGTTCCAACATCAACGATTATCACTGAATAATCACAATTTGATCAAAATATGTTTGGTGCAAAAACAAAACTCTATGATTAAAACAAAAAAAAACAGTTATTGAAGCAAACTAACCTAGATTATTAATTAATCAAGTTTCCCAAAGTGTCTAGTGCAAAAAAAATGGACCAAAACGTTTTTAGAATACTTGGACATGTAATCTCATTTTAGCTTGACAACTTGAATTTGATTTCGAAGATTTAATTAGTAGTTTTAATTGAAGTTATTTATAGAGTAGACTATTTGTGCGAGTTTTGTTTAATTTTATGCATGGTGTTAATTTTCAAGTTGTCAAGTTCACCAATTATTACACGATAAATGAATACAATGATAGTCGTTTCAAAAAATATAGTTTATTTATTTAAATTTAAGATATTTAAAATTTTAAGTTCATTGATCAGATCAACTTTAAGCACGAGTAAAACACTTTTGTGGGATAAATCAAGTAAGCAAGAGGCAAGAGCTCAAAACCTATACGACAACTCGTCGCCAGAGGGCTATAATTTCTAGTTTTGTCGGAAATCAGCACGAGTAAAACACTATAATTTATATTTTTGTGGATTTTTTTAATTAATTCTAACAAATAATCCATATGCTTGCTCCATATAAATATATGCTCTCCATGCGTTGTTTCAACACAAGATCAACTGGAGGTGTTGATCGATTGAATCGGTTTATGATCACCAAGTCTGAAGGTGATAATAGTTTTTACCAGCTTTCTTTTTGTCCAATTTCCGAACCCTTCTGTCAATGCTCATGCGTCCCAGTTGGCGTCAACGGTGACAAGAACTTGGTTCCCGGTGCCGGCCCTCTTCTTGTTATGTTTGAACCAGATGAATAGAGAGCACCAAAAATCGAGAATAAAATGGTGTCAGAATGATATTGAGGGAAGTCGATTTCCTATTATCATGTTTGAACCATAACTATTATCTACTGCAATCCTGTATGAAGGATCTCGACTGCCTACTATCATGTGGTGGGCATAAATAAAACTTAAATAAATAAGAAGCTTTTTAGCTTTGGCTTTTCCTTAATTTTTAATCAAAGGCATAGGCATGATGAGAATCATTCACCAAATCATAATCAAGGTTCCAACATCAACGATTATCACTGAATAATCACAATTTGATCAAAATATGTTTGGTGCAAAAACAAAACTCTATGATTAAAACAAAAAAAAACAGTTATTGAAGCAAACTAACCTAGATTATTAATTAATCAAGTTTCCCAAAGTGTCTAGTGCAAAAAAAATGGACCAAAACGTTTTTAGAATACTTGGACATGTAATCTCATTTTAGCTTGACAACTTGAATTTGATTTCGAAGATTTAATTAGTAGTTTTAATTGAAGTTATTTATAGAGTAGACTATTTGTGCGAGTTTTGTTTAATTTTATGCATGGTGTTAATTTTCAAGTTGTCAAGTTCACCAATTATTACACGATAAATGAATACAATGATAGTCGTTTCAAAAAATATAGTTTATTTATTTAAATTTAAGATATTTAAAATTTTAAGTTCATTGATCAGATCAACTTTAAGCACGAGTAAAACACTTTTGTGGGATAAATCAAGTAAGCAAGAGGCAAGAGCTCAAAACCTATACGACAACTCGTCGCCAGAGGGCTATAATTTCTAGTTTTGTCGGAAATCAGCACGAGTAAAACACTATAATTTATATTTTTGTGGATTTTTTTAATTAATTCTAACAAATAATCCATATGCTTGCTCCATATAAATATATGCTCTCCATGCGTTGTTTCAACACAAGATCAACTGGAGGTGTTGATCGATTGAATCGGTTTATGATCACCAAGTCTGAAGGTGATAATAGTTTTTACCAGCTTTCTTTTTGTCCAATTTCCGAACCCTTCTGTCAATGCTCATGCGTCCCAGTTGGCGTCAACGGTGACAAGAACTTGGTTCCCGGTGCCGGCCCTCTTCTTGTTATGTTTGAACCAGATGAATAGAGAGCACCAAAAATCGAGAATAAAATGGTGTCAGAATGATATTGAGGGAAGTCGATTTCCTATTATCATGTTTGAACCATAACTATTATCTACTGCAATCCTGTATGAAGGATCTCGACTGCCTACTATCATGTGGTGGGCATAAATAAAACTTAAATAAATAAGAAGCTTTTTAGCTTTGGCTTTTCCTTAATTTTCATGTTGTCCCCCCCCCCCCCCCCCACCCACACACACACACACACACACACACACACACACACTTCGTTTGTTGCTTGATATTGTCACTAGAAAATCATCTGGTTCGTACAATCAATTGAAAATTGTATGGGCTTCAAACTTGCACAATCTCACACTTCTTTATACTTAATTTTTATCAAATGGAATGAGGGCAGTGAGATTCGAACTTGTGACCGTTTGGTCAACAATAGTCTGATACAATATCAAAAAATCATCTCAACCTAAAAGTTTAAATTGTTAGGTGAGACCCCAAAAGCTTAATTTTGTATGTACATGCTATTTTTTTTCTTGCCTATTTTAGTGGGTTTTTAGGTCCTATGTATATATTGGGCTTGGTTAATATCGATATAAAATTCTTTCAATTTTATTGCAATCCGCATATAGGAAAGGCATCTGACAAAATAGGTTTGATATTAATAAAAAATAAAGGTTGCCACAAATTTTTTATTTCATATGTGTGATTGGTCAATTAATCAATTTATATTAATATTAACAAATATTAAAATTTTATTAAAATCGACATATTTTTACATACACAAACTAGATTCAGGTTGGGCCAAATTTTCATATTTTTTTTACTGACAATGTTCATATGTTGACGTACACAAACTAGTGTCCTACATTTTTTTAATAATACTTGTATTGGGCAATTCTTATGTTTATGGAGAAATCTCATGGAATCTATGTGTGTACACACTTATTCCTAGATATAACTTATGATGTTTGATTTGCCTATTGATTTTATTTCACAATCACAACTATTTGTCAAACATGTATTGAGCCCTATCCATATTAAAGATTTTTTGTTGTGGTTTAGAATAATAGGAAGTTTAACCAATTAGTTAGTCAACCATTCATATTTATATATGTAAGGAGATGTATAATAATTAATGTAAATATTACATTATAGGAGTAATAAACATTTCCTATATAATATATATATATATATATATATATATATATATATATATATATAAGCCTATAATGTGTAATATCCTATAATAAGCTAAAGGTGGAGGTTCAACTTGAAGCTTGAACTTAATGTTATTTCTCATTTTTTGGGGCCCACGTAAATAAAAAATCAAAAAAGGAGGAAAAAGAGAAAACATAAAAAATTAAAAGAAATTTTGGAAGAAAAAAATACATATTAGTTGAGAAAAACATACAGAATGCTTAAGATATTGCCGAAAGACTATTTGAGGAAGATTAAAATTGGATTTGACAAGCATGTCTTCAACTAATGAGGTCTCCCTATTAATAAAGGAAATTCAATTTGGGGAGGAAAATTCAAGCTTGGATGTTTAAGGACTCAATTAAATTTTTTTAAGGTTTAATTGAATTTAATGAAGGTTTAATTGCAAGACAATTAACCTTTTAAAGTTAATTTAGGCTCTAAATGGAAGAAATTAAAGTCTAGGGGTTAAATTTTAATTTTTAAAAGTTAATTTAGTCAAATCAGGTGCTTAATTGCATAAATTTCAAAGTATGATGGGCAATTAGGGACCTAATTGAACAAATTAAAAACTAAAGACCAAATTATAAGACTCGCAAGACTTCAAGTTTGAAATTGGTGAAATCAGGGGTCAAATTGAAGATAATTGAAGGTTTGATGGTCATCTGGTGGTCCAATTAAACAAATCAGAAACCAAGGACCATGTTATAAAAGACAATTAAATTTGAAATGGGCAATTAAGTTTGGCGGGGGTGAAATTGTATAAAATTAAGGGTTCATGATGCATTACGAGTGAAATTCAAAGAAACGTAAGAATAGGGATTAAATTGAAGTTTGCCAAATTCCAAATTAAAACCCTAATTTGTAGGGTTTAGCTTCTAGCGTGTCGTTCGGCTACTTTGTAATTGTTGGATTTTTTTATTATTTAAATGCAATGTTTTAAGTGTATTAACATGATGATTATTGCCTTAATATGTCAAGTTTACACTTTAGTTTGATTTGAAATTTGCCAAATATGGCGGCAAGTTTATGATTTTTTTCTATGTTGGTTGATGCATGTTTCGGGTTTCGAGTTTTGTTTGGTTCTTGTTAAAGGTTTAAGAAGACATTTTGAATCTAAATTGCATGAATATACAGTTGCTTTTAAGTTGATAGTTTTGAAGCTTGGAATATTTTACATGATTTTGATGATTTGTTGTTTTTATTAGTTCTTTTTTATTCAAGTATATTTGGTTATGATAATATGCATTGTTGAGGCTAAAAGAGTTTGGTTTAGAGGCCTAAAATGTGTTTTCTAGGTTTGATAGTGTATGTTGGGTTTTCTTGGCAATCTCAGTTTATGTTCTTCATCTTTATCGGAACAACATTGTCTTGGGTGCTAGTCTTAGGTCTTATTTTGATTCAAGTTTGGTTTCTGCAAGTTCATATCATTATTAGTAAATAATCTAGGGGTTTTCATGAATCAATAACATGTTTTTGTGGATTTTAATCTAAGGGTTTTAGTTTTGAACCGAAACTCATTTTTGACAAACAAATCATGATGTTTTGAGTAATAATTGAAGCAAAATAACACTTAATTCTTGATCTATGCTTAATTGCGAATAAAACCTTGCATTTTATTGCTTGAAATTTGGTCTAGTTTGATATTTACATTCTTTGGGTTTCAGTTTGAGTGTCTTCGTGTTCTTCATTTTTTATGTTTTGATTCGTTTTGCTTAAGGAAATAATTAGCTTTTATATTTTCTAATGTTTAATTTTTTTTGGATTTTTCAGGTCAACTCGATCGGGTCAACCCAGTCAGGTAAAAACCGGGTCAGTCATATATACCCTGTTTGGTTTGCCATTGTTTTGTTAAGTTTTTTTTTTTAAGGGTGTGTTTAGCAAACACCCCTTAAGCCTATTTTGGGTGGTTTTTTTTATTTAAAAAAATTGGTCTTCTTAAATATGGCCTTATAGAAATACAAAAGAATAACTAAAAATAAAAAAAATAACCCAAAATATAGTAATATAAATGTTTTTTTGCGTGTTGAATGTGACAAAGTCTCTAAAAAATAAATTATATTTGCATATGTTAGCATATTAAAAAAAAGCATAAAAAATAATCTTTTAATTTATTTGCATCCATTTTGGATTTAATAACTAGTTTAATGAATCCATGAAAATTTGGCTGATATTTCAATAATCTCTAAAATTTTAATTCATGAGGATTAATGCTCAATATTTTGGTATAAATGTTGGACCTATAAGTAGGCTGCTATTTAAATATTAGGAATTGACTAAAAAATTCTAAGAATTATTCTGAATATTCACTATTTTTAATTGGAAGTATTTTTTACCACAATATACAAGCTGTGGAAAACCCTTTCGCCTTCCAAGATAGGTGAACCCTGTCAAGACACCTACCTAGACCCTTCCCATAAGAATTTATTTGGGCACATAAGCTCATAATAAATTTAAAACACAAGATTTATTCACACAAATGAATCTTTATCCTTAGCTATAAAACTAGGCGGTAAATCCTTTACCCCAACGTCGCGCGCTCATACACGACACCTAAGATCAATAAAAGAAGTAGTGGAAAGGGGCTTGGTATGAACATCGACAAGTTGATCCTTGGAAGAAATAAAGTGAGTTTGAATGGCCTTCGTAGCAACTCTGTCATGTACAAAATGATAATCAACCTCAAAATGCTTAGTATGAGCATGGAAGATAGGTTTCATAAACAAATAAGGAGCACTCAAATTATCACACCAAATCATAGGCACAAAAGGAGGAGTAATATGCAGATCTAACAATAAATATTGAAGCCATATAACCTCAAAAGTTTTATCGGCTAAGGCTTTATACTTAGTTTCGGTAGAAGAATGAACAACCGTGCGTTGTTTGCCTCACTTCCAAGAAATCAGTGTATGACCAAAATACAAGATATCCACCCATAGATTTATGATCATCAATATTACTAGCCCAATCAGCATCTGTAAAACCATGCAATGAAAAAAGAAGAGCTACAAGTGATATAGAGACCAAAAGAAATCGTACCTCTAAGATAACACAAAATACATTTAACTGCAGCTTAATGTGCATGTGTAGGAGTATGCATATTGTCGCGGGTGCGCGGCGTCGCGGCGAATATTCCACTTTTAAAACTAGGAAAAAGTGTTCTTTGTTGTATCTATCTGGCAAATATGGGGAGACAAGAAAATATTGTCTTTTGTTGGTGGAAAATGGAATGGGAGTCGCCACCTAGTATTTTGGTCACTAGGAACCCTAACTGGTCTCAGAGATTGGGTACGGGGACTGGTTGCGTAAAGGGAAGGTATTAGCACCCCAAATACGCCCTACCTAAGGTAAGCCGCATTGTTTATTTGTCGATAAAATTCAAGGTCTCGTTGTGTTTCCTAATTGTTGGTCCGTCTATGGTTCAAGAAAAGTCCTCCTCAATAAGGAGGTCCTTATCTTATCGGGTAAAACCTAACCGTTCTAACGTCTATGTAAAAAAACCATATTTTTAATATCAGGAATACGTTTTACGTATAAATTCGTAATCCCAAATACTAAAGAAGACAAAAAGATTTTTTTAGAATTTTTGAAATATTGGCCTAGTTCTCATGGCTTGAATAAACTGGTTATTAAAGCCAAAATGCATGTTAATACATATATTGTTTTGAAATTTCCTTTGTTGTGTGAAAATATGATGTTATAATATTTATATATATATGTTGGAGAGACTAGGCCGTATGCATGAAAACAAAACATTTTTAATTTATTTTATTTTTTTATGTCTTTGGACTAAAACCGGGTATTTTAATACCGGATTCGTATCTTTACAATATAAAAATACAAACCGATATTGGTCAAAATACAGTAATAAAATTACATAAAATCATATATTTATTGAAATAATATTTTTCAAGAATTTTTGTTCGAACGGTCCAGACCCGGCCCAAAAGGAAACTGGGCCGAAATCAGCCCAACATAAATTGGGCCTACTTCCTACAGGGCTGGACTCAGCCCAGCCCAAAACCACATGACTGGTTACTGTTCACTATACAGGTGAACAGTGACCCGCTAATTAATTAGCCGGTTACTGTGCACATGCACAGTAACCGGGTAATTAAATTTGCAAAAGTGGAAAGAATGCAGAAGCTTACCTGATAGCTGACGGGCGAAGATGATGATGCTGCAGTCCTCCCGCACAAACGGTTATCACTGATTCTGGAGATGATGGCGAACGCTGGTAACACTGGTGTTGGTCTCTGTCTTTCTCTTCTTGCCGATGCTCTCTGGGGACGACGAAGACGATGATACAGGTGTGATGTGCTGGTGTACTGGACGTTCTTCCCTCTGTATTCTCTTGCTCCTTCTTTGTTTTCCTGTGGGCTGCTGCTTCGCCTAATACCCTCTCCTGGTCTGCTGGCGAAACCGGTTTCTTCAGTCCTCACTGTCTATGCTTGCCTTCTGCTCTCTTGCGTCTCTGTTCTTTCCGGTTGGTTTTGCTTCCGTTTCTCTTCTCTTTCGGGTCTTTCTTTTCCCTCCTTTCTCCCTTCTTCTTCCTTACCTACTGTTCATGGGCCGAAGGGGTTGTGGCTGCTGTGATGAGGTGGTTCAGCCGCTGGTTGCAGCGGTGGGGTTGGAGGAAGACGGTGTCGGTTTCCTGTGGCAGAGGAAGAAAGAAGAAGAAGAAAAATCTGCAGAAATTTGGTGAAAAAGCTGGTTTTCTGGCTGACTTTGGACCCCAATTTCTCCCTCGCCAGATCATCAAATCCGACTCTATTTATAGGAAGTGGAAGAGGGCAATCTTTTCTACGTTGTGGAAAAATTACAGCCCTTAATTCAGTTGGGAAACATCTCAACGGTTGGCTCAAAGTGTGCACCTCGAGCTGCCAAATTTGGCAGCTCCAGGCTGTGAACTGCCCGAGGTGGCCACTTCGGGCTAATGAACGGACCCGTTTATAACTTTTTCGACCCAACCGGACCATTCTCCGGGATAAAGGGGTTTCATGTGGACATTTTGGTGCATGATTTGTCGGATTTGGGGGCCAAACGAGGCAGAAAACACGCCTGGAAGTCGGCCACTCGGGCAGCTCGGTGGGGAAGAAAATGAACAGTTCCTGGCCCTTTTCAAATCAGTCCTCCAGTTTTTAATTTCTTTAATTTGGCCCCGGATCAAATCCAATACAGCCCCTCTTATTTACGCGCCTTTTCCAAATTGGTCCCTGGTTTCGGATTTTCTCAATTAAGTTCCTAATTGACCCTTAAACTTCAATATGTATGCAATTAGACCCTTGATTTAACCAAATCAACTCTTAAAAATTATAATTTGACCCCCAGAACTTTAATTTCTTCCAATTAAAGCCTAAATTGACTTAAAACTCAATTGTCCTTGCAATCAAAACCTCTATAAATTCAAATAAACCTTCAATAAAATCCAATTGAGTCCATAAACATCCAATTTTGGCCCTTTTCTCTTCAAATTAATTTTCTCTTCCAACGGGGCTCTCCTCCTTCAGGAATATACTGTAAAAAAATTTCACTCGCGTTTCTGAACCTCCTTAATCAATTTTTTTCTGATTCTTTCTGAGCGCTCCCACCTCTTATTATTTTTCTAATTTCTTCGGCTATATATTTTTATTTTTGTGGGGGGACCCAAAAATGGGTTACAACGAGATGCCCCCTCTTTATAATGCTTACGGAGCAAAGCATGAGTTTTGCGCGATAAGTTTTATAAAGATAAACAAAAACGAACTTCCAAAACCGATATTGTCGAAGCTTGATCTATCTAAAATTGTCTTTCTGACTCGCCTTCAACCCGAAACAATGATCAAAACTTAGTCATCTTGAGATCCCAATCCGGCGATCCCCGACCTCTAACTTGGATTAGATTAACTTGGCATTCCATCCGAGATCCCTTCTGGCGATCTCTTTTAACTAAAAAATCCATATTTGTAGTTTGGCCAAACTGAAATCCCATCTGGCGATTTCCCTTAGCTAATATCGATGTTCCAGTTGGGCTAACCTGAGATCCCTTCCGGCGATCCCCTTTAACCAGAACCATTATTCTGTGTGTGGTTGGGCTAACTTCGAGATCCCATCTCGGCGATCCCCTTTAACCAGAACCATTATTCGTGTGTGGTTGGGCTAACTCGAGATCCCATCCGGCGATCCCTTTTAACGAGAACCAATATCTTGTGTGTGGTTGGGCTAACCGAGATCCCATCCGGCGATCCCCTTTAACCGAGAACCAAAATCCCGTGTGTGGTTGGGCTAACTCGAGATCCCATCCGGCGATCCCCTTTAACCGGAACCAAAATCCGTGTGTGGTTGGGCTAACTCGAGATCCCATCGGCGATCCCCTTTAACGGGAACCATTATCTTGTGTGTGGTGGGCTAACTCTGAGATCCCATCTCGGCGATCCCCTTTAACGAGAACCAAAAAATCCGTGTGTGGTTGGGCTAACTCGAGATCCCATCTCGGCGATCCCCTTTAACCGAGAACCATTATCTTGTGTGTGGTTGAGCTAACTCCGAGATCCCATCCGGCGATCCCCTTTAACGAGAACCAAAAAATCTATGTTTGTAGCCGGTCAACTCGGAATCCCATCTGGCGATTCCCTTTAACCCAAGCTGAAATATGAGATCCCTTCTGGCGACCTCCTTTAACCAAATCTGAAATATGAGATCCCTTCTGGCGACCTCCTTTAACCAAATCTGAAATATAAGATCCCTTCTGGCGACCTCCTTTAACCAAATCCAAAACATGAGATCCCTTCTGGCGATCTCCTTTAAGCAAAACCAAAAAACTATATTTGTAGCTCGGTCAACACGGAATCCCATCCGACGATTCCCTCTAACCAGCCGAAATATGAGATCCCTTCCGGCGACCTCCTTTGACAAAAGCTGAAATATGAGACCCCTTCTGGCGATCTCCTTTAATCAAATCCGAAATATGAGATCCCTTCTGGCGACCTCCTTTAACCAAAACTGAAATATGAGATCTCTTCTGGCGACCTCCTTTAAGCAAAACCAAAAACTATATTTGTAGCTCGGTCAACTCGGAATCCCATCGGCGATTCCCTTTAACCAAAGCTGAAATCGGTGTCCTTCTTCCCGATGGCGGGGTTTGAACCTTTCGTTTTCTTTTAAAAATTTCCTCATAGGTTCTCCTCACTTTATTGTTGTTCGAAATCAAAACCGTGATTCTTTGTTATCATCAACTCAATGATCCTTTCTTCATCCACAATCTTGTTGAATTAAGGATTCCTCCTGTAACAATTCAAAAACATATATGCAATGATTTATGATTAGATGTCATGCATGCATTCTTACCTGGTTTTGAAACATAGGTCCCACCACTCTCCCTTGACATGAGCTTGCTTGTGAAGTCGTATCTTTGGATTCATTTCTCGTCTTTGCCCCCTTTTACCTATCATATCTTTGAGAAGAAGTCTTCGACTTTTTACAAGTAGCCTTTTTTCCAAAATGTATGACTTGTCATTGCCTTCTTTGTCATGCTTTTATCAAATGCTTTAACTTATCTTTTTCAAATCTACGGGCTCCCATCCCGTTTTAAAGTCACGTAAAACATTTCATGAAATATCTTTTATTGCCCCGGTGTGGGGTGTGATCCTATTCCAGGTTTTTATAAAGAAGAAAATCATTCCGGCTCAACCGCGACCACCCACGATATACTCTTTAGAGTGAAGGGAAAATGAAATTTTTTTCTCATTTCAAAATGCACATTGTTAGGACTGATAAACTCTGTTTTTATCTTGAAAGAAACTTACAGGTGATTGATCAATTCATTATGCTATCCAAAGGCAGGGTTGTACTTCAGGGTTAACTTCGGTTTGTTTTCTTAAATTTCATCTTTAACCGTTTTATGATACATTCCTTGTAATCACTCTACCTTGTTTAAAAAGTGCATGATCTTGTCATTTATTTAAAGAAAAGATAGGCTCAAAGACAAACACAAAATCTAGTTGACATCTTGAGCCTTGATTGTCAACTAGAGAAAATAAAAGCAAACCAAAAGCAATGACAAAAGCATGCTAAGGCAAACAAAGTTGGTTTACATTTTGAAAAACTACTAGAGCTTTTTGGGTCACCCCGTTCTGAAACTTCTCACCCTGAGCCAACTTGCGCCCAAAAGTCTTGGCTGAGATTTGTTTCTAGTATCTGGACAGTTAGTTGTGGCAGTGCTTCATCTTCCTTCCCCACTGTGTTTTCTTATCATCTCCTTCGATCTCACCTTCTTTATCATTGACAATTCTTGACCGAGATTTTCCAATCCTTTATCCATTATTACTTGCGTCATGACCAGGCAATAACTTTGAATTGATGTTGGGTGTGTCTTCAAATGATACCCATCCTATCTTAATAAGCTCCAACAACTTCCTCTTGAAAGCGTAAGGGTTTCAATCCTATGCCGGGATTACCGGCATGGTACTCGCAAGTCAACTCGAGGCTTGTACCAAATTGGGAATGGTGGTTGTAGTGGTGGTGCGGGGATAGGGGCTATGTGTCCAATGCTAAGCGGTTTGGCATACATGTCCCTTAAAGGCATGGGTAATGGTGGCGGTTGTTCGAAGTGTACCTTGTGTTTGGTCTTTGGTAGTTGTTTTGGTTGTTTGACTGGTTATTTGCTCGATTAGAAGAAAAAGGTTTGTTAAAGTTTATGTGGGCAACATGAGAGGTAGGTATTTGTGGGTTAAGTGAATCCACTATCTTGCCCTTGGACCCACCTTCGAAGTCATAAAAAAAACCCTTTGTCTCCAATAGCTCAGCTATACGTCCAGCTTTAATCCCTTGCTCTATTCTTTCAGCTATGCGTACTGCATCGTAGAAATGCTTGAGATGAGCTACCCATTAGGTGCTCATAATATGGTGCTTTGAAGGTATTGGCAAACAAGGTCACCATCTCCGTTTCTATCAAAGGGGGTTGGACATGTATTGCCTCATCCCTCCACCTTTGCGCATAGGCCCTTACCGACTCTTGGCTCCTTTTCTCCATTGACATTAGACTTGTTCGATCGGGAGCGATTTCCATGTTAAACTTGTACCGCTTAAGGAAAGCCTCCACCAAGTCTCTCCAGCTCCTGATCCTAACACTGTCTAACCTCATGTACCAGCTCAAAGCGGATCCTGCTAGGCTATCTTGAAAGAAATAGATTAGCAATTTATCATCATGGATTACTTCCGCCATTTTGTTGCGTAGGATCGAAGGTGAGTGTTTGCGCATTCCAATCCGGTATACTTAATGAATTCGGTATCCGAAAATCTTTTGGCACCACAATGTTTGGTACCAAACATACTTCGGCAATTGCTCGTATAGGGTCAAACCGGTCATTACCCTCAACTACCCTTAATCTTTCTTCCAAAGCAAAAACAGCTTGTCATGGTCCATCAAACCTGGTAGGCCTATTATCTAGGGTTTCCTCCGCCGTTAAGTCCACGGTGATTGGAGCATGAGTTGGCTGGGTAGGGGTGATGGGCACAAAGTGTTGTTCATTGGCCGAGTTTGCCCCCTGGTTTTGAGATGTTTGAGGGATGTGAGCTGCTGGTGCTTCTGGAGGCAGTTGTGCAGATGTTCCTTCCCCATTCTTAGCTCTCAAAAGTTGCTCGAGTAGGTCGGTCAGCCGAGCAACTTCATTTTTTATAGATTCTAACTCGGTTTGATAATGTGATTCTAAGTGGGCTCTTTCTTCGTTCTCCATCCTTGTTCTAAACCAGGTGTGGTGGACTTTGGATGTGGGACCTATGTTTCACGATCTGGTGCATATGATAAATTATAAACAAATGTGTGATGAAATATGATGCACATGCGATGTGAACGATTCATGCCTTTTGTAATAAGCAAGATTTCTAAGTCGAATCGATTGTTGTAAAAGAAGATTTGCCAAGTTCTTATCATGGTAGATTACTAGAACACTTTAGAAAGAAAGATAGGTATTTAATCATGATTTCATATAAAAAAACCTAGATTGATGAATCTAACATTATTAATCCTGATGCAAATGAAAGTAACATATATACCCTAAGGAAAAGCTCTATTCATTATGTGAGAATGGGCAGTTTTCTATACGGTCTTGAAGGGTCTCATATACGCCGGCTGACGTTCTTCGTAAAGACGGTATGGGGGCGTTGCAAGGAACGGTTAAGGTATGTATACCCACCATTACCAAGCAGGCACTCGGATATGAGTTGGGTGTTTCACGCATCCCGAACCACGACCGATAGTCATAGGGCAAATCGCTAATCCCCCACCTAACTTAAAGCTTGTGTGTGCTTCTCAAAATCAAAGTATATGATGCATGTGACAGTTCTATAAGATGCATGAGACAGTTCTATACAAATACATGAACAATATGTGTAAAAATATTTAAAGCATCTAAGCAGATAACAAAAGAAAAGGTATATTAAAAACACACGAAAACAAAAACAAATCAGACAAAAACAAAGCTTAGTCCACAAGGTCCCCAGTGGAGTCGCCATTCTGTCGCGGGTGCGCGGCGTCGCGGCGAATATTCCACTTTTAAAACTAGGAAAAAGTGTTCTTTGTTGTATCTATCTGGCAAATATGGGGAGACAAGAAAATATTGTCTTTTGTTGGTGGAAAATGGAATGGGAGTCGCCACCTAGTATTTTGGTCACTAGGAACCCTAATCGGTCTCGGAGATTGGGTACGGGGACTGGTTGCGTAAAGGGAAGGTATTAGCACCCCAAATACGCCCTACCTAAGGTAAGTTGCATTGTTTATTTGTCGATAAAATTCAAGGTCTCGTTGTGTTTCCTAATTGTTGGTCCGTCTATGGTTCAAGAAAAGTCCTCCTCAATAAGGAGGTCCTTATCTTATCGGGTAAAACCTAACCGTTCTAACGTCTATGTAAAAAAACCATATTTTTAATATCGGGAATACGTTTTACGTATAAATTCGTAATCCCAAATACTAAAGAAGACAAAAAGATTTTTTTAGAATTTTTGAAATATTGGCCTAGTTCTCATGGCTTGAATAAACTGGTTATTAAAGCCAAAATGCATGTTAATACATATATTGTTTTGAAATTTCCTTTGTTGTGTGAAAATATGATGTTATAATATTTATATATATATGTTGGAGAGACTAGGCCGTATGCATGAAAACAAAACATTTTTAATTTATTTTATTTTTTTATGTCTTGACGAAAACCGGGTATTTTAATACCGGATTCGTATCTTTACAATATAAAAATACAAACCGATATTGGTCAAAATACAGTAATAAAATTACATAAAATCATATATTTATTGAAATAATATTTTTCAAGAATTTTTGTTCGAACGGTCCAGACGCCCAAAAGGAAACTGGGCCGAAATCAGCCCAAAATAAATTGGGCCTACTTCCTACAGGGCTGGACTCAGCCCAGCCCAAAACCACATGACTGGTTACTGTTCACTATACAGGTGAACAGTGACCCGCTAATTAATTAGCCGGTTACTGTGCACATGCACAGTAACCGGGTAATTAAATTTGCAAAAGTGGAAAGAATGCAGAAGCTTACCTGATAGCTGACGGGCGAAGATGATGATGCTGCAGTCCTCCCGCACAAACGGTTATCACTGATTCTGGAGATGATGGCGAACGCTGGTAACACTGGTGTTGGTCTCTGTCTTTCTCTTCTTGCCGATGCTCTCTGGGGACGACGAAGACGATGATACAGGCGTGATGTGCTGGTGTACTGGACGTTCTTCCCTCTGTATTCTCTTGCTCCTTCTTTGTTTTCCTGTGGGCTGCTGCTTCGCCTAATACCCTCTCCTGGTCTGCTGGCGAAATCGGTTTCTTCAGTCCTCACTGTCTATGCTTGCCTTCTGCTCTCTTGCGTCTCTGTTCTTTCCGGTTGGTTTTGCTTCCGTTTCTCTTCTCTTTCGGGTCTTTCTTTTCCCTCCTTTCTCCCTTCTTCTTCCTTACCTACTGTTCATGGGCCGAAGGGGTTGTGGCTGCTGTGATGAGGTGGTTCAGCCGCTGGTTGCAGCGGTGGGGTTGGAGGAAGACGGTGTCGGTTTCCTGTGGCAGAGGAAGAAAGAAGAAGAAGAAAAATCTGCAGAAATTTGGTGAAAAAGCTGGTTTTCTGGCTGACTTTGGACCCCAATTTCTCCCTCGCCAGATCATCAAATCCGACTCTATTTATAGGAAGTGGAAGAGGGCAATCTTTTCTACGTTGTGGAAAAATTACAGCCCTTAATTCAGTTGGGAAACATCTCAACGGTTGGCTCAAAGTGTGCACCTCGAGCTGCCAAATTTGGCAGCTCCAGGCTGTGAACTGCCCGAGGTGGCCACTTCGGGCTAATGAACGGACCCGTTTATAACTTTTTCGACCCAACCGGACCATTCTCCGGGATAAAGGGGTTTCATGTGGACATTTTGGTGCATGATTTGTCGGATTTGGGGGCCAAACGAGGCAGAAAACACGCCTGGAAGTCGGCCACTCGGGCAGCTCGGTGGGGAAGAAAATGAACAGTTCCTGGCCCTTTTCAAATCAGTCCTCCAGTTTTTAATTTCTTTAATTTGGCCCCGGATCAAATCCAATACAGCCCCTCTTATTTACGCGCCTTTTCCAAATTGGTCCCTGGTTTCGGATTTTCTCAATTAAGTTCCTAATTGACCCTTAAACTTCAATATGTATGCAATTAGACCCTTGATTTAACCAAATCAACTCTTAAAAATTATAATTTGACCCCAGAACTTTAATTTCTTCCAATTAAAGCCTAAATTGACTTAAAACTCAATTGTCCTTGCAATCAAAACCTCTATAAATTCAAATAAACCTTCAATAAAATCCAATTGAGTCCATAAACATCCAATTTTGGCCCTTTTCTCTTCAAATTAATTTTCTCTTCCAACGGGGCTCTCCTCCTTCGGGGAATATCTGTAAAAAAATTTCACTCGCGTTTCGAACCTCCTTAATCAATTTTTTTTCCGATTCTTTTCCGAGCGCTCCCACCTCTTATTATTTTTCTAATTTCTTCCGGCTATATATTTTTATTTTTGTGGGGGGGACCCAAAAATGGGTTACAACACATATCTTGATAAATTTTTGGTCTAGTAAAAGTGTGATATTGAAGAGCACTAATAATTTGTCGAAAATGCGTAGAATCCTAAAACAAGCAAGCGGACACCACTACAACCTTTGATGTAGAAAGACGAGTATCAATAGGCTTGCAAAAACACATACCTACTCTATGAAGGATGTCAAGAATATACTTATCTTATCATAGCATGATACCCATAGTGGTACGATGGACCTTAATGCCTAAAAAATAATGAACAACTCCTAAATCCCAAAACTTAAATTCTAAGCTCAGCAATTATAACAATTGGTGAAGCAAGACTAAATTGCTTCCTATTAGTAAAATATTATAGGAACCAGAGAATTGTTATTGGGCAACAAGAGCTGATGGTGGTTGATCTGACATGGGTAAGCAAAGGAGCACTGTCAACAACACCTATGGATTGAAGGGAGGTGTAACACCCTCAAATTATAATGTCATGAAATCTCAAACATTTCTTTACTAATATCAAGTATTGAATAATATGTCTAAGATTATGGGATTTTTTTTGAAAATTTCGGTAGAGTTTCCTTTGTTTTTTTAATATTACCAAGTTATCGACTAGACTTCATTCAATCACAATACTCAAATCTTCCACTTCGATCCAACCATCCTGAATCATATCCCATCTCATCATACAATATTTCACATAACCATACTTCATTATGCTTTTTCATCCTTACATCATCAATAAATAAAACATTAGCTACAAACAAATATAAACTCAAAGGATTCATATTGAACTAATTATTACATTAACATGCATCCATCTTTTAAACATGCATGATTATAATTACTAAGTATTCTTTTCGAATAGTTTTCTAATATTAGTTCCTTACTCATACTTTCTAAATGTATAAATACCAAAAGCAAATATCTTTAGGATACATATATTAAAATCTATATATAATACAAATTACATATAAAGCAAAAGATATTACATCCCACAAAATAAACAAATTTAAACACAAAGCCAATATTTAATGCTCCACATCATCTTGTGAAAAACCTATATACATAACATTAATAAGAAATAAGGAAGATAACACATTAAAAATGATAAAGCTATTATGTTCACAATTCTTCAAAATATATCAAATTGTCTTTCATCACTAACTTACTACATATCAACATTAATAACCCATTCATAATTTATTAATCCTATACTTATAGGACCTCTACAACCAACACTCATTGCTTAATTTTTAATTTTGTAATTCACAATTTTACCTCAAACCCGGCTAACCCTCTTTTATAGCCAACAATCAAACCGGTAATTCCATACGAATTACCTAACATCCGGCTATTCTCCATCAATAGTCAATCTAACCGGTAGTTCCAGACATATTACTCAACATCTGACTATTCTCCATCAATAGCCAATCTAACCGGTAATTCTATACGAATTACCCAACATCCGAATTATAATACAAACAAGTTTCTTCTTCTACTTTTTCCATATCAATATGTCATAAACAACTCATAACTAATAATGAAATTGAATTTTAAAAGAAAGTGATGAATCACCTACCGTCTTCTCGTGATGGCTGGCTCCTCCTACCGTTTGCCCTACTCCCGAAACAACTTCTAAATCAATCAAATTGCACTACATTATTAATCCATTGTTATTTCTCCTACGTACCTAAATTTGAAGCAAGTAATATCTTTTATTTAATTGGGTTTCACACTAAAAATTTCATTTATTTGTCACCTCATTTTAAACATATAGTTTTAATCAATTTTCTTCTTTTAACTCACTTAAAGAATTCTTCCATGAACTATTCCTACCATTTATTTAATTCTTTTTTTCACATTCTTATGATGTTTCTTCACTTGTTCATATTTTGAATACTTCAAATAAGATAAAAAAACATCATTTCTCAAACATAAAACAATCAAAACCTCATTCCTTTATTTCCTCATCCTTTGTTACAAGTTCATTTCTTCTAACTTATTCAATTTCTTTCTTAATTACTACTTACATTCACTATTTCTATACTATTCTACCTCAATTCCATCATCTTTACTACTTTTCTCAAAATCTCCAAATTCTCATAAGAACCCTAATTTAAAAAGTCAAGAATATAAGAAATTAAATTAAATTAAATTGTCATTGTTTGATAACTTACTCAAATAAACTCAAAAACACTTAATTCAATTAAGAATCTTAATTTTTCATGCTTACCAATCTAAGTTCTCCCAACTTCTCTTCTCCTCCTAGTGTGGCCAGCCCTCCTCTCCTTTCTTATATCATCCTTCACTTGATTCTTCCTTAATTTAATGTTCCAAGTCTTTCAATCTTACAAGTTTCAAAGCTCTCTCTCACTTTTTCTTGTTTTTCTCTTGATTTATAACGTTCTTCTCTTGTTTTTTTTTCTTTTCACATTTTGTTTCTGCCCAATCGGCAGCTTATAACAGAAAAGGAGCTGATTTGTTTTATTTTTAATGGAAAATAATCATTTTACCCTTAATGAGTCTTTTTGCTTCTATTTGATGGTCCTTATTTTTTTGCTAGCACTACCGAGCTCCGTTCATTCTAAAATTGTAACCAGATTGTATTCAATATATTTTAAGGTTCCTCATAAAATTTCATCTCAATCTTATGGTTGGATTGAAAATTACATCTAATAACGTAAAACTAGTCAAATTGTGATTTTTTGTCAAATTTCTGAATTTCTCTAAAAATTCAGAAATTTTAACCCAAGCTAAGGCATCATATTAGAAGGTTTCACGCAAATTTTTAGAATTTTCTGATAACCCGATCGAGAGTTATGAATTTTTTTTACATGAAACTAGTCAATTTATGATTTTTCGCCCAGAGGATTTACAGGAGGTCTTGTGAAGGAGCTTATGAGTAAGGAGATGACTATGAAGATCTACATATGAAAGAGGTTCTGCCTTGGTCATGAGGCTGGTTACCAAGTATTTCAACTCACCTCAAAGGCAATGAAAAACATATAAATTAAAATCCTCTAGCGAAACTAGCCGCGTTAAAGAACGCCAATTCATCAAATAAAGCCTTTTCTTTTTGCATATATATTATCGCACGTGTGCGGCATCGCGGTGAAAAAAAATCCACTCCCAAATACTAATGTGTGTGGTATCCTAGAAAAATTGAAAAAATAGAGGGACGAGGAATTCTTGTCTTTTATCCATGGAAAGCAGGGACGGGAGTAGCTGTAAACCCCTAGAATAAATAAATAAATAAAAGTAAATAAATTCATGCATATGGTTAAATAAAAACAGGAATTCAAAAATTTTTGAATATAAATTTCCGGGCGAAATAATTCGAGACATTATAATAAACCCGGTACTGTTGAGGGTTGGATGTAATTGAAGAGAATAATACACTTAAAGAAAAAGGGGGCCTAAATGCAAATAAGGGAAATTATAGAGTATAAATACCCTCTCCTCACCAAAAAATTTGCAGGAACCATAAGGAAAGAAAATAGGGAGTTTTGTATCCATTCTTGCAAAATCAAGAGAGAAACACTAAAATTTCAAGAACTCATCCAAGATTAAGGGTTTATAGATGGGATTAACACTTGTGTGCAAGGGATTAACAAGAAAATTGAACTAGAAGAAAAGAAAGGAGGGAGTTGAAAATCTTCAAGCTGGTTGAAGATCAAAATCTTAATTTCGTACGGGTAAGGTGTTCTAAACATAATCTTAAAAATTCATTTCAAATTCGATAATGAATTGATGCCTTGATATTGAATTATAGGTTACAACATATATAGTGATTAAATCATCACCTGACGAAGATCTAAAAAGATCCATGAAGTTGCATAATATGAGAATTAGACAGAGAAGTGATTGCTTGCTCAAGAGTATGCCAAACACAGTGCGAGGTTTGGCAATCGATGACAAGATGCAGTACATCCATTGAAAGAGAAGTGCACTCAAAATAATTTGATCCTGTTGTTTCCAACAAAGAAAAAAAGGATTAGCCTAAAGAAAAGAACCATTAGCAACAACCATATTAGGAGCAAGACATGACAAAGAGCCATCAACAAATTTGAAAACACCTTGTCCAAGAAGGTACAACTTCATCTACATTCGTCAATAAAGATAATTGGTGTTTGTAACCTTCAAAGAAATAACTTGTAGAGTATTTGAAAGAGGAACAATCATGGCAATTGAAGTCTCTATGAGATAAGATTCACGGCAATAGCAAGGGAGGATTCCAAAGCAGAGGAAGAACAAAAGGTTTGCACTGGTGACTCAAAAGAAGCGGCGGTTTGTGGTGAGTTGAGGGTTGCGACAACCGGATATTAGAGTCCATTACGAGAGAAGAAAAAAGAGTTTTAATATGTTAGTGCTTTAATACCAAGTTAAGAATAACAAGAGGCCTAGCCAATTAGTTAGCTAACCTTTTCTATTTATACATGTAGGACAATGTATAATAGTTAATGTAGAGATTACAACACAAGAATAATAAACCTTTCCTGAATATATACAAGCCTATAATATGTAATATCCTAATATCCTATAATAGCTATAATTTGTTAAATATCGACTCCCAATAGATATCCATGTCAATAGAAAACCTTGTGCAACTTGATTGAAGAGTATATATTAGGGTTCTTTAAATTGAATCTTCAACTTTTTCTGGAAAAAAAAACTTACTCATTATGATCCTTATGGATAGTTCATATATTATGTGAATCTTCTCAACTACAATACATGTAGAAAACTATTTAATCAGCAAGAGTAAAACAATTTTTGGGGGATGGCTAAGTAAGCAAAATGGTCCCGAAACTTTTAACCTTTACAAATATTATTTATGTTGTAGTCAGCATGCACAAGTTTTAATTAATATTAGGTGACAAATAATACAAATCCTTTCTCACTATATATATAGCAGTACCTATCTTAAAATAAGATGAGAAATATTTATTATTTTCTTCGAGAATGAGATGAGGAAATATTTGAATTGATGGAATCTTATAAACTATTAAGCACGAGTAAATAAAGTGAACAACAGGTGAACTATAATTTGTTGTTTTGGCGAACAAATCTTTGCCGCAGGACTATAATTTGTTGTTTTGTCGAACAACAGGTGCACGTATAATTATTATAACGAATAATCCAAATGTTTGCACTCTTTCAACACGTGAACTAGAAGACAAAATATCGGGATAACTAATACTGATCTTAACAATGAAGATCACTAAACTTCTATCAAAACAATAAATTTTTAAATATCGTATAGTTTTTAGTGCAAGAAAATAGGAATTTTTTTTTTTGACAATTTATAAAAAAATCTTCATTTTTTTAAATATCGTATAGTTCAAATGTAATCTCATTTTAAATGACCGATTCCAAGCTTCACAACTTGAATTTTATTTGGAAGGTTTAATTAGTAGTTTTAATTGAAGTTATTTATAGAATAGACTCTTTCGTTTATTTTCGAGTTGTCAAGCTCACCAATTATTACACACGATTAATGATTAAAACAATTGTCGTTTCAAAAGAATATAGTTTATTTAATTTTATTTAATAAATTTAAATTTTTTAAGTTCGTTGATCAGATCAATTATAACATTTTAAGCAAGTGGTGCCAGCGAGAAGAGCTCAAAATCTATACGACAACTCCTTGCCATAGGACTATAATTTCTACTCAGCACGAGTAAAACACTATTGTGGGATAAATCAAGTCAGCAAGAGGCAAGAGCTCAAAACCTACACGACAACTCTTTGCTAAAGTACTATAATTTGTAGTTTTGTCGAAGGTCGGCACGAGTAAAACACTATAATTTATATTTTTGTCGAATTTTTTAATTAATTGTAACAAATAATGAAAATGCTTGCTCCATATAAATATATGCTCTCCATGCGTTGTTTCAACACAAGATCAACAAGACACAATATTGAGATAACTAATACTCATATTAAAAAAATATGGAGATCACTAAATTTCTAGGGTTCTCCTTCCTTCTCTTTGCCTTCGCAGCAACTTCATTTCCTGAGGCCGTTCATGCCAAAGATGCTGCAGCAGTGCTCGATGTCTTCGGTAATGAGGTGCAAGCTGGTGCTCGTTATATAATCGTAGCCCCCTCAAATGACAATACAACAACTCTTGCGGTCACTGCGACTAGCAAGATCATATGCAATTCAGATGTTATACTTTCCACTTTGAACGAGAGCCTCCCAATAACATTTTCACCAGCTGTAAAATCCAACGATGGTGTCATCCGTGAAGGTTCTTATCTAAATGTGAACTTTGATGCGCCCATGTGTATGATGTGGGGCGTGACAACGATGTGGATGGTTGAATTGAGTCCAACAACGGAAGGATACATTCTGACCACCGGAGGTGTTGATAGATTGAATCGGTTTAAGATCACCAAGTATGAAGGTGCTAGTAGTTTTTATCAGCTTTCTTTTTGTCCAATGTCCGAGCCCTTCTGTGAATGCTCATGCGTCCCAGTTGGCGTCAACAGTGACAAGCACTTGGCTCCCAATGTCGGCCCTCTTCTTGTGATGTTCGAACCAGATGCATATTGATATTATCTGCTGCAATTCTGTATGAGGGAGTACGATTGCCTACTATCATGTATTGGGCATAAATAAAACTAAAATAAATAAGAACCTTTTTAGCTTTGGCATTTCCTTAGTTTTCATGGCGTCTCCATATTTATACTTCGTTTGTTGCTTGATCTTGTCACTAGAAAATCATCTGGTTGCTACAATCATTGGTTGATATCATCTAAATGTTCGGAACCAAATGTCAGTACAGGCTTTTTTTTTGGCATATTTTAGTGGGTTTTAGGTCCTATTTATATATTGGCCTAGAAAGTGATAATAGTTATTTTCAATATGAAATTCATTCCATTTTATCATAATCCGCAGATAGGAAAGGGTATCTGACAAAAATAGGTTCGAAATAAAGAATATGAGTTACCACTAATTTTTTATTTCTCAAGTGTGATTGGTCAATTAATCAATTTTAACCAATATCTGAAATTTATTAAAATCGACATATTTTGATGTACACAAACCTTCTCCCACTCGGTTCCTTTTGCGAGAAATGAACAAGTCCTTAACCTCTCCAAATTTAATGAAGGATCTTGTTAGGGATTGATACTTAAGCTAGCAAGGAAATCTTTCAAAGTATATCTTCACAGATTCAAAACATGGGTTGGTAGGTGAAAGCTGATCTTTTTGTGAAGGTCGGAATCTAGGGTCTTAGATAGGGGTGGTAATATGGTGGTGATGAGGATAATGGTTTGAAAGAAGTTGCTGCTGTTGGAGAGGTCTGCTACAAGCTGCTGTCGCTGGCGTGGAAGCAGGGGCTGTCGCTGCCGTGGAAGGGGATGCTGCTGCTACAATGATTTTTGTGAGTATAATGCTATCAAAGAAGCATTTCAATCCAAAAGGTTAAGATGTTCAATGAGATCCAAGAATAATTTTATATTACTCTCTAATACATTTCTTGAAATAAAATTATTTGGGTTTAAAACTTGTACAAATCCTACTATCTTGTACGTTATTTTTTATCAAATAAAATATAAATGATGAGATTCGAATTCATAATTATTTGAGTAGATTAGTGGTGGGATCTGTTGGTCTTGTTTTGTAGACCGGGTCAGGAGGCGGCTCATCTCTGAATGACGGTTTATATATCAACAAATAACTAGTCAGTACTATCCGAGTCATCAGTCGAGAAAAATATTGTTACCATCTACTGCCTAATTATCATTACCAAACACAAGAAATAAACCATCTCATGATCACCTACTTTATCATCTGTGACCTTGACATATTTGGTTCCTTTGATCGTGTAAGCTCTTATGATGTAGCCTAATTAATTTTTTTAAACAGTAATGCATCTACAATTTGGAATATAACTTGGATTGGTTTTGGATTCGATTCTACTGCGAGCATGAATATTTTTTGGCTCGATGTTTTACATTGTTTCAAGAAATAGGTTTATATTTGATGTGTTATAGGTTGATAAATATGTGATTATTGCTCGCATTTTTAGGTGCATTGATCAATGGCATGAACTTGATTGCCGATAAATGTTTGATTTTTATTAGATTTGATTACTATTATTGTCGTATCCTCCTCACGAGAGCGATGTCACATGCGCGACAATTCTCGGGCGTGTCTTTTGGGAATGGTCTTTGGTTTGGTTGGGGAGTCGCCGCCTAGTATTGCGGCTACTAAGAAACCTAACTAGTTTATTTTAAGAGATTCTAGACAAGATGCGGTTGCGTAAAAGAAATATATTAACACTCCTAATATACCTTATCGAGGTAAGGTGCATCGTTTTTATTTGTTTGATATGGTCGATGAAGTCTATCTTTTGCGACTTACTATGACAGGTATGCTATGATGAACAAATTCTAATTTTCTAAGTTAAGAACTTGGTCTGGGAAGGTGAAATATCCTCAATTATTGTTGAGACTTCTTTCGCGGGGAAACTAAAATTCAGTTTTTTGGTTGTCGCATCATTCCTAATAATATTTCATATGAAATTCCCTCCGAATTTTATCCTTATATTAGAAGTAAATGAGTTGTATTATTTAATTATAATAATATTTTGAATATTAACATCATACAAGTTTCTTATCTTTATATTAAAGTGAGTAATTAAATTATTATCTCTAATAATATTTGGAATATTAACTCCTTTTAGGTATTTTTTTTCCTTTATTAAAAGTAAATAATATTATTATCCCTAATAATATTTTGGATAATAACCCCTTAAAGGTTTTTTTATCTTTATATTAAAAGTGAATAATATTTTCTTGCCAAAAACATTTAAAATATTTTTTAAAACATTCATGTGCCTCTTCTAGTTTGGTCCTTGGTTTTTTATTTCTTCAATCAAGTCCCTAATTGCCTATCAAACTTCTATATTTATGTAATTAAGCCCCTGATTTGGCCAAATTAACTCTTAAAATTTTCAATTCAACCCCTAAACTTTAATTTCTTCCAATGAAAGCCTAAATTGATTAACAAATTAATTTTTCTTGCAACTAAGCCCTCAATAAATTCAATTAAACCTTGAAAAAATCTAATTGAGCCCTTAAACATCTAATTTTGAATTTCTCTCTTTAAGTTGAATTTTCTTTGTCAATAGGGCTTTCATCAATAAAAAATACATTATTAAATTTTTTAATTTTACATGCTTGATCCTCCTCAATCAATCTTTGGCAATTCTCTGGGCATTCAAATATACTCTTCTTACTGGTAAATTTTTTGATATTCTTCCATCATATTTTTAATTTTTTTTGTATTTTTTCTTTCCTTTTTTTTTTGTTAATGTGGGGCCCAGAAAAAAAAGTGTAACAACAATAATCACCATACCGATTACTTATAGTGAGCTGTTGGATTTTTACAGGACAATTTTGTGGGTTCCATGGTTCTCAATCTTTTTAAGTTTGATATGAGAATAATAAGGTATGAATATATATGGTAGAAATGAACTGTCCTATATTTTTCTTACTAATGCTTGCATTGGGCAATTCATGAAGAAAAAATACGGAATATGTGTGTCTATATGCTTTTATTCCTAGATATAATTATTCACAATCACAACCATTTGGCAAACACGCATTCTGTCCGCCAAGTGGTCCCGAAGCTTTTAACCTATTTGATCAGCACGATTAAAACAAGTTGTGTGGGATGGCTAACTAAGCAAAGGGGTCCCGAAGCTTTTAACCTATACAAAAACTCTTTGCCATAGGACAATAATTTGTAGTTTTGTAGAACAAGAGGAGCACGCTTAATTAACTGAACAAATATTCCGAATCTTTGCACTCGTTCAACACATGAACTAGAAGGTGAAATAATGAGAATGTCATAACCACATTTTTTGACCTTTTTCTATTTATTTTTTTTTGAAAACCAAAACAATTGCAAAATACAACAATCCAAAAATGATGTTCTTGATACATGTGTTTTATTTTTGATATTTTTAGTGTCTTCCTAAAAGAATTCAAAACTCATAATTTTGTTTTTCTAAGAACAAGGTGCATGTTGAAACTTTAATATGTAAGGTCTATATTGTTGAGGAGAGTTGAAACAAGGTTTGTGATAATTGAGAGGCTTAACCTAATGAGATAGCCACCTCTGCTATTTATATAATTAGGGCAAGTACATGTGTTACGGAGTAGCATACTACACACGATAAGTAAATACATTAATAATACAATATTTCCTATTCTAACACATTCCATAATACACCCCCTTAAGCTGAAGGTGGGTTATCCACTTGAAGCTTGGAACGTAAAAGAGCACATATAGAGTAAGTGAGTGGCTTATTAAGAACATTTGCTAATTGATCTTTGGAGAAGATGAAGCGAATACGAATCTCCTTTTTTTCCACCCGGTCACAAACAAAGTGATAATCAACTTCAACATGTTTTGTTCGAGCATGAAAGATCGGATTAGCGAGACGAGATAAGTAGCACCCAAATTATCGCACCAGATAGTAGTAACAGAACTAAGGGAGAAGCACAGATATGTCAGAAGATAGTTTAACCAAAGAACCTCAGCAATACCATCAGCCAAAGTTTTATACTCTGCTTTAGTGGAGGAGCGAGCAATAATGTGTTGCTTCCCAGATTTCCATGAAACAGGTGTCATAACCTATTTTTGGGTCACTCTCAATTTCATTTTCATTTTCTTAAAAAAAAAAACTACACGGTGCCGTTTTGAACAACACTGCTGCTTCTTCTCCCCTGCAAAATGCAGAGACAGGGGTGTAGACACAATTTTGTGCACGTGAAATTAAACAAGCACGCGTGTACAAATATATGATTTTATTAAATATATGAATGGGTACAATCTCTATGTAATATATTCTTTCAAAAAGAATATGACAATCCTCCGATTCTTCCCTTGGATTTGATATATGGCGACTTGATTTATTTGAGTAATCAAGCCAAGATTTGTGCTTTGCAAGAACGCGAATTTGGGCGTGTATTGCAAAGCGAGATTTGGTGATTTGATGCTTTGAAGAGTACCTTTGATGTGTCTTCAAAGTGTTGTTGAAGAACTCTTATGGGGCGTTTAGGCTTGATCCAACAAAGCTTCGTTCTTTGTAGACTTCAAGCGTAGATGAAGGAGGCTTGAGAACTCTTTGAGAGAGCTTCCTTGCTTGAAGAGAGAGAGAGCGAGAGCTTCCTTGCTTGCAGAGCTTGTCTTGAAGGAAATTTGTATCTCCCGGAATCCTCTTTTTTTAGGTTGAGGCCCTCTATTTATAGAGATCTGTAGGGGCTCTCATGTCCTTTTCCAATGCCACATGGCATAATTTTATTGGTTGATATTTATTGACGGGATCTTACATTTTTGAAAAGATATCTGTTGGGATCTTGTATTTATGACAAGATATCTTGAATATCTCATACCAAGTGTCAACTTTTCATTGGCCAAGAAATATATGAAGGCTCATTTATTTCAATTTTATTTTATCATTTCTTTTAAATAATAAAATAACACATGGTGAAATTTGATTGGTAGAAAATTTGTGTTTCTACAGATGCCCCCTCGAGACAAGTTCACTTACTTTAGAAATAAGTGGGCATGTCTCGAAAAAAATGGCTGAGAGGGTTTTATATTTTCGACTAAAATTTGATTTGATCATATTAGATTTTCACAACAAGCAGATAAATTTTATTGTGAAAATAAAATATGATAATCAAAATTGAAAATTTATGGATCAATCTTGATTGAGATTTATCAAATCAAATGATAGAATATTCAGGTCGAATACCTCATTTGAAACTGCTGCATATTCAGGACCAAACAAAATTTATCTTTATACCAGAATAGCAACCAACACTTTGACTGGGCTGCAGAAATTTTTTTTGTTATTCACTGGACGTGGTCACTGTAACATCTTGTTTTAAAGATCTCGTTGTTCTGAATCCAATGATGCAATCCGTTTATGATTCCGAGTAGCGGTTAATGAATTATCACATATTAAAGATTTTGATTCATATTCTCTTTCTTCTCTTGATTTGTGTGCACTCATTGTTTGATGAATTATTTGCTTCATTCCCGTTCAAATGCTCTTTCCTATATAATTCCTTCTCAACAGTATAGGAAATTTGTTGTTTCCTTTTCTTTTGGCTTTACCATGTGCATCCTTTGTTTCCTGAATGAATTGTCCAATGTGAATGAATTATTAAGACAGCAAAAGAATTTCCAGTACTGGTAGCCGACTTCGCTTAATTGAACTAGGAAAATTTTCTTCAACTAGGAAAAGTTCGCTAGCTTTTGATTATGTTAATTAAGCAAGAGTACTCTCATCAGAGTAAGCGGCTATAAAAACCATACTGTCCCTTCTATTTTTTTTACAGACAGTTCGGCTTCCAATAAGCCAGGCAATCAATCTTAGGAGGCGTTCGTCATTCTCTTCTTCTTTAGCACCAACAGGTTGCTACTTCTCAAAGGAATCAGCCATATTATTTCCATTCAATAAGTTGCGGTCGTTCTGTGTTGTTTTAATAATCCTGGTTCCTTCAACGCAGCCTCCACCAGCAGTCCAGGTATGCATGTCTCCTTTTTTTTTTTTTTTTTTTTATTACAACTGCAAAAACAAGAAGGAAGGTGCTCACCCTATTCTTGCTGCTATCTCTATATATCTTCGATTATGCGTGTGGCTGTTCACTGCTAGGTGGTATCCAACCTCCCAAAGCTCATTGAAGGTCTGAAGTGATTGGCCAAGTCTACTCCCATGGTGGACTGTTCCATCAAGGGATCTTCTTTATTGGAAACCAAACCATCACTGCAGCTATTTCAATGTCCTTTTCATCACCAACCAAGTCTTTATCAATGTCAATAGCATCAGATTTATTGACCATCAATGTCGACTGGAGCAGAGCTGTGACCCTTAATTCCGATTGCATCAGATCCATTGCCATCAAACTTCTCCTTGGTCCCATCCGGCACAAACCTCCAAGGATCAAACGATGCTAATAATCTTTTTTTTTTATTTGTGTCTTTGCAGATTTTGCTTCAGCAAGACCTGCCCCCCCTGATGATCATCGTAATATTTTGTATGGGCTCACTTTCATCTTCTCATTGAATTACCACGGAGTTGTTGTAACAGTAGCCGCAGAGTCAACAAATCCTTCAGCTTTAAAAGTAGTGACAATTTGCAGTTATAGCTGCAGCTTCCACTTGTAGTAAAACACCGGCAACTAGTAAAGGAAGTGTTTATTCAGACCACATTTCATCATCATCATCTATGGCCACCAAGTTCCCTAATGTATTTTCTGCCTTTCCTCAAAATCTGGTTCAAAGCAGCTGATATCACGCCATATTTAGTTGTATTAACCACTCCTATTGAAGTATCGAGATGATTTGTTGCGTGACTTCAAGAATATTGAGAACTTTATAATCAACATCGCGGTTTCTGCAGTTCACCACGAGACTAGTATCTTTTCATCACCTTTTGCAGTTTTTCCGACTAAAAGAACACTGCATTTCCTTTCTTTCTGTTATAACTGGCACGACTCCTCCCTCTCCTTTTACTATCAGCACAGCCTCCACCAGTCTTAGCAGGTATGCATGGGGGTTTCTCTCTCCCTCTTTTTTTTTCTTTCTTTTTTTTCGTATATTGTTGCAGCATTTTATGGTGTCCTTATTCCTGATGCTACCACCATGCTCTGCAACAACACCAATGCTAACTTCACATACCTTCTCCACTGTATCGTTCCAAGCAATAAGAAAGAATGCATCGCTAGCCAAAGAAGCTCCCTTGACCTCATCTCCTGCTTTCCTCATGGATATTCTCAAGCTTTCTAAGCGATTTGACTGCCCGTTTCCCATGCCTAGCATACAATTATTCTTTGTAATTACGTTGCTCTTAGCAGCTGCACTATTGAAAATTTGCCGCCGGAGAACTTGGGACGCTTGTAACGTGAACATCAATCACTACGTACTGTTGCTGGTGTAGGGCTGGAACAGAGCTGAGATGGAGCTGTGCTGTGGAGGACGGCTGTGATCTCGGTGCTGTTGGAGGAATGAAGAGTTGCTTGATGTTAAAGCTGATGCTGGTGCTGTATTTCGTGGTGGACCGAGTTAGAGCTGCTGTTGATGAAGGCTCCAGCTGCTGGTGTGTCGAAGACTCCAGTTGCGTCAGTTGTGGAGCAACAGAGATGGACGATGCTTAGCTTATGGTGGATGTAATGAAGAAGCTGGTAGCCACTGCTCCAACCCACTATCATCTATTTATTGCCGAACTAACAGATGCTGTTCAAATTTTGACAAAATCTGCCATGGTTGAGTTACACGGTGAAGCAGTGAAAGCACTTCTCAGTACAACATCCTCTGATTGCCTTTGCCCAACCAATCCTTCTACAGCAACTGCTCAAAGACTAGAACCCGCTTTCTTTATCCCAACGAATCAATAACAAGCTGCTGTAGAAGTAGCAGCTGCTACGACCAACCAGCATGAGTCCTTCCCATGTTGCCGACAATGTTGCTTCTTCAAATAGCTAAAGTTCTGCTTCAATGAACACCATGACATTAGCAATAACTGGCGCTACAGCAATGAACTTCAACTACCCAAACTTCCCAGGAAATGAAAGTCAAATACTTGGCAATTTTGCAGAATGGCGCGTACCGGATTCCAATCCCTGCACATGTTGGGGGCAGAATAACTTACAGAGGAACTCATCCTCAGGCTATGCCTTTGTTTAATGGATCAATTTTATTCTCCTTGAATGCCTCATCCTTCACAGCTTTAGTGAGAGCAACGGCCATCCACCCAGACACAACAAAGCCAACAGGGTCATCAAAATCCAATTCACTCCTATGTGGCTATTCAACTGTTGACAGTCGAGTTTTCTAAGAGAAAAGTCACCACCTCCAGTGTTCGAGCAGAGATCAATACAATATTTATTTCTCCTGTGGTAAATGAAGCCAACGCAATCATTTTTCAAAAATTAAAAGGACTATTGGAGACCAAACAAAAGGAGCTTAGAAGGTCATAGCCGGAGTATGCTGATGATTTCTCATGCTTTGGATTTTTTTTGTTTTGGTGACACTGCCTTATTGACTCTATGTTAAGAATACATTCTTTATGTAATAGAATTCTTCTTTCTATTAATAAAGTTTATATTTTGCCTTCGTTTGTGTCTTATCACCTGATTTTCCATGTTATGATTGTGTTGTGAGGTTTACTCATCCCTCTTTTTCCATGCGAACAATCATATCGGCTCGAATAGCTTTAAAGGATGATGTGCATCTGTACTTAGAATAACTTCTAAGTTGCCTACGTACCTTTGTGGATAAAGGATCAAGTCACAACGTAGTTCAAAAGATTTTTTTTTTGTCAAAGACTTTTTTTTTTGCATGATTTGTACTCGGAATGAATTCCAAGTTGCCTACGTACCTTTGTGGATAAAGGATCAAGTCATAACGTAGTTCAATTTTTTTTTTTGTGCCGTTCACAGTTTTAGCTCATGCGGGCCAGGAGCTACATCAGATTTCAAGCATAGTATCTTTTCAAGAATTTGCCGTTGATAGGCCCAATCCTCAATCCATTCTCATCGACAATTTTGTAAGCTCCATTGGTGTAGACTTCTTGAACCACATAAGGGCCATCCCATTTGGAGAGGAACTTGCTGCCCATGCGTTTTGACATGATTATTGGGCGTCGTACTGCCAAGACAAGATCTCCTTCTTGGAATGAGCGTGGTCGCACCTTCTTGTTGAAAGCCCTACAAAGTCGTGCTTGATAACATTCTAATCGCTGTTGTGCCTCAAGATGTTTTTCATCTAAAGCTTCAAGCTCTTCAAGGCGTAGACGAACATTGTCTTCATTGGAAAGTCCTTCTTGGATTGCAATTCTCAAAGATGGAATTTGACATTCTAGTGGAAGAACAGCTTCGACCCCGTTTACCAAGGAATATGGAGTAACTTGAGTTGGTGTTCGGAATGTAGTACGATAAGCCCATAACGCCTCCCCAATTCTCTCATGCCAGTCCTTCTTCGAGCGATTCACCACCTTCTTGAGAATGTTGCATAAAGTCTTGTTAAAGGCTTCTGCCAAACCATTAGCCGGAGCATTGTACATAGAAGAGTTATGTTGTTTGAAGCTGAATTGTGCACACAACTTGTTCATGGCTGTATTGTAGAACTCCTTTCCATTATCGGTTATGATGTATCTTGGTACCCCATAACGGTAAATGATGTTTGTTCGAATGAAGTTTACAAGCTTGTCTCTTTCTTGACCTCTTTTAATCTTTGCAGCTTACGCCCACTTTGAGAAGTAACTGTTGCAGCCAATATGTAAAGATGCCCCCAGAGCTTTTCGGCAATGGTCCTACCACATCAAGTCCCCAAGCATCAAAGGGCCAAGAGGCAAGCGTCGGGTGTAAAGGCTCGGGTGGGTGATGGATCAAATTAGCATGCAATTGACAACTTTGACATTTTCTAGCATAGTCCATGCAATCCTTCACCATTGTTGGCCAGTAATATCCCATTCTTTTGATCCGGAAGTGAAGTTTAGGGCCTGATTGGTGTGCTCCACAGATCCCTGAGTGAGTTTCCTCTAATGCTTTCGTTGCTTCTTCTTCTCCGAGACAGCGCAAAAAGACTCCGTCAAAAGAGCGTCGGTAAAGAGTGCCTTGAAAGTATATGAAGCGAGAAGCTCTTCGCCTCACCTCTATCTTATGGCGTAGGTCTTTAGGTAGCTTTCCATGTCTCAAATAATCGATAAGTGGGCGACACCCGGTCTTCTCTTTCAATCTCGTAGACGAAACTACACCCACTTGTTCTTTCTCTTCTATGTCATAATTTAGTGGTGGAACGACCCATCTTTGACATACAGGGACTTTTATCTCCTCACTACATGATGCTAATGTTGACGCAAGATTTGCTAAGGCATCGGCTTGCTTATTCTCTTTTCGTGGCACATGTTCTAAAGTAACGCAATCAAGTGATGTTATCAATTTAAGTGCATACTTGTGATATGGGATGAATTCCGGCTTCTTGACTTCATATAGTGAGAGGAGTTGTCGATGACTAATTGAGAATCCCCAAAAACTTTAAGGCGAGACATCTTTATATTCACTGCCATTTCCAACCCAAGAATCAAGGCTTGATATTCGGCCATGTTATTAGAACAACATTCGGTAAGTGAAAAGGAGAAAGGCAAGACCTCTCCTTCTGGTGTGATGAATATAACCCCAGCCCCGGCTCCATCTTGTCGTCTTTGCGCCATCAAAGAACATTTTTCATGGTTCGACATTTCAATAAACAAAACGTCCTCATCGGGCGAGGTCTTCAGAGAACTTCCATTCATCGGGAATAGGATGATCAGCGAGAAAATCAGCTAGTGCTTGCCCCTTGATAGCCTTTTGTGAGACGTAGACAATTTCAAATTCTTGAAGCAATAAAGCCCATTTTGCCAATCTTCACGATAGTACTGGTCTTGAGATGATGTACTTGAGAGGGTCGGCTCGGGAGATTAGTCTAGCCGAATGTGCTTGGAGGTAATGCCTCGGCTTTTTATTGCAAACATTAATGCTAGACATGTCTTCTCTATTGGAGAATAATTCAGTTCAGCCCCATTTAATGTCCTACTAAGGTAGTAGAGAGCGCTTTCCTTGCCTTCATCATTTTGTTGCGCCAACAACACCCCCAAGGAACGTATTTGTCTTTGCAATATAGAGGATAAGTGGGCGTCCCGGTACCGGTGCTTGAAGGACAGGCGGATTCAACAAGTATTTTTTTATCTTGTTGAAGGCATTAGTACAAGCTTCATCCCAATAGAATGACGTATCCTTCTTCATTAAGTGGGTGAATGGTTGACATCGACCCGCTAAATTAGAAATAAATCTCCGTATATAGGCCAACTTTCCTTGGAGACTCTTCAACTCATGGATGTTTCTTGGCTCCGGCATTTTTAGAATGGCTTCAATCTTAGACTGGTCAATCTCAATCCCTCGATGTCGAACTATAAACCCTAGGAATTTGCCTGATGACACACCAAATGCGCATTTTAGTGGGTTCATTTTTAGCTGGAATCGACGTAATCGTTCAAATACCAGACGAAGATCTTGCAAATGATTTTCTTTTTCTTTTGATTTCACCACGAGGTCGTCAACATAGCATTCAACATGTTGGTGAAGCATATCATCAAAAATCTTCTGCATCGCCCTTTGATAAGTGGCACTTTGCATTCTTTAAGCCAAAAGGCATAACTTTATAGCAATATATCCCTTTCGGAGTTCGGAAAGCTATCTTCTCCTCATCTGCGGGTGCCATTCGAATTTGATTATAGCCGGATGAACCATCCATGAAGGTTAATCTCCCATGACTGTGGTAGCGTCGACCATGATCTCGGTAATTGGAAGTGGAAAATCATCTTTGGGACAAGCATTGTTAAGGTCTCGAAAATCCACGCAAACACGCATTTGGCCATTCTTCTTTTTGCGGCACAATATTTGAAATCCATGTAGGATACTTGACCTCACGAATGAAACCTGCTTGGATAAGTTTATTGACTTCAACCTCAATCTGTGATATGAGTTCGGGGACGAAAACGACATTTGAGTTTGTTTTACGGTCTAGCCCCATGTTTTCTTGCTAGTTGGTGGACAGCAACCCTTGGGTCTAAACCGGCATTTCATCATAGGACCAAGCAAAGACATCTCGATACTCCATCAAAAGTTCCATGTAATTTGCTTCCTCTTCAGGTGATAAGTTTGCATTGATGAAGGTTGGTCGTGGGTTTTCAACAGTTCCCAAGTTAACCTCTTTAAGTTCATCCATTGTAGGCTTATTTTCTAATTCAAGGGAAGGCGGAGCTTCCTCAACATCTTCTTCGACGACAAACTTATCGTTATCATCTTCTTCAATAGTGATGTGATTTGAAGTGAGACACATTATTTTATCTTCCTTTTCTTTATTAGAGGGGTTTGTTATCACTATTGTGCGTGTTTTTCCTTTCAATGTCTCCTCGGCACTCACCACCCATTCACATTGTCTCTTCATGCGTGAAGGTATTTTGCTACGAAGAACCTTTGAATCACTCATCAAACTTGATTGATGATCGAATGTATGCTTATCATCTTTTGATATGGATTGTCCAAGTCTTGTAAAGACTGATGTGCGTTTTAGCGCCTTTCCATTATTTTGGGTTCCAATCCTGGCAAAAACAGGAGCACGACTTGTAGTTCCACCAAGACGATCCCAGACTGAAGCTCTAAGAGGTGCCGACTGACTTTGTTGTTTGTCCTTCACTTCTTCCACACTTATGTATTGCAAGGCTTCTTTATTAATCTGAAAATGCAGCGGTGTGGAAGACTCGTATCCAAGACCAGCCCTTACAGTTTTGCCAGAAGTTTTCTTCTCTCTCCATGCCTTTCTAGTCCTTGCAGAAACTTGTTTACCTTCAAGTTGAGGAGTATCACCATCCTTTGCCAACTCATTGATGTCCTCATGACTATAACTAGCCCTGGCTAAAAGCTTATAAGCATTGGGATCAAAGCCATTCGCCCGTTTATCTGGGAGTCTTCTAGGATTTATCACCACCGACTTGGTTTGATGAACAAACCCTTTTAATAAAGGTTTTGAGACCTTGTTCAAGGTGAGATTAGTAGTGTCGCACGTCTAAAAAATCCGCGCGGCATCAGCTGGCGATTTTTCATTGTCGTTTGATTTGATTGGTTCGTTGGAGTCGCCACCTAGTAATTTATTCAAGGCTACTAGGAAACCGGATGTCTTGATCTTATCGAGAGATTCGCGGGTAAGGGACTGGTTATGGTTAGGAAAGGTATTAGCACCCCTAACGCACCCTACCCGAGGTAAAGTCGCCGTGACTTTGATGTGTTAAAGAAGTTTTAATAATTGTCTTTTCATCGGATACTAGAAATACAACTTACATGTAAGTTAATAAATCTTGACCGTGATCCAATCAAAATATTAAATTCTTCTTTAATCTTTGCAATTTTATTTATAAAAAAAAATAATACATAAAACAAATACAAACACACACATACACTTTCACTATATCTTTTCTTTTCTTTTCTTTTTCCTTTTCCCTTTTTCTTTTCTTTTCTTTTTTCTTTTACATCCACATTACAAATTATAAAAATTCAACAACTAAACAAACATTACATCAAACACTTTAGAAATTACAAAAACAGACCCCACAGATCCTTTACAGTGCAGTGAAAACTTTTGGACACGTATGAACAGTGGCAGCGCGTCCTCCCACGCGCCACCGCCACTGGCGGCGCGTTGGCTCACTCGCTGCCGCCGATGAAGGTGACAGAACCAGTAGATCGGGGTCTTCTTCCTCTTCTCTGTCTTCTTATGCCGGCGGTGAAGGTCACCGTCGCTTTGCAACAAAGGAAACAACGCACAACAACAATTGATTTTAATTCTTTTGTTTTGCGAGATCCGCTTCTCTGGTTTGGTTTTTTTTCGGCTCGGTGTTTTCTTTTCTCCCCTTCTTCTCGTTTTCGGGGCGGGGGCTGTCGGCAGTTGTGCTTCTGTTGAGTCTGGCCGGCTGTGGGAGATGAAGACTTGGTTTGGTCGGCGGGTTTTGTGCTGATGGGGAGGAGATCGTCGGGTCTGTGCAGTGAGCGGCTGGAGGAGGGGACTGTGGATCTGTCACCGGTTGAAGAGGGAAGATTTGTTGGTTGTGCGCTGCTGGAGGAGAAGGGCTGTTGTGGTGTTCGGCTATGAGAGGAGATGGCTGGTGCTAAGGAGCTCGGGCTGCTGCTGTGATGAGCTACGTTCGTTGGTCGGTTCTTCTTTGATACGGCTTGGAGAAGACGAAAATGTGGCGGTTGTGGCTTGGAGAGAGAAGGGAGAGAAAGCGTGAGCGGGGAAGGTGAAGGTGCGTGTGCGAGGAGGGTGAAGGGTGAGGCTTGTGTCCGGGGGCTGAGGAAGAAGAAAATCAAAAGGGAGGGGTTCGGGCTGTGTTTGGCTGTTTTACTTCGGCAAAGGGAAGGGGAGATGGTGGAGCCAGTTTGGTGGTTTTGGTCGTTGTGTTTTGTGTGATGTGAGAGCTGTGAGTGGCGGCTTGGAAGAAACAAAATCAAAACCGGGGAAAGGGAAGATCGGTTCTTTGGAAAAGAGAGGGGTTCTTTGGTTCCTGGTTTGGTTTTGAAGATGAGTGAAAATGGGGGGAATGGTGATGGCTGGTTTGGCCGTGTGTGGGGGAGAGGCTGTGGTGGTCTGCTGTGAGGGTGGAGAGGCGAGAGGTGGAAGGGTGAAATGGCGGGGAAATGGCGATGGGAGGGGCTGTGTGCGAGAGAAGAAAAAATTCTCACGGTGGGCGGCGGCGGTGGGTGTGAAAGAGATAGGTTTAGGGTTTCTCTTCCCCTTTTTTATTTGTCAAAATTGCCCCCCCTTTTACAAAATCAGTGTAGCATGGTATTTATAGGAAAAAATTTGTTAGGTTTTCAAACTAGTCCCTCAACTTTTCTCTTTTTTTGTAAATTTGATTTTTCTTAATTTTTTTGTATTTTTAAAAATGAGCAATATCAACGTCGACTCAATGAGGAAAATCAATAATTTTAAAATTTAACGCGTTAAAAGTTGAACGCGTTCGAAAGACCTTTGAAAATTTAAATTCTTTGTTTTGACGACGCAAATGCTAAAAACGATGCAAATGTATTAAAAATGTAATTTTTTGGGTTTTCAATGCTTTTCACTATTTTTGGATTTTTTGAAAATTTATTAAAACATGGGTCAAAAATTGGGTAGCAACAAGTAGCTGGCAAGGTCAAGTTTTCAAGCCCCTTATTGATCTTCTCTTCATCCTTGGCAAAAGAAGATTGACCCTCTTTTCTTGCTGATACTAGGATATATCGGAGTACTGTGGCTTTACGTGGTAGCTTATTGACAACAAAGCTTTCTACCACCTTTTCTTTTCCTTTATTCCTCATTGGCTGAGACACCCTTTCATTTGCATATGACTTATGTCCTTTTGAGCTTTTGGAGTCAATTCTTCCCTCTCCTAGATGGTCAGGTGGGGATCGTAGCTCTTCCATCACATTTGACTTGAAATAGAATTTTGCGTACGCAAAGTGAGCTTCAGTTATGGTGAAGGGGTCGGTGTCCGCCACTATCTTTCTTATTTGTCCATCTCGGCAATACTTAAAACATTGGTGGAGTGTTGAGGAGATGATACCATTTTCATGCATCCATGGTCGCCCAAGCAACATATTGTAGGTAGTTTTGGCATCTATGACATGGAAAAGTGCATTGGATTCCATATCTTCCGTGTGCATTGCAAGTCTTATCTTTCCAATGGCGTTTTGCCCTCCTTGATTAAAACCTTGAATCATCAAATTACTTGGGAAAAGTTCATCCATAGGAATCCCTAGTTCTTTCATAGTCTTAAGAGGTAGTATATTGACCGCTGAGCCATCATCCACCAAGATACGATTCACCATCTTTTGATCAACATATCCTTTAATGAAAAGCGGTCGGTTATGGAGTTTTGATCCAAGCAACAAGTCTTCATCGTTGAAGGATATCTCTGTTATGCATACACCGTGAGATAAATTTGAAAAGTCATCATAACCTTCCTTCATGACAGGTTCAATAGGAGTTTTCTCTTCATCAACATGATAGCAAGTAACAAGTACATTTTCAATCCTTCTCATCTCTATTGGCATGTACTCATTCAGTGTAATGGGCTTTCTTAGACTTTGCGCTAAAAAACCCTCCTTTACGGGCCGGCATGGACTTTCGTTCAGTCTTTCGGCGTATCGGCTCATCAATTAGCTTCCTCACCATTGAGATTCTCATTCTAGTTGGCTTTGTCATCTGCATGTGCTTCCTCCTTCCTCTTTTACGCGTGACTAAAGTCCATCCTTCATCATCATAATTTTCAGACGAATCAGGCTTCAAGTTGTCAATTTGAGGTGCGAGGGTCATGCATGGAGTTAGACTTGAGGATGCAGCGAAGCTCATCGGGAAAATGGCATCAAGTCTTATAGGTTCAAAGGAGCCGAAACTTATTGTAGGGAGTGATTGACGTGGTCCTAAATTGACCGTGGTTGTGATATTAGAGGTTGCTATTTCATCATCAAAAATGATATCTCCATTCTCGTGTAGCCTCATAATCTTGTCTTTCAACACAAAACATTTCTCTACAGGATGACTGATTAAGCGATGATATTTGCAATAATTCGGATTATCTACTTGGTTTGCTTCTTGGGCGTTTCACCTCGGCAACTCAATGATATTTGCCTCAAGCAGATCATCCAGCATCCTAGATATGTCTGAGTCGGGGAATGGATACACTTTTTCTTGTCGCTCTTTCAAGGATGGTTTCTTTCTTTCTCCCTTTTGAAAAGTAGTCGGCGTTGCATGATCATTCCTCTTAACTCCAGTTGGTACCCTTACAGCAGCCGAGTTAACTACTAAAGATTGCTTTCCCTCGACCTTTAGAGTGCTCTTTCCGAATCTACGACCTTCGGGCTTATTTCTTTTAGGCTCTTGCATAGGTAATAATGAACTTTCAGCCGCCGCAATGCTAAGTTCCATATCGTGTGCACGAGTAGCCAATTCTTCAAAAGACTTTGGTTTGATGCCTTGTAGAATGTAGCGTAGTCCCCAATGCATCCCTTGAATACACATGTCTAGAGCGAAGTTTCGGTGAGCCGATCTCTACGAGTTGAGGCTAAGGTTTCTCCACCGATGAATGTAGTCGATGACAGGCTCTTCCTTCCATTGACGTGCATTAGTGAGTTCAATCATGCTAACCACACGACGAGTACTGTAAAAGCGGTTAAGAAACTCGCGCTCCAACTGCTCCCAAGTATCAATCGATCCAGACTCCAAGTCAGTGTACCAGTCAAAGGCATTACCTTTCAAGGAACGAACAAACTGTTTTACCATGAGATCACCATTAGTCCCAGCATTGTTGCAAGTCTCCACAAAGTGAGCTACGTGTTGCTGAGGATTTCCCTTGCCATCGAATTGTTGAAACTTTGGTGGTTGGTAACTTAGAGGCATCTTTAACAGGTCGATTCTTTGGGTGTACGGCTTCGCATACGAATACGAGGGTTGAATTGAGCTTTCCACCTGGTCTGTGATGGCTTCCTTGATGAGTTCTTTCAGTTGATTTGTGGTGAAGATGCCATCAGTAATACCGCGTACATTCTTCACAGCTCCGATTGCAGACTCTTCAATGACATCTAGTTGATCTGCTTGAAAAGCCTTGGTAGTCGAGGTTTGGCCTCCTTCGTTCAAGCTCTCAAGTTTGTTCATCAACTTTGCTATCTCGTGGTCTTTTGCCTTGAGTGAAGTCGAAAACCCCTCGACGAGTTTTGTCAAGTTAGCCACTTGATCCTCCAAAGATGTTGTCTCGGTCATCATCACTGACATGGTGCCAAAACCCGAAGCCTTACTTGGTGATTGACACGGAGAAGTTTCCATAGGTGAATTGTTGAAGTCGCCTTGAGTGCCGAAGAGAATTTCACGCGCCCCACTTGACTCTTGTAGTGGAGTTGCTTGTGGCTTCATCTTTGAGGCGAGATCTTGTGCCCCTCTTGCATTCGAAGTTGATGTCAACTTGAGAGTCGGCTTAGTTTGTTCATACAACTCGACGATGGATTTTGTTTTCAATGGCGGGGTTGAAGAATCTTCAATAGTATGTTGGTGACTTGAATCAGTGGCCTTGTTGCTTTTCGAAGTGACAATGGTGATCATGTTCCTCCTAGTTGCCATTGAGAGTTTGTTGAAAATTCTTTCTTGAAGGGAAGAGATGAGAGGTAGAGATTTCCCCAGTGGAGTCGCCAGAAATTTGTAGACACAATTTTGAGCACCTGAAATTAAACAAGCACACGTGTACAAATATATGATTTTATTAAATATATGAATGGGTACAATCTCTACGTAATATATTCTTTCAAAAGAACAAGACAATCCTCTGATTCTTCCCTTGGATTTGATGTATGGTGACTTGATTTATTTGAGTAATCAAGCCAAGATTTGTGCTTTGCAAGAACGCGAATTTGGGCGTGTATTGCGAAGCGAGATTTGGTGATTTGATGCTTTGAAGAGTACCTTTGATGTGTCTTCAAAGTGTTGTTGAAGAACTCTTATGGGGCGTTTAGGCTTGATCCAACAGAGCTTCGTTCTTTGTAGACTTCAAGCGTAGATGAAGGAGGCTTGAGAACTCTTTGAGAGAGCTTCCTTGCTTGAAGAGAGAGAGAGCGAGAGCTTCCTTGCTTGCAGAGCTTGTCTTGAAGGAAATTTGTATCTCCCGGAATCCTTCTTCCTTTAGGTTAAGGCCCTCTATTTATAGAGATCTGTAAGGGCTCTCAGGTCCTTTTCCAATGCCACATGGCATAATTTTATTGGTTGATATTTACTGACGGGATCTTGCATTTATGACAAGATATCTGATGAGATCTTGTATTTATGACAAGATATCTTGAATATCTCATACCAAGTGTCAACTTTTCATTGGCCAAGAAATATATGAAGGCTCATTTATTTTCCATGTCATTTATTTCAATTTTATTTTATCCTTTCTTTTAAAGAATAAAATAACACATGGTGAAATTTGATTGGTAGAAAATTTATGTTTCTACACGGTCAACTTGAGATCCCAATCCTACGATCCCATTTAACAAGAACCAAAATATTGCCTTCAACTCGGTTAACCTAAAATCTCAATTTAGAGACCCCTCTTTAACTAGAACCTTAGTCTTTTTCTTTAGCTCAGTCAACTTGAGATTCCAATCCTATGAATCTTGAAACATCATCCCCTTCTTAGTCCTACTTTGATTTGCCAAAAAATGGAAAAGAATGAATGATATGGTGGAGAACTAGACCGGTCTTTACCATTGGCTAGAACCAACCATAGGCTGCTTAGAAATCAACCTTCAACACCTAAAAACAAACCACCACATAACAACCCTGCAATTATCAACAACAACATCTAGTTCTAGCTACCTAGTCTATGTCAAAGAATAGAATCTGAGGCAACTTTTTGACCAAAATTCCATTCCCTATTATTCCTTCAATATTGGGGTTTAATGCAAGCAACTTGTTTATTCGGATTTGAGATGTAAATAGATTTTAATTTTGTTAGGATGAGGTGGTCAGGTTGCGTCACATTGATTATGTCATGAAGTTAACTAGAGTAAGAAATAAAGATATCAAGTTTCGGAGAGAATCAAGATCAGTTAAAGCAAAAAAAAAAAAAAGATTATGAACATAAATTGGAAACGAAAAGTTTAGTTATAAGGAATTTGATTCACAAAGAAATTTAAGTCTCATCGATTCTAGGAAACAAGTTGGAAGGAATCAATTTTACAAAAATTGACCTTCGCACTAGAGAGAACCTTCGTGCAACTAAGTACTGAATCGTTATTCAAATGTACTGAAGGCCATTTGTTTGCCATTTGTGCTAATTAAGAACATAATTCTATTCTTTTGTGAGTTAATAGGCTTGGCTCAGAGTTTTTACTACAAATTGCCTTTTAATTTTTTTCCACTGGTAATTGGATTCGGTAAGTTTCCCTTTTGTTTACATATGAAGAACAAACATTGCTTGAGGTTATCCAATGCCGAGATCAAGGTCAGATAATACTAGCGAACCCCTAATATAACTGTGAAAAAGGGCTCTGGGATTAAGAAGCAAAAAAAAATGTTAAATGCAGGTTATCCAATGCCGAGACCAAGGTCAGATAATATCCTGATTGTGCTTATTGCCATTAATTAGAAACTGCAATATCGTCACATAATTAAACTGAGATTATTCCGATTAGAGAACAGAAGGAATCTTCTTTCATAATTGGCTTTTGCGAAGGTTTAGTGTTTTTGCTGCTACTGCTTTTGGACCTGACTTGATTCCTGACCGGTAGAAACAGCATTAGTCCAAAAGCAGGGAAGCTTTTGTTTTCATTAATCACATGATCAGATATTATCATTTATGCCCAACACAAATTCATAAAAGTGGCTCTAATGATTGGCTGACAACAGTTGTTAATGAGCAGTGTTTGCATCCCTTATTTTTCAGTTTACTAAGTATTTAGAACACTCAATTCCAATCCAAAATCGATAATAATAAACTCTTGGTGATGGTTTTGTCATTCGATGGTGATCAGATGATAAAAAAAACCAGTAAAATTTTCTTATATAAAAAGTTTATTAAGTATTGAAAACATCCAAATCTAATAGTTTTTACTTTTTTTGTGTTTAAATATGATATTAATAAACTTTTGATGATAATCTATTTTTCATTTTGTGATGCTTTTATCGTCAGTGGTGATAAGACGAAGAAAAGCTATTGATTTTTCTCTCTGCAATGGTTACTTTTATCGTACACAAATGTTCGGTGCTTTTATTTACAAAAAGGAGTACTGTCTAACATTATTCATTTCACAGCTGTTGTCAACCAAACCTATAAAGGTTGGCTTGGCCTCCTACATATTAGCCAAAGCAAGAAAACCAACAAAACCTATAAACAGCTACTTGTCTTTGTGTGTTGATTAATTGTAGTTAACATGGCACGTCAGGCAGATCGTCTTGTTAAGATTGGGCAGGAGGGTTTTGCAGCCATTGAAGAGCACTTCGGCCGGGCCAAGAGGCGGCCACCAGTTATGAAGGTTCCCTATGCTCATCCCACATATTACTATGTTCCTGCAACAGAAGTTATCGACAGCAACGAGGCAGCTCAACGCTACAAGGGGAGGGTTTATCTCGATTATCCTAAGGGGAAACCAGTTCCATTTTAAAGACCTAGTGATTAATCAGTTAGCTTTCTTGTATGCATAACCTCCTCCAGTTGTGTTACCTTTAGTCCTGTACGATATTCTCCCTCTGCTAAACGTAGACGAGGAGAGGTTGCTAGAACTCGAGTCAGGAGCTTCTTCTTACTTCATCAAATAAACTTTCTGTGATTTATATATCATTTTCTATTTGTATGTATTGTCATAATTATCTTTCTTACTTCCTCATTATCACCTCTTACTTAGCATGGAATTGAAAGATACAATATGCTCTTGAAATGCTTTGAAGCTCTTCAAGGTGTGATTTCACCGACTAAGTTTGGAACTGTACAGAGCTCAATGATGAGCCGTGGGAGGCGTCTCTGATTGTTGCACTGTAAGCATGAGTGTACGTACGTATGAATATAACCAGCAGATCCGCAAACCACAAGTGATGACAAGCTTCTTAACACTGCTACATTTAACAGTTTTATCGACGAAATTTTTTGTCGGTATTTACTCTACCATTCTGTCAGCATGAATTTTACAGACCGATTTACAGACGGAAACAGTCCATCGGTAAATTCCTCTTGTCAGTAATTTCATTAATGTCGGTAAAAAAACCCGATGGTTTTACGGACGGAAAATGCAAGCCAATTTTTTTTCCACTGGAATATACGAGACGGAATTATTTCTTCGGTGATTGACGGTGGCATATGGAGTAATTTTATTCCAAACCCTCTATAAAATACTGAAGGAATTATTGCATCGGTGATGTAACAGTTGAAATGGCATATGCAGTAATTATTTTTCAACTCTCTAGAATATAACGACGAACAAAGTTTGTCGGTAACTCCGTCCGTAATAATTAAAAAATATATATTTTTTAAAAAATTATTTATTGAACAAAAAAAGAAAATAATAAAAAATATAAAATTGTATAAAATTCAAGTATGCAAAAATAAATTATCTTAGTATAAAAGCCAAATATTCATTACAAATTTATATGTTCAAATAAAATTAAACTAGAAAAATAGCGGCGTTGGAGGAGGTTGATCGTTCCCGGGACCATATGGCTAAAAAGGAGCGCACACGTACCACCCATCTATGATCTCATATCCATGGCCATTCTACGGAGTTCATCATAATCCGCATAGAGTCGTTCATATTCTTCAATGAGATGGGTCGTATGTTGTTACAAGGTCGCGAACTCCTGAGACTAGGTGGTCGATATCGATTGCAAGCTCCCAACGGTTGAGACACTAAGGGCCATTTACAAGTTGGTCGTGGTGTTGGAGAGTTTGTACACCTGATTTCTATGGGGTCCACCAAATGATCCTGTCTCCATCCACAAATCCGGATCAAAATCCAGGTGGGTCGAAAGATCATTCCCGTATCTCTCCCTCAATCAGCTGTTATATGTCTCTTGGAAATAAAAAAATGAAATCATCAAATTTAATTCAAGTAAATAATAATTTACAAAAGAAAATGGTTGAACGAACATGCTACAAAGTGTTGAGCGCATTAGTCAATGAACTGTTGCACCTCTTTTTGGCAGTCTTCACTCTACAAGTGCATCTCCACAAAAAGCTCCATTGGGCTTGGCTCACGTCCAAGAGCTGTAGTCTGTAAGAAAAAAATGTTGCAAGTAAAATAAATTTATAAATAACAACAAATTAATTAAAGATAGATGTGATTAAAATTAATTTTTTGTTATTTTTTTAATTTTTTAGGCTTTGTTTGAAAAAAAAACCTAATTTTTTTATAATAAAACTGTCGAAACAAGCATAAGAGGGTGTTTGCCAAACACATCCTTAAACCAAGAAACCCTTTTAGCAAAAATATTGCAAGCTAAACAGGGTCTTAACCCTTTGACCCATTCTTGACCCAACTGGGTTGACCCGACTGAGTTGACCTGACTGGGATGACCCAAAATCTTTGGTTTCAACCATGAATCGAACCAAAGATCCTGATTTGACCCAAAAACAACTCAAAAAGAAAACGAAAGCCAAAAAACAGATTAAACACAAAAAAACACAAAAACATGAAAATAACTCGAAAATAACGAATTAAATGCAAAAAAAATAAAAAAATGAAGAACTCGAAAAACATTAAAACTCAAATTCTAGCAACATGAATTCTAATGGAGACCATATTTTAGGAAATAAAAAGCACATAAAGGATGGAAATCAATCATTGAACAATAATTAAGCATCAAGCATTGATGATTATCAACCAATAATCACCATTTAGTCAAAATAGGTTTTGGTTCAAAACCAAAACCCTATGATTAAAACCCTCATAAAACTTGTTATTGATACAAATGAACTCTAGACTACTAATTAATCAAGTCCAATGAAGTGTTTAATGCAAAGGAATGGACCAAAACTGGTCCAAAACATAGAGATGAGCCAATGTTTTTCCCAAGAACATAGACCATTGCCTTAGAAAACCCGGCTATTGTCAAGCCACCAAAATTGGCATGTTCGACCACTAAAACATGTTTTCTTCATTTCAAAAAGTCACACTACCATAACCAAACATGTTTGAATAAAAAAAACAAGCAAATAACATCAAAATCATGCAAGAGGTTCCAAACTTCAAAACTACAAACTTAAAATAGCCTACATATTTATGCAATTTGGATTCAATTTTTTTCTTAAACCTTCAATAAGACCCATCCAAAACCTAGAAACTAAGAACATGCATCGGCTGACATAAAAAAACATCATAACCTTGCTGCCACATCTAGTAGATTTCAAAACTACTTTATTTCATCAAAACTCATCCAACAAACATCACCTAAGTATTCAGGGACATTAACAAACAACTCAAAACAAGATTTAAACAATAAAACAACTTTTTTATGTATTAATCAAAATCAAAACTAAAGAACATCATAACAGTAAAGCAAGTTTGAAAACATCATTAAACATGTAAAATAAACTAGAGGTATGCCTTATGGACATCACCTATTAGGTTAGTGAGGGATTATATCTTCCTAAAATTCAGAATAGTTATTGCCTTTCTTCCTTTTAAAAATCCAATCTTTTTACAATCTTTAACTTATCCTTTTAGCTTTTGAATGCCAAGTGTCACATATGGGCGTAACATGTCGGGGGGTCATAGGAATCACCACCTAGTTTTTTGGTTCAAGGTCGTTAGGAAACTCGAGTATACTGGTTTTATCAGGGATTCCAAGGGTAAGAGACTGATTGTGGCTGGGTAATATACTAACACCCCTAATGCACCCTACCCGAGATAAGCTGTATTGTGTGGTTTAAAGTTTTTTATGGATTCCTTAATGGTGGTATGTCTATGACTTAAGATGGAGATTTATTCATGTGAATAAATCTGGTTTTTAAAAATTTATTATGGTTATAGACAAGATCCATATAGGTGCCCTGACAAGGTTCACCTATCTTTAAAGGTGGAAGGGTTTTCCACAACTCGTGTATTGTGATGAAAAATACTTCCAATTAAAATTGGTGAATATTTAAAATAATTTTAAGAATTTTCTCATCAACGCGTGATATTTAAATACCAGCATACTTGTAGGTCCAACAATTATACCAAACAATTGACAATTATTTCTCAAGAATTAAATTTTTTTATGGATTTTTGAAATATTGACAAATTTTAATGAAATTAATAAACTGGCTATTAAACCCAAAATGCATGTAAATATACTAAATGAAGTGGTATTTTTTGGCCATGTAATATCGAAGAAGAGTATATATGTGGATCCGAAGAAGATAGAAACAATATTGAAATGGGAAAGACCTACGAATGTGACTGAAATTCGTAGTTTTCTGTGCTTAGCTGGATATTATAGAAGATTTATAGAAGGATTTTCAACAATAGCCTCTCCAATGACTCGATTAACTTGAAAGGAAGTTATGTTTACCTGATGATAAGGTTTTTAAAAGTGAAGTCTTAAAAGAAGCTCATAAGTCTAAATTGACGATCCATCCAAGGAGCATGAAAATGTATAGAGATTTGAGGGAGAGTTATTGGTGGCCAAAAATAAAAAGGGAGATAGCATAATATGTGGCCAAGTGTGCCATATATCAGCAGGTGAATGGAGAGCATCAATAGCCGGCTGGAGAATTACAATCTCTTCCAGTTCCAGAATGGAAATGAGAGAATATCACTATGAATTTTGTATCTAGGTTACCAAGAAGCAGGAAAGGACTTGATGCCATATGGGTGATCGTGGATAGACTGACAAAGCCTTCTTTGTTTTTGCCTATGAAGATGGGGGATTCAGTTGAATAACTAGCTCAATTATACATTAAAGAGGTGGTGAGATTACATGGTGTACCAATTTCTATAGTTTCCGATAGGGATCCTTGGTTTACATCAAGGTTATGGCCGAGTATACAACGAGCTTTGGGTACCATATTGAATTTAAGAACGACTTTTCATCCACAAATTGATGGGCAATCTGAAAAGACAATTCAAATTTTGGAAGATTTGTTGCGACTTGTATTCTAGAGTTTGGAGGTTAATGAGAGGATCACCTGCCATTAGTAGAATTTACTTATAATAATAGTTATCAATCTACTATTGGCATGGAACCATATGAAGCATTGTATGGAAGGTGATGTCAAACTACAGTATGTTGGGATGAAGTTGGGGAAAGAAAATTATTAGGATCTGAACTGGTGCAGATCATGATTGATAAGGTGAAGGTGACAAAGTAAAGGATAAAAGAAGCTCAAGATCGGCAAAACAGTTGTGCTCATAATTGACGGAGACCTCTAGAGTTTCAAATTGGAGATATGGTATTTTTAAAAGTTGCACCATGGAAGCATGTGATTCGATTTGGAATGAAAGGCAAATTAGCACCCAAGTATATCGGGCCATATAAAATTATAGAAAGAATTGGGACGGTTGCCTATCGAATATTACTGCCACCACATTTAGATAGGATACATAATGTGTTTCATGTTTCGATGTTGCAGAAAGCAGACTTGGATCTTGCATGAATTTTGCCGTAAATTTCGATGGAAGCACGGGAAGATTTAACTATGGAGGTACAGTCGATGCAAATTATGGACCAAAGTATAAAGGAATTATCTAATAAAAAGGTGTTGTTAGTAAAGGTATTGTGGAGAAACTCTTAAATAGAAGAAGAAACCTAGGAGAGAGAGTCAGAAATGAAGAAGAAATATCCTAGATTATTTTCTTACATAGGTATGAATTTAAATTTCAAGGACATAAATTTTTTAGGAGGGGAGAATGTAAACCCTCGGACGAAAAATCATAAATTGACTAGTTTTATGTAAAATAAAAAATTTCATAACTCTTGATCTGGTTATTAGACAATTTTAAAAAATTGCGTGGAGCCTTCTAATATGATGCCTTAGCTTGGGTTAAAATTTCAGAATTGTTGGAGAAATTCAGAAATTTGACAAAAAATCACAATTTGACTAGTTTTACGTTATTGGATGTAATTTTCAATCCAATCCTCAGATTGAGCTGAAATTTTACGAGGAACCTTAAACTATATTGAATAAAATTTGATTAAAACTTTAGGATGAACGGAGCTCAGTAGTGCTAAAAAAAAATAAGGACCGTCAAATAGAAGCGCAAGGACTCATTAAGGGTAAAATGATTATTTACCATTAAAAAAATAAAACAAATCAGCTCTCCTTTCCTTTTATATGCTGGTCAAGCAGAGTAGGAAGTAGGAAAAGAAAGAAAAGAAAAAAAAAATGAGAGAGAAAGAGAGAAAAGTAAGGAAAAAATAAGAAAAGTGAGAGAATAACCTTATAAACTTACAAAGTCCAACTTATAAAACACTAATCTAAGAAAGAATAAAGTGAAGGAAGGAGGAATTGAGAGAGAGAATTTGGCTAACCTTGGGAGAGAAGAGAAATTGGAGGAAAGTCAATTGGTAAGTATGAGAAGTTTGGATTTAATGTTTGATTTAGATGTTTTTAAGCTAACTTGATTATGTTAGGAAGTAATTTCATGGAATTTTACTTTAATTTCCCTTAAATCCTTGATTCTTGAACTTAGGGTTCTTATGGAAATTTGGGGGAATTAGGAAGGGAAGGAAAAATGATGAAGTTGAAGTGGAATAACATGAAAACAAGTTGAAATAACAAGTAAATGAAGAAAAATTTGGGGGAGGAAAAAGAAGATGACATTTGGCCAAATGAAGGAAAAGTGGAGGAATGAGTTTTGATGTTAATGTTTAGGAAACTTTGTTTAATCATGATATTTGAAATTTGCAAGAAAGACTAAATGAAGAAATAACATTAAAGTTGAGAAAAATAAGTAAATTCAATTTAAAAGAGAATTGAACTAGTTAAAAAGAAAGTATGAAGACAAGATGTTTAGATTGTGTTTGAATATAGTTCTTACATATGTTTAGATAAAATAAATAATATGATGTGAAGGCATAAATAATAGAAGGATTATTTGATGGAGGAATTATGAACATAAAGCAAGAAAAGAAGTCACTTTTTTTTTAAATGTGTGGTTGTATGTGAAATGATGATGTTATGTTTGAGAATGAATTTTTATCAGAATGAATTAAAAAAAATGTGCTTTGCGTTTCGGCACGTAAGAAAAATATTGATGGACTAATGATATAATGATATTTGATTGATTCAGGAGTTGTGTCTGGAGCTAGTTATCAGACAGAAGGAGCTGGGTCATCATGAGCACAAGGTAAGTGATTCGTCAACTTATTTGTAAGTTTTCCTTAAATATCTATATTGTTTATTTTATTGATGTTAAAAGAATGAAGCAAATGAATAAATTAAGTGATTATTAAAAATAAGATTTATTGGTAATTTATGTGAAATTACAGGAATTACTATTTGGCTAACAAAAGAGGTTAGCCGGATCTTTGGGTAATTCATATGGAATTCTCGAATTGATTTTGGCAACCAAAATGGATTAGCCGGATTCCTTGGATAATTATGAGAATTACCGGGTTTTTTGGTTAACAAAGAGGTTAATCGGATATGGGAGAATTCGTATGGAATTACCGGATTGATTGGCTAACAAAAGAGGTTAGCCAGATGATGGGTAATTCAGATAGAATTACCGGATTTATTGGTAACCTGAGGAAGGATAACCAAATTTGTGGGTAATTATATGAAAGTGTTAGAATTATTGGCAATCAATCGAGATGAGTTAGCTGAATATTTAAGTTTTGAAAAGATTATATAAATTAATTGAATGAAGTTAGAAGTATTAAATTTCAGAGGTTAAGAGTAAAATAATTAATATAGGACTAAGATATTTAGTAAATTAATTAATGTGGTTGTTGTTGAAACAGGTACGCGAGGTGATGCAGATCATTAGATGTAGGATTTTTCTGTTTAAGAATTATCATTGTGGAATGTAATATTTATATCTTTAGTTTCTTTGAAAACCTTTATGTTGTCAAAATCAGATATAAAGATGTGTGGCATGTAATGATTGTATTACCTTCGTGTCGAAAAAATCAAATAGAAGATGTGTAGTATGTAATGGATATATTATATATATGTATAGATGTTAGTATGGCTAAATCGTTTTCATAATGCTAAGAAAAGTTTATAATATAAAGAAGTAGAATACATTATATGTTTTAAGATAATATGACTCTTAATCTTAATATTTTATCCATTTAGTCTAAATGCATATATGTAGTTAGTTAACATTTATTACTTTTTAGTGATAAAATTGTTTATCTTTCAATTTGTTTTAGTAATTCTTTTATGTTGACTTAGTAATTGATATTATGAGACTTGAATATATTGATAAGTATAAGTTTTGAGAGATTGATTGATGAATGGGATGTGATCAAGGATGATTGGATCAAGATGGAAGTTGTAATGACAAATAATAGAAGTGTTGTTGATAACTTGATACCAACAAAAATAGAGGAAACTCTGTCGAACTTGTTTTTTTAAAAAAATCCATAATCTTAGACATATTATTCAATACTTGACATTCGTAAAGAAATGTTTGAGATTTTATGACATTATAATTTGAGGATGTTATAGTTCGGTACTAAGACAAACCATGTATTTTATTTTTTAAGCAAGATATGATTTTTATTTTTATTTTTTGGAGACTTGGTCATATGTTATTTAAAATAAAATTGTATTTTCGAAAGAAGAGATTATTTTTTTGTTGTTTTTGTAAAAGGTAAAACGATTCGTTTAACATCGAAGAAGTGTCTCGTGTGTAAGTCATGATTTCAAATATTAAATACGTGATGGTTGGAAAATATGGGGAACTCAAAATTAATTGCAAGATGATCTTCCAAAGATTTTGAAAATAGACGAAGATAGTGTTTAGTAAAACACAAATAAATTATTTTTATCAAGGCTATTTTAACCACGATATTAATTCAAAACAAAATATCGTTCATCAACTTGAAACGAGCAACACCAAAAATCCACACGAATCTTATTAATTTCACAAACTTTGTTCAAACTACGTATTAATTCAAAGGAATTAACACAAACCCAGACATAATTCATGCATCAATATTTAATGTCCAAAAAAAATCACAATCTAATAATAAACTCATAATTCACCACAAATACTCAAATCACCTCAAAATCAATAATACAAATCAAACCAAATTAAAAGTGTCCAAACAGTCTAGAAAAAATACACAATAATAAGCATTTATCTTAAAATTTCACAACATTGTAGCAATTTGTCTGAAACAATATTAGTAATTAAAAAACTTCAATATAGAAAAGTGGTGATGTATACAAGTTTGAAAAAACTTTCATTTAAAAGAATGGTAGCTTAGGTGATTTTGTATAATTTCTTAGACAAGGTTGAATACATTGAGCAATTGCATACAAGTGGATTTGTCAAAGCATGAAAGCCGTTCAAGAGAGAAGGAGTTACCAATATATATTCCTTTCTTATCTCTCAATTATATATATTCTTATCACTTTATTCATGAACTCTTGATTAATCCGAATTCTATGTCATATGCAATTAATTCTAATTTTGAACGAAAATGCAATGAAATATTCTTTCGCATGAACCGGCTATAATATTCAAGTAAAAAAGCATCAAACAATATCTTACCTGCCCTGCCACCGCCAGGACCTTAAATCCAGACCTTTGCCTACCGCATTAATTGACAAGAATATTTCAAGCATTTAGAACCTTAAAGATACCAACACAACATTGGGGCAGATTTTTCATACCATGAAAAATTGGTATTATTAAGAACTTTTTTCTTCCTGGTCCTGCTCGATTTGGAAAGGGGTCCTTGAGGATCCAATTTGGAGTATCTTGTGGGTTTAGTCAAAAAGGTCATTCTCAGTCTTCACACTTCATGCACAAGGAAAGAATATGTTTAACTCGTCAATCGACTCATAGCTAACTCTGTAACGAATGTTTGGGATGAAGGGAAAAGTATAGATTTTTCTCATTAGAGAAAGAAACTGCATAAAATGTGAATGCTGTAATTATTTTCAAAGAACTTAACCATAAATCCACCCTTCTTGCAAGGAACGAAAGCCTTCTTCCCTATATTTTCAAAGAATGCTATAATTATTATGGTGAATCATGCATGCATATCCAGAATTTGATATTTCTTAATTGAATTTTGGAAAAGTCGTAATACTTGGTAAAGCCTTTGGATCGATAGGTTCTCTGAGATATGAATGGAATTAACAACATAGAGAATAATAAAAAAGAAAAAGCAACAGAATCAATCATCAGAAGTTGTGAGAATTATATCTTTCTTTGAAGATTTTGATTTTGACCACAGTGAACCTATAAGCTTAGCTAGAGAGGCTTAATTCTATGATTTCTATATATACGGACTAGCTTGGCTTCAAACCATATGTACAAGTCAAGCTCAAACTCAGAGCCTACTTAAACTGTTTCTTCTTCTTATATTTTAGTGTCATTTTGCAAATGGCTCGCCAAGCAGATCGCCTTTACATGATTGGGTTGGAAGGGTTTGCACTAATAGACGAGTGGTACGGGTGCCCTAGGAGGTCTTCAACTCCTCAAGAGCACCATCAGCAACGATATGATTATGGTGGAATCCAAGTTCCCATGATGAAAATGGATGTTATCAACAACAAGGAGGCAGCTAAACATTATGGTGGGGTGGTGATTATGGATTATCGAAAGAAAAAATTACTCTATTGAGCTCTTTAGTGATAATGTATTAGGCCTTGCTTTGCTTGGTTAAGTTAATTACCAAGCATAATTAAGTCCGTTTTAACTTTATTGTTTTCTTCTTCTTTTGCCTATGTTTGTGTGTGTGTATGCGAACTGTTTTAGAGTCAGCTACTCCAAAACATGAAAAAGTATGAGTTCCTTAAAGTGATTTGCTGCACCTCTTATTTCTCTATGATTACTTTGTTGGGTTTCTTGAAATACATGACATAGTGAAAATAGGGATTTTAGAATTTTTTTCAAGTCTCATGGATCTCATTAAACAACATAAACTTATTTAGGATTTGTGCGAAAATTGTATAAAGATGGTTCTTCCTCCTAGAATTTGATCAACACTTGAAGGTTGGGTTGTCGTAAATCAAGTCCTTATTCTATTTTTCTAAATATAGAATTTTAATCTCATTTGCTAATTATATTATAGTCTTCAGTTTTTAAAACTTATTTACAATCAATTTGTTGTTACCAACTTTTGAGTCCACGAAAAATCAAGAAAAAAAAAAGAAAAAATAGAAAGAGAAAATCCAAAATACAAGAGGATATACATGAAGGAAACCTAGAAGATTACTTAAGTTGGTGTGAAGGACCAAATTACAAGTGGAAAAGTTGAAGGACCAAAATGTACAAAACTCGTTATAATTAACAACCCAATTCCAATTGACAAAGGGCCCCATTGGTGAAAATATTTCTATTAGGGTAAAGAAATACAAATTTAGATAGTTAAGGACTTAATGAGAATTTTGGAGGGCTTAATTAATTTTATTGAGGACTTGATTACTGGGAAAATTAGTTTTTAGAGTCAATTTGGGTGTTAATTGAAATAAATTAAAGTCCAGGGACTTAATTGGTTTTTTAGGAGGTTTAATTGGATGAATCAAGGGCTTAATTGTAAGAATATTAAAGTTTGGTAGGCAATTAGGGACTTGATTGAAGAAATTTAAAACCAAAGACCAAACTGAAAAAAGATGTATAATCAGTAGAGACTAAATTTGACCAAATTAGGGGCCAAATTGAAGAAAATTGAAAGTTTAATGGTCAATTAAGGGTCCGAGTGCACAAATTAGAAACTAAGGACCAAGATTAAAATGGCGCTGAACTTTGAGGCTAATGATTGAGCTGGACAAGGGTGCAATTACATGAAATTAAGAGTTTGAGAGACAATTATTGGTGCAATTACAACAAATTTGAAGAATAGGGACAAAAGTGAAAATTTTCAAATCCCAAATTAAAAACCCTAATTTTTAGGGTTTAACCTAGACGAAGCGTCGTTCGGCCATTGTTTAGTTTTTTGTTGGCAATTTTGGTTGATCGAGTAGGCACCTTCAAACGAATGAATGTGGCGTTTCCGACCACTTCTAGGGCTGTAAGCACCACCATTTAACCTCTACAAAGATCAACTACGACCATCAAGCATTTATATCCCATTTTCTTTATCGAAGTCAACAACATCTTGTTCCTAATTAGCCATTACTACATTTTCAGATTCTCGGATAATCGAGTTGTCGCCTTCAACAAGTGAATATGGAGCTACAGACATCCAAATTGAACAAGAATGGACCAAATCGAAAGGTGCGATTCTCCTCTATAAAGTTTAGGTGGTCTCCAATGACATTTACACTGGAGTTGCTATGGCGTGGCCTCAAAATTGGTCAACTCAGTCAGTCTTGACTAAGATACCTATTTGTACAAAGGCACTCAATATTTATGCAATTAAGCCCCTGATTTGACCAAATTAACTCTCAAAAATTATAATTTGACCCCAGAACTTTAATTTCTTCCGATTAAAGCCCAAATTAACTCCAAAATTAATTTTTCTTACAATCAAACCCTCCATAAATTCAATTAAACCTTCAATATAATTTAATTGAGTCCACCAACATCTAATTTTGGACTTTTCTTCCTCAAATTGAATTTTCTTTGTCAACAAGGCTATCATCGATCAATAAAATACTGCCAAATTTTAATTTTTGTATTTTTAAACCTCCCCAACCAAATTTTGACTATTTTCTGAGCGTTCTGGCATCCTCTTTTCACTGTTATATTTTTTGATAATATATTTTTGATTTTTTTGTATTATATTTTTTTAAGAGAGGAAAAAATGTGAATTGAAGAATAACCCAAAAATGGGTTATGACACCCATTTTCACAAAATCGCGTTAATTCTTTGGTAATCGAAGTAATGGATGCTAGATTATGGATCCTTGCATGATTTCAAATAAAACATTCCCTTAATTGCATGAAAACTTGATTGGATTGAGATTTGTGTTTGTTGGTTTGTTGATGAATGCTCTTTGTGTTCTTCATGATTTGAGTGTTTGATCTATTTTTCTGCAATTTTTTTTATGTTTTATGTTAATTTTCAACTTTGATTTAGTTTCAGTTTAAACCTTTGTTTGAGTTTATTTTTCAGGTCAAACCTTGTTTTTTGGTTCAGTTTATGGTTAAACTAGTGTTTTTGGGTCAACCCATTTGGTTTTCTTTTAGGTCAAGTACTTAAGGCTTTGTTTGTTTGAACAACCTTTTGTGAAGGATTCTTTTGTCCTAAGGAAATGTTTAGCAAACACACACTTAAGTGTATTTTGGTAATTTCTAGGGAAATAAAAGATGGTTTTGCCAAACATTGGCTTATAGAAATAAACTAGCTATGTGACCCGCGCTCCGCCGCAGGTTAAATAATCAAAAAAATTTAAAAGAGTTCCTAAACAAAATAAAAGAGATGATGCTTTGTCCTGGTTATAAAAGGGTCCATAGATGTTGGGTCCTAGTGGTAAAAGGGTTCAATTGGGTGTTAGGTCATGGTGGAGGCAAGGCCCACAAATGCTAGATCCTGGTGGTAGGACCCAACACGCAATTGGGTCCTACACCGTCAAGACCCGAAGCTAATTGGGGTCTTGCACTTTGCAAGACCTAAAGTTATTATGGGTCTTGCGCTACACCTAATTAGGTTGGGTCCTGCATCCTGTAGGACTCAAAGTGCAGGATCCAACACCTAATTGGGTCCTGCACATGTCAGGACCTAACATATAATTTATTTATGTATTTTATAATATATATAATTCAAAACTACCGCATAAAAAATTTAAAGACAATAAAACATTGATACAACTTTGAATCTCATACACTAATGTTATAAAATTAAAATATCTTTTATTACCCAAAATAAAATCTCTTATATAATACTAAAAATTTATAAAGTATATGATGTAAATAAAAAATTTATTGAGAGCTCCATCAACTTTAATATAACAATATTAGAGAACAGAATTAAAAATTTTCAACTATTTTTCAAAGTAATTTTTTTATATCAAATATAAGAAGTATATAGATCAAAAATAGTAAGACAAACTTGCGATACAAGCTGGAAACCAGCAGAACAGTACATACACTAGCAAAGAAAATACAACCCGCAAACATAAAAGGCAAGTGCAAGGGAACATTCTCCCTAGCACAAGCCAGCCAAAAATTAAGGACTCCCTGCATATAAACTTGTGCTGGGGAACAGCCTCCCCAGAACAAGGAATCCTACTATGGACAAAAGGGAACATTCTCCCAATAGATACCAAAGTATAACAACACAAAAAATGTGTACTGGGAAACAACCTCCCCAGACAAGCATACTGAAAAGAGAACAAGAGAACAGGCTCCCTTGAATCAAACAAAAGGAGAGGATCCAACACACCAGCCGAACTACCCGAATCAGCCACCAAGCAGCAGGCAATGGCAGCCAGCAACACCCAACCAGCAGTTAAATCGCAAACCAAGCAGGGGAAACCCAGCAACCGCCAAGGGCAGAGACCAAGCAGAGATGAAGCTGCACAAGAGATACAAAAATCCCCACAATTCGGATAAACAGGAACAGAGAAAGCAAGCATAGGCAAACCAACAAATTAACTGCACAGGACATAAAATCACAGCAAGAGCCAACCAGCTATTAACTGCACAGGACATAGTCACAGCAAGAGCCAACCAGCAAATGAACTGCACAGGACATAAACACAAGCAAGAGCCAACCAGCAACATAAAGCTAACAATACAAAATAGTCCAGATGAACATGGCATCCACCCAAAAGCAGGAACCACGAACTCTGCTAGGCAAAAGGAACAGACCATCAAAGGGTGGATGAAGGGGCAGAGTCATCAGAGCTTTGCAGCGACTGAAAGGCTATAGCAGGGGTGGGATGCGGTCCCAGACGATGGATGGCAGCGGCTTTACTGCGAGTGAGATACTGCCTCTTGGGAGGTATAGATGTGGTGCCCACCTTTGCAGTAATAGAGGGCTCAGGACCAACAGCCTTGGGTCTCTTACGACAGGAGACCGGGTGCTTATAGGACCAGCTGCAGCAGCTCTCGAGGACATAGGATCCTCTGGAGGATTAACAGAAGGCCCCGCACAATATTGAGCTCGCTTCTCAACAGCAGCAGTCTCTCGCAAAGGGACTAGAGCTGGTTGTACAGGTTGAAGTGCCATGGGGCCTCTTTCTATTGCGGGGACGTGACCTTTGGTGCAAGTGAGTGTGGAATGACCAAGAGACTTACACCGCTTACAGTAGCGAGGCAAAGATTCATATACCATTCTTTGCACCAAAGTGTTTTTAAAACTATGGGTCAGGTGCCCTTGTCGAGTATTAGTTTTTTGGGTCTGGAAGGGGATACTAGAATCATGTTAATAATAATAATGATAATAATTAATTTAATTATAATTAAAATGAAGAAGAAGAAGATACAAGTCCAAAGAGGAAATTAATACAGGTTTGTAAGCCATGTAATACACAAAAACTCAAGATATTTCATGGTTTGCATGCCTCTAGTTTGCGTGCGTGGTTAGGTTTCCCTTCTATTTTATGAATCCACGCAAACCTATTATGATAATATTTTCATACCAAGCACTAGAAACTATAGAAGAAAAAAGAAAATCTGACGATAAGAAAAATATAGTAGTCTCATAATATCTATTTAGCCCTTACACTTCTGGGAAAAGATTAATTTTCCATCAGCACCATGGACATCTGAAAATTTTTTATTTTTTGATTTACTTTAAAATAATATTTTTTGGCATTTTTGTATTATTTTTAAAATATTTTTTTCAAAATATATATTTAGATTGTGTCTTGAAAATTTTTAATTTTTTTCTTGACTTTAAATTTTGAAGACACAATCTCAACATATTTTTAAAAGAAAATATTTAAAAATTAATAGAAAAACATAGAAAAATGTAATTTAAAGTAAAGAAAAAAAATAAAAAAATTTCAAGACACAATCTCAGTTTAATTTTTTAAAAACATAATATTTTAAAACAATATAAAAATATAGAAAAATCAATTTGAATTAAAGGAAAAAATTAAAAATTTTCAAATTTCTTGGCTCTTGCTTCACAATCAAACACAATCTATATAAAAAAAGAAATTTAAAATTATTTAAAAAATAATAGAAAAACATAGAAAAAAAATTTTAAGTAAAGAAAAAAATTAAAAATTTTCAAGACACAATCTCAATATATATTTTGAAAAAAAATATTTTAAAAAAATTAATTTAAAGTAAATTAAAAATTTTCAAATTTCTCAAGTCTGGCTTGTCAAAAGTTATTTCAAAAATTACAAATTCAAAAAATTAACGTTGTTGGGTCTTTTGGTAGAGAGGGCAATGCCCCCGGTTCTTGGGTTCGAACTCTAAAGGGTTGAGGAGGACCCAACGTCATTGGGTCCTGGTGTTAGCAGTACCCAATAGTCCACAGTCAACCACTATGTTGGGTCTCCTAGCAGCTCTGGGAAGACAAGGTAAAGCTCCCAGCCGCAAATTTTGACAAAAAACATAGCAGGGTACGTCCCCCAGGGTGTATGGCTGCTGGGTCATGGCTGTACAATCATACCCAATATCCTTGGGTGTGGTTGCGCAGCCCAAACCCAACACCTTTGGAGGGTGTTCGGTCTGCACCGTGCATGACCAAAATAGCTATAGTATAAGTAATCCATCCTAGGGACATCGGTATAGGAAGATTGTAAAAAAAAAAAAAAACAATTGATTTCCTTTGGTAGATGGATTAGGAATCCATATTATCACGTACATGAGAATTCAATCCCCCATACCTCTCTATGTCTCTACACATAGTAAATATATATCTTTTTCACTACAGTATAACACCACCATTGAATATTAATGCAAGACCATTGATCAATATGGAAGACTAGCTTCTAGACCTAGCAACCATATTAAATTTCTTTGTCATTGCCTTCTCTGATTTAAATTTATTTTTCAAAAAACATTGATGAGATTTTTTTATATTGTATAAAAGTTGAGTGATAATAATTTTTCCTGTTTTAGGTTGGGTTGAATTTCCTAATTAAATCATGTTTGATTTTGCGTTTTGGCGTGACGCCGCACTCCAAGAAATTTTAAAATTTTTAATTTTTTTCTTTACTTCAAAATATTATTTTCTCCATGTTTTTGTATTACATTTTAAATATATTTTTTTAAAAAAACATATATTGAGATTGTGTCTGGTTCAGAGGCGAGACTCAAGAAATTAAAAAAATTCATTTTTTTCTTTACTTCAAATTAATTTTCGTTTGATATTTTTTTCTTCACTTCAAATTAATTAGATCATATTTGATTTTGCGTTTCAAAAATTCTTTAAATTTTTTTTGACAATTTTAAATTTTTTTTTTATTTACTTCAAATTAATTTTTTTATATATTTTTGTATTTTTTTAAATTTTGGCATTGTGTTTGTCTATGATGCCAGACCCAAGAAATTTTCAAATTTTAATTTTTTTCTTTGCTTTAAAATAATTTTTTTCATGTTTTTATAGTTTTTTAAAATATATTTTTTAAAATTTTTTTGAGATTTTGTCTTATTGGTTTTATAGGGCCTCTAAACCCAAGGGTGGTTAGAACAGACCTCGGCGACCGGGTCTACACCCAGCGCGCGGGTCCAGAGGCCTGGAGCACGGGGTTGCAAACCCTGCCGTGCGGGTCTGCAGACCCTAGGATCGCGAGATTGCAAATTCGCTTGCACTGGGGATGCAGCCAGGCGCGCAGGTCTGCCCTAACGCCTATGGCATGGCAGGCCCCGTGCCAGGTGGGTGTATGCTAGGGCCTTGGCCAGCCCTCGTGCCAGGTGGCATCAGCCTAGAACGCGAGCAGGCACACGTGGCCCGCCCCCACTCCCAAGCTCCGGCGGCCCTAAGCGCCAAGTCTCTACAACCTCGGGGGTTGTGTGTCCAGCCAAGCGCTTGGGGCCTCCACTAATATTTTTTTCAAAAATTATTTTTTAACAACAACAACAACAACAACAATAATAATAATAATGATATTTATTATTATAATTTTTTTTTGCAAGCTCCTTCTATTTTTAATATTAATACAAATAATAATATTTAGACTACAAATGATAATATTTATCACATTAATAATAATATGAAACTTGTTTGATCAAAGTTGATAAAATAATATATTTGAAAAAAAAATATTAATAATAATAAGAACGATAATTGTTGTTATATTTTTTTTCAATTTTCTTCTATCCTTAACATTAATACTTTTAATTACAATAAAGATAATAATTTTTAGAATACAAATAATAATATTTATCATATTAATAATAATATCTAAAGTAATAATTTTTTTATGATAATTAACAAAGAGACAATAATAATAATGATAATTGATATTATATTTTTTTTCCTTGCAGGGTCTGCCCATCCAGCCATGCAAGCCTCTAAACCCAAAGGCAATTAGAACAGACATTGGCGGTCAGGTGTGCACCCAACATGTGGGTCTGGAGGCCAGGAGCGTAGGGTGCGAGACCCTACCTCGCATATCTGCAAACCCTGGGGTTGCGGAGCTACAGACCCGCTCGCCTTGGGCCTGCAGCCAGGCAAGCAGGTCTGCCCCTAGTACCTCGTGCCAGGTGTCTGCATGCTAGGGCCTCAGCTAACCCTAGCACCAGGTGGCAGCAGCCTAGGGCGCGTGCAGGCTCGCGTGGCCAACCCAACGCCTAGGCCTGTCAGCCCAAGCGCTCGGTGTTCGCAACCCAGAGGGTGTGCGTCCACCTAGGCGATTGGGGCGTGCAATAAGATTTTTTTCAAAATATTTTTTAAAGAATAATAATAATGATAATTGTTATTATATTTGTTTTTTCCAATTTTCGTCTATTCTTAATACTAATACATTTAATTAAAATAATAATAATAATAATTAGAATACAAATAATAATATTTATCACATTAATAATAATATGAAACTTGCTTGACCAAAGTTGATATAGTATTAATAATAATATTTATCACATATTTTATCAACTTATTTACAAATAATAATATATTTTTTATGTTTGAAATCCATTTTTTATATACTCACATCAAAATATTCATTTTTGTAAAAAGGAAATAATAATATTAATTTCTTTTCTTTTCTCTTATTTTGATATGAATACTTTTTTATATATTTTTGATATTTCTCTTCTTGAATTTTCTTATTAAAGCATATTTATTTTTATGTTTCAAAAATGCTTTGAACACATTTTGAAATTTTTTAATTGTTTTCTTTACTTCAAATTAATATTTTTGATGTTGTATTTTTTTTAGTCTGGCTCCATGGTTGCATTTTTATTATAATTCTAATTATAAAATAAATATATTTATAATAAAAATAATTATATTTAGAAAGCTAAGACCCAAGCATTACCCTCGGGTCTTGTCGTTAGACCTAAAATAATTGGGTCCTGATGCCTGACCCAATTCTCTTGGGTCCTGACCCAAGAGAATTATAAAAAAAATAATATTTATAATACGAATAATAATATGTTTAATTTAAATAACATTAATTATAATAAACATAACAATATTTATAATACAAATAAGAATATCTTGAATTTCAATAACATTAATTATAATACAAATAATAATATTTTTCATTTATTAACTATTATATGAATAATATTAATTATAATAAAAATAAAAATATTTATGATACAAATAATAATAATTTTAATTATTATTATTATTATTATTATTATTATTATACAACTAAGAATATTTTTAATTTTAATAACATTAATTATAATACAAAAGTATTAATATTAAAAATATTATCATTTTTATTATAATTAAAAATATTATTGTTTGTATTATACATATTATTATTTTTATTATAATTAATATTATTTATATAATAATTAATAAATTTGGAAAATTTATTATTATTATTATTATCATTAATAAATTTTAAAAATACTATTATTACTATTGAAGAAAAACCATTATTTTTTTAAAGATTTAAAAATATAATTCAAAGTATTCATATAAAAAATATAATTATTTGTATTATAAATATAATTATTTTTCTTATAATTCAAAGTATTCATATCAAAAAAATTATTATTTGTGTTATAAATATATTATTTTAATTATAATTCTAAGTATTAATATAAAAATATTATAATTTGAGTTATAAATATTCTTGAGTTTGTTAATATAATTATTTGTGTTATAAATATTATTATAACAAATAATCAAGTGCCAACCACCTTGGGGTCGCAGCCCAAACACACGGGTCCGCCCATAGCGCTCAAGGTCGGTCAAACCCCGTGCTAGGTGTTTGCATGCTGAGGCGTCGACCAGCCATAGCACCAAGTGTTTGCTGCTTGGGGCCGCAGCTAGGGGCGCGTGGCTGGCCCCGACGCCCTGGCTTGGCTACCTAAGCACAAGGTGTCGACAGTCTGATCTAATTAAATGTCGCCTCTGCCGCTGCATCACTCCCATCTTAATGACAAAAGTCAAATGAGCCACCCTAGCTGCAATTCTTAACTAAAACACAGGTAAGGAACGCCACCCAATGTGCTATAGTGTCGTCCACTGTTCATTGTATCTTGGGCTACAGTGCATGTAGTAGAAAACCCTTATACGTGTTAAGACATAGCAAAGCAACTATGTAAGTTTTAATACATAGCAAAACAACTATGCAAGTTCACAATTAATTGTCTTTTTGTCCACAATACATGCATGTACAGTAAGCCTACAATGAATTATCTCTCAGTCCACAATGTATTCATGGATAGTAGAAAACCCATGTGTTTTAGAGTTCTGTTAATAAAAAAAAAACAAAAAATGATTTTGGTTTGTTGCATACGTCTCAATCCTTACATAACATTGCAATTTATTTATAAAAAGGAGGGGAAAATGTTTTTAGCATTGTTTTTTTTTTTTGTAATTTACAATAAGTTTTCAAAATTCCTTAAGGATTTGACAAATATTTCAATAACCCTAAAAATTTTAATTCCTAAAAATTAAAGGTCAACATTTTGGTATAAATGTTAGACCTACCAGTTGGCTAGTATTTAAGTACTAGAAGTTAACTAGAAAATTTTCAGAATTATTTTGGATATTCATCAATTTTAATTGTGAGTATTTTTTCATCACAATATATGAGTTTGTAGAAACACAAATTTTCCACCAATCAAATTTCACCATGTGTTATTTTATTCTTTAAAATAAAGGATAAAATAAAATTAAAATAAATGACATGGAAAACAAATGAGCCTTCAAATATTTCTTGGCCAATGAAAAGTTGACACTTGAGATGAGATATTCAAGATATCTTGTCATAAAGGCAAGATTCCGTCAATAAAGACCAACCAATAAAATTATGCCACGTGGCATTGGAAAAGGACCCGAGAGCCCCTACGGATCTCTATAAATAGAGGGCCTCAACCTAAAGGCGGGGCATTGGATTCCGGGGGATATAAATTTTCTTCAAGACTCTCTCTCTCTCTCTTCAAGCAAGGAAGCTCTCTCTCAAAGAGTTCTCAAGCCTCCTTCATCTACGCTTGAAGTTTAACAAGAACGAAACTCGTTGGATCAAGCCAAAACGCCCCATAAGAGTTCTTCAACAACACTTTGAAGACAAATCAAGGTACTCTTCAAAGCATCAAATCACAACATCTCGCTTCGCAATACATGCCCAAATTCGCGTTCTTGCAAAGCACAAATCTTAGCTTGATTACTCAAATAAATCAAGTCACCATACATCAAATCCAAGGGAGGAATTAGAGGATTGCCATATTCTTTTGATAGAATATATTATATAGAGATTGTACCCATTCATATATTTAATAAAACCATATATTTGTACACGTGTGCTTGTTTAATTTCAGTGTGCACAAAATTGTGTCTACAAATTTCGGCGACTCCACCGGGGAATCTCTACCTTTCATCTCTTCCCTTCAAGAAAGAATTTTCAACAAAACTCTCAATGGCAACTACGAGGAACATGATCACCATTGTCGCTTCAAGAGCAACAAGGCCATTGATTCAAGTCCCCAACATACTATTGAAGATTCTTCAACCCCGCCATTGAAAACAAAATCCATCGTCGAGTTGTATGCACAAACTAGGCCGATTCTCAAGTTAACATCAACTTCGAATGCAAGAGGGGCACAAGATGTCGCCTCAAATATCAAGCCACAAGCAACTCCACTACAAAAGTCAAGTGAGGCGCGCGAAATTGTCTTCAGCACTCAAGGCGACTTTGACAATTCACCTATGGAAACTTCTCTCGTGTCAATCACCAAGTAAGGCTTCGGGTTCTAGCACCATGTCGTTGATGATGACCGAGACAACATCTTTAGAAGATCAAGTGGCTAACTTGACAAAACTCGTCGAGGGGCTTTCGACTTCACTCAAGGCAAAAGACCACGAGATAGCAAAGTTGATGAACAAACTTGAGAGCTTGAACTGTAGAGAAACCTTAGCCTCAACTGTAGAGATCGACTCACCGAAACTTCTGTGCTAGACATATGTATTCAAGGGATGCATTGGGGACTACGATATATCCTACAAGGCATCAAACCAAAGTCTTTCGAAGAATTGGCTACTCGTGCACATGATATGGAACTTAGCATTGCGGCGGCTGAAAGTTCATTGTTACCTATGCAAGAGCCTAAAAGAAATAAGCCCGAAGGTCGTAGATTCGGAAAGAGCACTCGAAGGTCGAGGGAAAGCAATCTTTAGTAGTTAACTCGACTGCTGTAAGGGTACCAACTGGAGTTAAGAGGAATGATCATGCAGCGCCGACTACTTTTCAAAAGGGTGAAAGAAAGAAACCATCATTGAAAGAGCGACAAGAAAAAGTGTATCCATTCCCTGACTTAGACATATCTAGGATGCTGGATGATCTGCTTGAGGCAAATATCATTGAGTTGCCGGAGGTGAAATGCCCTGAAGAAGCAAACCAAGTAGATAATCCGAATTATTGCAAATATCATCGCTTAATCGATCATCCCGTAGAGAAGTGTTTTGTGTTGAAAGACAAGATCATGAGGCTACACGAGAATGGAGATATCGTTTTTGATGATGAAATAGCGACCTCTAATATCACAACCACGATCAATTTAGGACCATGTCAATCACTCTCTACAATAAGTTTCGGCTCCGTGAACCTATAAGACTTGATGCCATTTTCCCGATGAGCTTCACCGCATCCTCAAGTCAAACTCCATGTATAACCCTCACACCTCAAGTTGACGACTTGAAGCCTGAATGGTCTGAAAATTATGATGATGAAGGATGGACTTTAGTCACACGTAGAAGAGGAAGGAGGAAGCACATGCAAATGACAAAGCCAACAAGAATGAGGATCTCAATGGTGAGGAAGCTAATTGGTGAGCCGATACGCCGAAAGACTCAACAAAAATCCATACTAGTTAGAAAGGAGGATTTTTCAGCTCAAAGTATAAGAAAGCCTGTTACACTGAATGAGTACATGCCAACAGAAATGAAAAGAATTGAAAATGTACCGTTGCTTGCTATCAAAGTTGATGAAGAGAAAACTCCTATTGATTATGTCATGAAGAAAAGTCATGATGACTCTTCAAACTTATCTCACGGTGTATGCACAATGAGAGATATCCTTCAACGATGAAGACTTGTTGCTTGGATCAAAACTCCATAACCGACCTCTTTTCATTAAAGGATATGTTGATGAAAAGATAGTGAATCGCATCTTGGTGGATGATGGCTCGGCGGTCAATATACTACCTCTTAAGACCATGAGAGAGCTAGGGATTCCTATGGATGAACTCTTCCCAAGTCATCTCGATGATTCAAGGTTTTAATCAAGGAGGGCAAAATGCTATAGGAAAGATAAGACTTGCGATGCACATGAAAGATATGGAATCCAATGCACTTTTCCATGTCATAGATGCCAAAACTACCTACAATATGTTGCTTGGGCGACCATGGATACATGAAAATGGTATCATCTCCTCAACACTCCACCAATGTTTTAAGTATTGCCGAGATGGACAAGTAAGAAAGATAATGGCAGACACCGATCCCTTCACCATAGCTGAAGCTCACTTTGCGTACGCAAAATTCTATTTCAAGTCAAATATGATGGAAGAATTACGATCACCACCGACCACTTAAGAGAGGGAATAATTGACTCTAAAAGCTCAAAAGGGCATAAGTCATCTCGCAAATGAAGGGGTGTCTCACCAACAAAGAATAAAGGAAAAGAAAAGGTGGTAGAAAACTTTGTTGACAATAAACCACCACGTAAAGCCGCGGCACTCCGATATATTCCAAGATCGCAAGAAAAGAGGGCCGTCTTCTTTTGCAAAGGATGAAGAAAAGATCAATAAAGAGCTTGAAAACTTGACCTTGCCAGCCTACTAATCTCGCCTTGAACAAGGTTTCAAAACCTTTACTAAAAGGGTTTGTTCATCAAACCGAGTCGGTGGTGATAAATCTTAAAGGACTCCCGATAAACGGTCAAATGGCTTTGATCCCAACGCTTACAAGCTTTTAGCCAGGGCTGGCTATAGTCGTGAAGACATCAACGAGATATCAAAGGATGGTGATACGACTCAACTTGAAGATAAACAAGTTTCTGCAAGGACTAGAAAGGCATGGAGAGAGAAGAAAACTTCTCGCAAAACTTTGAGGGCTGGTCTTGGATATGAGTCTTCCACACCACTGTATTTTCATATTAATAAAGAAGCCTCATGGTACATAAGTGCGGAAGGAGTGAAGGACAAACAACAAAGTCACCGACACCTCTTAGAGCTTCGGCCCGGGATCGTCTTGGTGGAACTACAAGTCGTGCTCCCGTTTTTACTAGGATTGGAACCCAAAATAATGGAAGGGTGCTAAAACGCACACCGGTCTTTGCAAGACTTGGACAATCCATGTCAAAAGAAACAAGTTTGATGGGTGATTCAAAGGTTCTTCGTAGCAAAATACCTTCATGCATGAAGAGACAATGTGAATGGGTGGTGAGTGCTGAAGAGACATTGAAAGGAAAAATACGCACAATAGTGATAACAAACCCCTCTAATGAAGAAGAAGAAGATGAAATAATATGTCTCACTTCAAATCACATCACTATTGAAGAAGATGATAATGATAAGTTTGTCGTCGAAGAAGATGTTGAGGAAGCTCCATCTTCCCTTGAATCGAAAATAAGCCTACAATGGATGAACTTAAAGAGGTTAACTTAGGAACCGTTGAAAACCCACGACCAACCTTCATCAATGCAAACTTATCATCCGGAGAGGAAGCGAATTACATGGAACTTCGATGGAATATCGAGATATCTTTGCTTGGTCCTATGATGAAATGCCGTGTTTAGACCCAAGGGTTGTTGTCCACCAACTAGCAAGTGAAACATGGGGCTAGACTCAGAAACAAACTCGCGTCGCTTTCGTCCCGAACTCATATCACGATTGAGGTCTGAAGTCAATAAACTTATCCAAGCAGGTTTCATTCGTGAGGTCAAGTATCCTACGTGGATTTCAAATATTGTGCCAGTAAAAAAAAAGAATGGCCAAATGCGTGTTTGTGTGGATTTTCGAGACCTTAACAATGCTTGTCCCAAAGATGACTTTCCACTTCCAATTACCGAGATCATGGTAGATGCTACCACGGGTCATGGGAGATTAACCTTCATGGACGGTTCATCTGGCTATAATCAAATTCGAATGGCACCCGCAGATGAGGAGAAGACGGCTTTCCGAACTCCAAAAGGGATATATTGTTATAAAGTCATGCCTTTTGGCTTAAAGAATGCAGGTGCCACTTATTAAAGGGCGATGCAGAAGATTTTTGACGATATGCTTCACCAACATGTTGAATGCTATGTTGATGACCTCGTGGTGAAATCAAAAGAAAAGGAAAATCATTTGCAGGATCTTCGTTTGGTGTTTGAACGGTTACGTCGATTCCAACTAAAAATGAACCCATTGAAATGTGCATTTGGTGTGTCCTCGAGCAAATTCCTAGGGTTTATAGTTCGACATCGAGGAATTGAGATTGATCAGTCTAAGATCGAGGCCATTCTAAAAATGTCGGAGCCAAGAAACATCCATGAGTTGAAGAGTCTCCAAGGAAAGTTGGCCTATATACGGAGATTTATTTCTAACTTAGCGGGCCGATGTCAACCATTCACCCACTTAATGAAGAAGGATACATCATTATATTGGGATAAAGCTTGTACTAATGCCTTCAACAAGATAAAAGAATACTTGTTGAACCCACTGTCCTTCGAGCACGGTGACAGGGACGTCCACTTATCCTCTATATTGCGGCTCAAATACGTTCCTTAGGAGTGTTGTTGGCACAACAAAATGATGAAGGCAAGGAAAGTGCTCTCTACTACCTTAGTAGGACATTAAATGGGGCTGAACCGAATTATTCCCCAATAGAGAAGACATGTCTAGCATTGATGTTTGCAATAAAGAAGTTAAGGCATTACCTCCAAGCACATTCAAGAAGATTAATCTCCCGAGCCGACCCCCTCAAGTACATCATCTCAAGACCAGTATTATCAGGAAGATTGGCAAAATGGGCTTTATTGCTTCAAGAATTTGAAATTGTCTACGTCTCACAAAAAGCTATCAAGGGGCAAGCACTAGCTGATTTTCTCGGCGATCATCCCATTCCCGATGAATGGAAGTTCTCTCGAAGACCTACCCGATGAGGATGTTCTGTTTATTGAACCATCGTAACCATGGAAAATGTTCTTTGATGGCGCAAAGACGATAAGATGGAGCGGTCTTTGGGGTTATATTCATCACACCAGAAGGGGAGGTCTTGCCTTTCTCATTTTCACTTACCAAATGTTGTTCTAATAACATGGCTGAATATCAAGCTTTGATTCTTGGGTTGGAAATGGCAGTGAATATAAAAATGTCTCGCCTTAAAGTTTTTGGTGATTCTTAATTAGTCATCCGACAACTCCTCTCACTATATGAAGTCGGAAGCCGAATTCATCCCATATCACAAGTATGCACTTAAACCGATAACATCACTTGATTGTGTCACTTTAGAACATGTACCACGAAAAGAGAATAAGCAAGCCGATGCCTTGGCAAATCTGGCGTCAACACTAGCATCATGTATTGAGGAGATAAAAGTCCCTGTATGTCAAAGATGGGTCGTTCCACCACTAAGCCATGACATAGAAGTGAAAGAACAAGTGGGCGTAGTTTCTATCTACGAGATTGAAAGAGAAGACTGGCGTCAGCCGCTTATCGATTATTTGAGACATGGAAAACTACCTAAAGACTTACGCCATAAGACAGAGGTGAGGCGAAGAGCTTCTCGCTTCATATACTTCCAAGGCACTCTTTATCGACGCTCTTTTGACGGAATCTTTTTGCGTTGTCTCGGAGAAGAAGAAGCAACAAAAGCACTAGAAGAAACTCACTCAGGGATTTGTGGAGCACACCAATCAGGCCCTAAACTTCACTTCCGGATCAAAAGAATAGGATATTACTGGCCAACAATGGTGAAGGATTGCATAGACTATGCTAGAAAATGTCAAAGTTGTCAATTGCATGCTAATTTGATCCACCACCACCCGAGCCTTTACACCCGACAGTTGCCTCTTGGCCCTTTGATGCTTGGGGACTTGATGTGGTAGGACCATTGCTGAAAAGCTCCGGGGGGCATCTTTACATATTGGCTGCAACAGATTACTTCTCCAAGTGGGCAGAAGTTGCAGCATTAAGAGAGGTCAAGAAAGAGACAGTTGTAAGCTTCATCCGAACAAACATCATTTACCGTTATGGGGTACCAAGATACATCATAACCGATAATGGAAAGGAATTCTACAATACGACCATGAACAAGTTGTGTGCACAGTTCGGTTTCAAACAACATAACTCTTCTATGTACAATGCTCCGGCTAATGGTTTGGCAGAAGCCTTTAACAAGACTTTATGCAACATTCTCAAGAAGGTGGTGAATCGCTCGAAGAAGGACTGGCATGAGAGAATTGGGGAGGCGCTATGGGCTTATCGTACTACATTCTGAACACCAACTCAAGCTACTCCATACTCCCTGGTATATGGGGTTGAAGTTGTTCTTCCACTAGAATGTCAAATTCCATCTTTAAGAATTGCGATCCAAGAAGGACTTTCCAATGAAGACAATGTTCGCCTACGCCTTGAAGAGCTTGAAGCTTTAGATGAAAAACGTCTTGAGGCACAACAACGACTAGAATGTTATCAAGCACGACTTTGTAGAGCTTTCAACAAGAAGGTGCGACCACGCTCCTTTCAAGAAGGGGATCTTGTCTTGGTAGTACGACGCCCGATAATCATGTCAAAACGCATGGGCAGCAAGTTCCTCTCCAAATGGGATGGCCCTTATGTGGTTCAAGAAGTCTACACCAATGGAGCTTACAAGATTGTTGATGAGAATGGATTGAGGATTGGGCCTATCAATGGCAAATTCTTGAAAAGATACTATGCTTGAAATCTGATGTAGCTCCTGGCCCGCACGAGCTAAAACTGTGAAAGGCATAAAAAAAAAGACAAAAAAATGTGAACTACATTATGACTTGATCCTTTTATCCACAAAGGTACGTAGGCAACTTGGAATTCATTCCAAGTACAGTCATGCAAAAAAAAAATCTTTTGAACTACGTTGTGACTTGATCCTTTATCCATAAAGGTACGTAGGCAACTTAGAAATTATTCTAAGTACAAATCACACCATCCTTTAAAGTTGTTTGAACCAATATGATTGTTCACGTAGAGAAGAGGGACAAATAAATCTCAAAACACAATTGTAACATGGAAATTTAGGTAACAAGACACAAGCGAAGGCAAAATATAGACTTTATTAATAGAAAGAAGAATTCTATTACATAAAGAATGTAGCCTCAACAGAAAGTCATAAGCCGATGTTACCAAAAAAAAAAATTCCAAAGCATAATAAACCATTATCATACTACGGTTTCCAGTTATGTCCTTCCATCTCCTTTTGTTTGGTCTCCAACAATCCTTTTAATTTTTGAAGAATGACTGCGTCAGTTTCACTTATCACAGGGGAAGAGGATAGTGTGGTGATCTCTGCTCGAATGCTAGAGGTGATGATTTTTCTCTCAGAAAGCTTTTCATCACACGCCTTGAGAGATGACTCTAACTCAGTCTTCTTGCTCGCAACTCCATCAATTGTCCTGTTATTTTTGTTATCTCAGCATGAGTAATAGAAATGGATGTAGATGCCTCATCTTCAAAAGCTTCTGAATTTTTAAGTTGCACTTCAAGCTTTTCAACATCTAAGGCTCGTCGCTCTGATGTCATCATAGGAGATAATGAAGACTCTAAGTGAATAAACTTTTTAGCATCCTCAATCACCTCGGTCACCATTCTTCTGATAGAAGAGCAATCAACCTTTATATCTTCAATGGAGAGGAGGATCTTCTCAACTTCACCAGCCAGGTTAGGAATATAATGGATCGGTGTACAATACGAGCAATCTTTACGAACATAATAGGAGAGGAGGATCTTCTCAACTTTACGAGCAATCTTATTTCTGATGCTCTCCCAACACTTGATAGCAAATTCAGATCTTATCTCTCCTATTATGTCATCAAGACAATACCTAGTGACTCCCTGAAGGCTCAAAGGCGTAGTAGGTCTAAGATTATGCAAGTTGGTCGCTATATTAAAGATCGGTTGAGGTGGATTAGGCTGCTCATGTGGTAAATTGAATGAAGGCTGCTCACTCTTTTCCTTTGCCCCTGAGGAGTTAGAGGATTTCTTATTAAGATGATCTTTTGAAATACTCACTCTCTTTACACTAGGAATCACAAGTGGTGTCCTATTTATGTGGGCAGATGTTCGAGTACCATCTTCCTTGCCTAAATCAACATCAACTACCCGCTTGTCTCTTTTATAGGTAGGAGAAGATCGTTTCTTTTTGGTTAAGAGAGGGTCATTCTTCTTTTCTTTTGTCCTTCGTGATATTATGGCAACATTAGCGAGGACTTTTAAGAATGATCTTCATCTCGAAGAACAAACTTTGGACCACCTCGAGTCCACCAATCCATGTAACGTTCGGTTACCAAAGGAAGTTTATCATTTGGGGGCAACGGAAGCTTGCACTGGGAATGAGTTTTGAGTTTGGTAAAACTATGCCAAAGTTGAGATACATCCTCCAAGGTTGGGACTCAGTTCTCACTCCAAAGTCACGGGGAATATGTTGGCAAAACCCAAATTGTCTACTGAATCTATCAGGACAGTAAGATTCAATAATAAAAGTATCATCATAACGAAGAGTCAAATAGCCGGATCGAATACACATAAAGTAGTCACTCTCGAGGATTGACAAGTTGCCATCATCATATAAGACCCCAACTTTAGCCAGAGGAAGTAATGTAGGAAATATGACTCTCTTGGGATCTCTGAAAAGAGCATGAGCTTGAGATTCATTGAAATGTTTTGCCAACCCCACGCCGGCATATTTCGTCATCCCAACTAACTTGGTAGGGCTAATTGTTGTTTGATGGGTGCCAAATTTTTCGCAAGCCAACCGCTAAGAAAATGAATAGGAAAAGGGATGTCTCGTGCGGTCACACTTAATGCAAATTGGACTTCCTTTAGACCTTTGAAGATACTTGTTAGAACTGGTATCGCAAGAGAGAATTGCCTTCCAGCTGCCATCATGGATGCTACTTTGAAAGTACTAGGACGAATGAAACCAACATCCTTGCTAGGAAATACAAATTTGCATAGCCAACATGAAAGAAAAGCCGCTAAATAAACTTCATCCCGAATATGAGAAGGGACATTAAGCTCCTTAAAAGGATGAATGAATTTGCTGGAGCGAACACGAGACTTATCAATTGAGCCAGAAGGATAGTTAGTCTTATTGGATCCGCTAGACTTGCCCATAGAAAAAGGTACCTTGTATCTCAAGTCATCTCGAAACCAGAAATCTACCCAATCTTGAAGGGTCATTACATGGTCACCATCAATGGTCGACATTCTTTATGAAAGGCGATGAATAGGTACTTGCAGCTCTTTGGAAGAAAAGAACGTCCTTTCTTGTCAGCTTCATTAAGTTCATCAGCAGAAGGGATGACTTCATCATAAAAAGTGCCAAAAATAGGAAGGCCGCTACATGATTTTAGCTCCCAAAGAGATATGGATTCCTCGCCATTCGGGGTAGATAGCGTGTTGGTAGCAGGATTCCAATGGTTATAAAAAGAAAGGATAACATTCATCTCGCCAGTCATATGTAAAAAGGGATGCAAAAATAGTGTCTCGAATATGTGCCCTCTCGAGGATTGGCTCGTAATATTTCAAAACATCTTCTCGTCCATTCCCAATACTTGGGAGTATACTCAAGTGCATCGGAGATTGGGAAATAATCCTTGCAAGTAGCATTTCCATCACGTTTATGATAGTCTAATGACGGCAGATCGCCTAGAAAAGTTGTTGAATGTGGAAAGGAGGATTGAAGTTGTAAAACTGATTGAGGCAAACCACCATGACCATAAAGTTCATAAGAAGTCTCCAATGACCAGGAAGTCAAATGCTTGATGCTTTCGGAAGACCACTTCTTAGCAAATGGACCAATGGCAGGTTCATATACGCAAAGGCTTGTCCGACGATACTTCTCATCAATTACTAAGAATCTTTTAGTGGAAGAAGAAGAATTCCTGAAAAGCACCATCTAAAAAGAAAAGGAAGACATATAAAAATGCATGAATTAGATGCATATTTGAAAAAAGAGGGAGAGAATAAGAACTTACCTTGACGAAGAGCCAAAGAAAAGTAATGCTCCAATGTTAAGAAATTTATGACTTGCTAAAATTGATGACGTGGTAAAAAAACAGCAACCGTGACCCTTAAGAAACAACTCGGCAAGCACCAAGGCTCGTGAAGTATTATGGCAAGAGAATTCAAATCACCCAAAGAAACCTGCGGCCCTGCAATAAGAATAGATGTTAATTAATGGAAACAGGTGGGCTCACCAATAACTCAATTAGGCTTAGCCAAGTCTATTTCAATAACAAGTTCGCGCCATCGATCATGTAGTTGCAGAAGCATAAAAGGTTGCTTTTGGTTAACACGCACATGTCAACAATATGCTTTTCTTCAACATTGAAAAGCAGCAGGAAGAATTTATAAGACTAGACGCGCAAACAACGTTGATTTCTGATGCAAACAAGAAGAAAAAAAAACTTGCGGAAGCTCTTTTATTTATAAGGCTGAGATGGTAGAATTGCTTTGGCGCTCATGTCTGATGAATTCTAGAGCAATGGGAGAACTCGCCTTGAACTAGCAATGTTTGCAGAAATAAACCAGAGCTGAGAGAACACCACATGAGCTATCAATTCAGGGCCGAGAATATATCATAATTTATGGCAGCAGTGATTAGGAAACACTGGCGACAAGGATGTTGAATCCCTTGCAACAACTTCAACCAGGAATATGCCTGATGAGCAAGGAATTTGCAATTCTGGACCACTGGTTCGAAGATCATGTAAATTCACACATAAAGCTTGAGAAACTACGTGAATGAAACCAGTTCACAGGCTGAAACAACAAAGTTGAAATTCTGCTCCGATTGGTTTGTAAGCACAATGGACATCCAAGTTAAAAGTTTTGCAATGCTGACAACAGTAAGAAGAATGATTAAGTGGAATCTGTATCGCATCCAAACTTCAATATTTGATGAGGTTCTGCATATAAATCATGTGGAATCTGTCTACAACAGACGAATACATCCAATTCTATAGGCTTTTTTGAATCTATATACAACCCAGAGTTATATCCTGCATACACACAAAACAAAAAGAGGTGCGGTTGTAATAAAACAAGATGAGGAATGGGGACGTGCATACCGGGACTGCTGTGTGAAGGCTGTACTGTTAGTGAAGAAACAGAAGTATTGCTAGGTTGAGGCTGCACCGTTAATTAAATCCAAACTTGAGCAGTACCACACTTGGTTTAATGGTATCACCAATTCTGCCCGTAGATACTGACAGACACTTGACAATCTTCACAAAGCATCAAGTTGGATATTGATTTTGAAGCGAGACGTTTGGTTACCAGGTGGATGCTACGCGGTTAATAAAAGAGCAACATGAAGTGTTGCGTGGTGGGTAACAGGAAAAGAGCAATGTAATGATCTTTTATAGCCGCCTCAGTGACTCTTTCCTAATCTAAAACAAAGTATTTTCTTATTCTGTGATAGCAAAGTCGGCTTCCAGTACAGGAAATTGTGTTGGTCTCTTTCTTAATAATTCATTCACGTTGGACAATTCATTTAGAAAAAAAAAAAAGGGGTCAATTAAGCTAAGTCAGGCTATCAGTATGGGAGGATCTTTTGTTTACTCTTAGCAGCTAATTCACTCTAAGCAATTCATTTAGAAAAGAAAGTCAATTAAACAAAGCAATTTACGTGAAAAGTTATTTTGCAACTTTCATAATTCATAACTTGTTGACCGCTACTCGGAATCACAAACAGATTGTGTTATTGGATTCAGAATAATGAGATCTTTAAAACAAGATGTTACAGTGACCATTTTCAGTGAAAAGAAAATTCATGCAGCCCGGTCAAAGTATTGGTTGCTATTCGGGTATAAAGATAAATTTTGTTTGGTCCTGCATGTGCAGCAGTTTCAAATGAGCAATTGGACCTGAATATTCTATCATTTGATTTGATAAATCTCAATCAAGATTGATCCATAAATTTTCAATTTTTGATTATTATATTTTATTTTCACAATAAGATTTATCTGCTTGTTGTGAAAATCTAATATGATCAAATCAAATTTTAGTTGAAAATATAAAACCCTCACAGTCATATTTTTCGAGACATGCCCACTTATTCCAAAAGTAAGTGAACTTGTCTCGAGGGGGCATCTGTAGAAACACAAATTTTCCACCAATCAAATTTCACCATGTGTTATTTTATTCTTTAAAATAAAGGATAAAATAAAATTGAAATAAATGACATGGAAAACAAATGAGCCTTCAGATATTTCTTGGCCAATGAAAAGTTGACACTTGAGATGAGATATTCAAGATATCTTGTCATAAAGGCAAGATTCCGTCAATAAAGACCAACCAATAAAATTATGCCACGTGGCATTGGAAAAGGACCTGAGAGCCCCTACAGATCTCTATAAATAGAGGGCCTCAACCTAAAGGCAGGGCATTGGATTCCAGGGGATACAAATTTTCTTCAAGACTCTCTCTCTCTCTCTTCAAGCAAGGAAGCTCTCTCTCAAAGAGTTCTCAAGCCTCCTTCATCTACGCTTGAAGTTTAACAAGAACGAAACTCTGTTGGATCAAGCCAAAACGCCCCATAAGAGTTCTTCAACAACACTTTGAAGACAAATCAAGGTACTCTTCAAAGCATCAAATCACAACATCTCGTTTCGCAATACACGCCCAAATTCGCGTTCTTGCAAAGCACAAATCTTAGCTTGATTACTCAAATAAATCAAGTCACCATACATCAAATCCAAGGGAGGAATTAGAGGATTGCCATATTCTTTTGATAGAATATATTATATAGAGATTGTACCCATTCATATATTTAATAAAATCATATATTTGTACACGTGTGCTTGTTTAATTTCAGGTGCACAAAATTGTGTCTACAGAGTTGTGGAAAACATTTTCGCCTTTCAGGATAGGTGACTCCTGTCAAAGCACCTACATGAATTTTTTTTATAAGAATTTATCTAACCATAGGAGCCCATTATAAATTTGAAATGTCAGATTTATTTGTGGGCGTAATTTTTTTTCTGAGCCATAAATGGGCTACCAGTTAGGAACCCATCAACACGTTTAAACCACATAATGACAACACAATACAACTTACCTCAAGTAAGGATGCTAATATCTTTTTCTAGCCAATACTAGTTCCTTACCCTAAAATTTCAGATAAGATCAGTCTACTTGGGTCTTCTAATGACTTTGAACCACATAACTAGGTGGCGGCTCCTTAATCCTGATACTGCAACACCGTGCGCACACGGGCAACACAATTCATGCTTGATTAATCATCTATGTGAATTATTAGGTTTCGAATATGTTGATACAAATATAAATCATAATCCTATTCAAAACAAAATTAAATAAATTAAGCAATTTAACTTACTATCAATCCAACAAATTAATAGATTTATATTTAAATATCAAATGCAACATACCATGATCTCTTAAATCTTGTCCCAGTATCAAAAAAATTTGAGTACATGAACCCATGAAGTGGTATCAGAATCTATTTTCCTATTATTAATAACTAAACGGAAAGCCATAACTTACTGTTTATACTATAATATTGGGAGTGAGAGGTACAATGTCCAGAATGCTTCTAAGGATAACCATATCCATAAGATCTCAATGGATTGCCCTTGAGCCATACTACAGAATCTAGCACATCCTTAAGTAAATAAAGAAAGCTAGAATAAAGTGGCCTCAGTGACTATTTAGCATTATTAAGTAGGCCAAGTACTCTTCACTGCTTATTTCCAATTAGTTTTGTATTGTGGAATTGCACTTACAAATAAAGAACTTGTTCTTGATATTTTCGTACAGAATTTCTCTCTCGATTAGTCGGTCAATAAAGTAACTTCGTTTATGGTTAGTTATATGGAATCAGATTCACCATTAAACTAAAGAGTCTCATCGATTCTACGAAACTTGTCGGAAGGAATCATTTGTTCAATAATTGAATGCGATTTTTGTTTTATATATATTTTAGGAACTTTGCACTGGAAAGGGAACATTTGTGCCACCAAGTACTAACACTAGAAAGGGAACCTTTTTTTCCCGGTGTTATAGATATTTTCAGACTAACTTGAAAGCAATTATTAGAGATATCAATTCAATCTGAATTCAATATGCATACATATATATTACTTTTTTTTTTATATATATTTTATTTTGGATTTTCCATTATTTTTCAAATTAAAGAAACCGAGATAAAATACCCTTAATCTTCCTTCGTAATTTGCTTTCGAGAAGGTTTAGTGTTTTTGCTACTACTACTTTTGGACCTGACTTGATTCCTGACCCCTAGAAACAGCATAATCCAAAAGCAGGGAAGCTTTTGTTTTCTTTAATCACATGATCAGATATTCTCATTTATGCCCAACACAAATTCATAGAAGGGGCTCTAATGATTGGCTGACAACAGTTGTTAATGAGCAGTGTTTGCGTCCCTTATTTTTCAGTTTACTAAATATTTAGAACATTCAATTCTAATCCAAAGTCGATAATAATAAACTCTTGGTGATGGTTTTGTCATCGATGGTGATCGGACAACAAAAAACCCAATAAAAGTTTCTTATATAAAAAGTTTATCATTTTATTGAATACATCCAAATCTAACCATTTTTACTTTTTTTTTGTGTTTAAATATGATATTAATAAACTATTGATGATGGTCTTTTTTTCATTTTATGATGTTTTTATCGTCAGTAGTGATAAGATGAAGAAAAGCTATTGATTTTTCTCTCTGCAATGGTTACTTTTATCGTACACAAATGTTGTGTGCTTTTATTTACAGAAAGGAGTACTGTCTAACATTATTCATTTCACAGCTGTTGTCAACCAAACCTATAAAGGTTGGCTTGGCCTCCTACATATTAGCCAAAGCAAGAAAACCAACAAAACCTATAAACAGCTACTTGTCTTTGTGTGTTGATTAATTGTAGTTAACATGGCACGTCAGGCAGATCGTCTTGTTAAGATTGGGCAGGAGGGTTTTGCAGCCATTGAAGAGCACTTCGGCCGGGCCAAGAGGCGGCCACCAGTTATGAAGGTTCCCTATGCTCATCCCACATATTACTATGTTCCTGCAACAGAAGTTATCGACAGCAACGAGGCAGCTCAACCAGTTATGAAGATGGAATGGGTGGAGGTCATTTTCTTTTTTTTGCTTTTTTTTTTCTAGAGATAGAAGGTTTGTTTCTAGTGATTTTTTGTTAGCCTCTTTAACTAATTCACTCATTTGTTTTTGCTAATGCTCTCTACCCCAAAACTCTCCTTCTTTTTTTTTTTTTAATGCAACCACCTATTGATAGGCAAAACAAGTTTGTCTTTTTCAATTGCTTGGTCTCCAAGCAAACTTAGTGACCAAGTTAACCCAAAAATAATTTAATCCCTCAACTTCTTTCTTTTCACATTTGGTCCCTTTGTTCAATTAAATTTTTCTTTTTTTTGTATTTTGATTTTTTTTAGAAAGAGCAATAACAATGTTGACTTAATAAGCACATTAACAACTGAATGTGTTGAACATAGATTTTTGTACTTTAAATTCTTTGGAAAAGATATTGAAAATGACGCAAATACATTAAAAACATATTTTTTTTGGGTTTTTTTTTAAATCTTTTAAAATGGAGTAAAAATATTATGTAGCAACAGATGCTCATTCTTTACAATACTTATGGAACAAAGAATTGTTAAGTGCTTGGCTAATGAATCGTTCTTCTCAAAGCTTTTAGTTCGGTTGACCTGAAACTTTGGTTTCGTAGCAATCCCCATCAACGGAAGCTACGATCAAACTGTGTACAACTTGGTTATCTTGAAATCTCAATCTAGTGATTTCCTTAATCCAAAACCAAAATCATTGCGAAAAGTTCGGTCAACCTGAGATCTCAATTTGGCGATTCGCTTTAACTAGAACTAAAATATGAAAAGTAGCTCAGTAACTTGAAATGAAATCCCATTCTGGCGATTCACTTTAACCAGAACCTTGGTCTTTGCCGTTAAGTTGGTCAACATGAAATCTCAATACGAAGATTATCTTTAATAAGAACCAAAATGTCGCCTTTAGCTTAGTTAATCTGAAATCTAAATCTAGAGACCCCCTTTAATCAAAACCTTGGTCTTTATCCTTACCTCGGTCAACCTAAGATCCCAATCTAGTGATTTCCTTTAACTAAAACCAAAATGTCACCTTCGACTTGGTTAACTTTGAAATATCAATCTACAGATCCCCTTTAATCGAACCTTGATCTTTGTCTTTAGGTCAATCAACTTGAGATCCTAATCTAGCTATTCCCTTTAATTAGAACCAAAATGTCACCTTGACTTGGTTAACCTTAAATCTCAATCTAGAGACCCCCTTTAACCGGAACCTTGGTCTTTGTCTTCACTCGGCCAACTTTGAAATCCCAATCGATGATTCTTTTTAACTAGAACCGAAATGTTGCCTTAAGCTTGGTTAACCTCAAATCTCAATCTAAAGACCCCCTTTAACGTAACCTTGGTCTTTGTCTTCAGCTCGGCCAACCCGAAATCCCAATCGATGATTCTTTTTAACCGGAACCGAAATGTTGCCTTAAGCTTGGTTAACCTCAAATCTCAATATAGAGACCCCCTTTAACTAAAACCTTGGTCTTTGTCTTTAGCTCGATCGACCTGAGATCCCAATCCGACAATCCTATTTAACTAGAACCAAAATGTTTCTTTCAGTTTGGTTAACTTGAAATCTCAATCTAGTGACTCCCTTTAATCAAGCGATTCTCTTTAACCAAAACCAAAATGTTGCCTTCAACTCGGTTAACCTAAAATCTCAATTTAGAGAGCCCTCTTTAACTACAACCATAGTCTTTTTCTTTAGCTCGGTCAACTTGAGATCCCAATCCTACGATCCCATTTAACAACAACCAAAATATTGCCTTCAACTCGGTTAACCTAAAATCTCAATTTAGAGACCCCTCTTTAACTAGAACCTTAGTCTTTTTCTTTAGCTCAGTCAACTTGAGATTCCAATCCTATGAATCTTGAAACATCATCCCCTTCTTAGTCCTACTTTGATTTGCCAAAAAAATGGAAAAGAATGAATGATATGGTGGAGAACTAGACCGGTCTTTACCATTGGCTAGAACCAACCATAGGCTGCTTAGAAATCAACCTTCAACACCTAAAAACAAACCACCACATAACAACCCTGCAATTATCAACAACAACATCTAGTTCTAGCTACCTAGTCTATGTCAAAGAATAGAATCTGAGGCAACTTTTTGACCAAAATTCCATTCCCTATTATTCCTTCAATATTGGGGTTTAATGCAAGCAACTTGTTTATTCGGATTTGAGATGTAAATAGATTTTAATTTTGTTAGGATGAGGTGGTCAGGTTGCGTCACATTGATTATGTCATGAAGTTAACTAGAGTAAGAAATAAAGATATCAAGTTTCGGAGAGAATCAAGATCAGTTAAAGCAAAACAAAAAAAAGATTATGAACATAAATTGGAAACGAAAAGTTTAGTTATAAGGAATTTGATTCACAAAGAAATTTAAGTCTCATCGATTCTAGGAAACAAGTTGGAAGGAATCAATTTTACAAAAATTGACCTTCGCACTAGAGAGAACCTTCGTGCCACTAAGTACTGAATCGTTATTCAAATGTACTGAAGGCCATTTGTTTGCCATTTGTGCTAATTAAGAACATAATTCTATTCTTTTGTGAGTTAATAGGCTTGGCTCAGAGTTTTTACTACAAATTGCCTTTTAATTTTTTTCCACTGGTAATTGGATTCGGTAAGTTTCCCTTTTGTTTACATATGAAGAACAAACATTGCTTGAGGTTATCCAATGCCGAGATCAAGGTCAGATAATACTAGCGAACCCCTAATATAACTGTGAAAAAGGGCTCTGGGATTAAGAAGCAAAAAAAAATGTTAAGTGCAGGTTATCCAATGCCGAGACCAAGGTCAGATAATATCCTGATTGTGCTTATTGCCATTAATTAGAAACTGCAATATCGTCACATAATTAAACTGAGATTATTCCGATTAGAGAACAGAAGGAATCTTCTTTCATAATTGGCTTTTGCGAAGGTTTAGTGTTTTTGCTGCTACTGCTTTTGGACCTGACTTGATTCCTGACCGGTAGAAACAGCATTAGTCCAAAAGCAGGGAAGCTTTTGTTTTCATTAATCACATGATCAGATATTATCATTTATGCCCAACACAAATTCATAAAAGTGGCTCTAATGATTGGCTGACAACAGTTGTTAATGAGCAGTGTTTGCATCCCTTATTTTTCAGTTTACTAAGTATTTAGAACACTCAATTCCAATCCAAAATCGATAATAATAAACTCTTGGTGATGGTTTTGTCATTCGATGGTGATCAGATGATAAAAAAAACCAGTAAAATTTTCTTATATAAAAAGTTTATTAAGTATTGAAAACATCCAAATCTAATAGTTTTTACTTTTTTTGTGTTTAAATATGATATTAATAAACTTTTGATGATAATCTATTTTTCATTTTGTGATGCTTTTATCGTCAGTGGTGATAAGACGAAGAAAAGCTATTGATTTTTCTCTCTGCAATGGTTACTTTTATCGTACACAAATGTTCGGTGCTTTTATTTACAAAAAGGAGTACTGTCTAACATTATTCATTTCACAGCTGTTGTCAACCAAACCTATAAAGGTTGGCTTGGCCTCCTACATATTAGCCAAAGCAAGAAAACCAACAAAACCTATAAACAGCTACTTGTCTTTGTGTGTTGATTAATTGTAGTTAACATGGCACGTCAGGCAGATCGTCTTGTTAAGATTGGGCAGGAGGGTTTTGCAGCCATTGAAGAGCACTTCGGCCGGGCCAAGAGGCGGCCACCAGTTATGAAGGTTCCCTATGCTCATCCCACATATTACTATGTTCCTGCAACAGAAGTTATCGACAGCAACGAGGCAGCTCAACGCTACAAGGGGAGGGTTTATCTCGATTATCCTAAGGGGAAACCAGTTCCATTTTAAAGACCTAGTGATTAATCACTTAGCTTTCTTGTATGCATAACCTCCTCCAGTTGTGTTACCTTTAGTCCTGTACGATATTCTCCCTCTGCTAAACGTAGACGAGGAGAGGTTGCTAGAACTCGAGTCAGGAGCTTCTTCTTACTTCATCAAATAAAATTTCTGTGATTTATATATCATAATTTTCTATTTGGCTGGTCAAGTATGCATTGTCATAAATATCTCTCTGCTTCCCTGATTATCACCTTATTCACCTATTACTTAGCATGAAATATTGAAAGATTAATGCAGTCGGAAGCACAACAATATAGCTGCAAGCATGGAAAGACAAAAGATGGACTGAAATAAGGTGAAAACACGAAGAATCCTAAAATGTTTTTTTGTTTTTAAAATATTAATCTGATCAAGTCTACGTCCTAAAGAGGGTTTACAATCCGAGATCCAATGCTTCAATAACTGACATAGTGGTTTTGAAAGTTTAATGCAAGCGGAAGCACAACAATATAGCTGCAAGCATAGAAAGACAAAAGATAAACTGAAATATTAATTTGATTAAGTTTACCTTCTAAAGAGGTTTACAATCTCTTTTATAGACTAGAAAAATCGACCAAGATTGGAAACAAAATCAGAATCCCAAAACATAACGGAAAATAACATAAAATCTAAAAATAAACAATAAATCTGTGAAAATTAAGGAAAAATAACAAAATTATCTCAAATAATAACTAATGAGCCTACTTTATGGAGATTCAATGCTCTGATAACTATTGAGTGGGTTTTAATGGGAAAATGATTTGATTATCAAAAAAAATGGGAAGATGATTTGTAGAATTTTCTATAAAAATTTGAGCCTGATTTAACGGTTAGAATATCTCCTATTATCATTATTTTAGCTTATTATTCTGGTCTTGCATGATCATGCTTTCTCTTGGCATAAACATCTTTCACTAGTACATGAAAATATCTGTTAGTGGTCCGTTTAGGGCAAACAAATAATTAATTTGCTGTTCAAATGCTTTGAAGCTCTTCAAGGTGTGATTTCACTGAATAATTTCGAGTTTAGAATTATCACCTCATTTTAGAATTGTCCCAAGCACAAGGATAAAATGATGAGCCATGGGAAGCGTCTCGGATAAAGAAATAATAAACGGAGTTCAAGGTAAAACAATAGCTTAGAAAAAAAAACAGTAGAAATTTACAATAATATATCTAAGAATATCAGCGATCATGACCATGATTGGATCATTTCTCAATTCTACAACCAAAATTTCCTTCACATCTCTTTAACTAAGCTGATAGTCGATGAAGATTTAAGGAAAAACATGATTCCCAATCCGAGCCATGTGAGCAAGTGTATCTAGTAAAAATATCTTATCTTCCATGAAATGAGATTAGGAAGCCTCCCTCTAAGCATTGCTTTACACATATCTTTTACAGAAAAAAGGGAAATATGGGAAATTCTCCGAGTTATACCTTTTCTTGATCTTTCCCAATCCTTCATTATAAATGGGACCCATCAAAAACATGAGATGTGCTTTAACTTCCTCCATATTTCATCTTAGCCTAGAAGGATAAACAAGAATATTATTGCTTCTGAAACATAACGATTGCAAGCATCGCCTTTCGGTGAACTTTAGATGACATGAAACTGCCACAAATTGGGTCCTATCCGAGAGAGTTTTCTTTTTCTGCTCTGTTATCACACATGTACAACTGAAATCTTTAAGTCCTCTTTAGGGTATCCCTGAAAGAAAATGATCTATCATGCATGGAAAGTCCTGAGGAATCTGAGGCATTCACTACATGAAATTCAACCAACGGAATTGCCAACAAACTGTTTTCATCGGTATTTTGCGGTGATATTTACCGACCGAATTACTTCCCTTGCTAAAACCGTCGGTATATACCGACAGAAACATTCCGTCGGTATATATCGAGGGAATCCCAGATAGAATGTAAAGAATTTTTAAAAACAAAGCAGTGCAATGTCGTGGAAGTTTTTGTGGATGATGTTACCGACGGAATTACAGAGTGATTCAAACCGGGATGTTCATACGGTGACGTGTTTACTTCACCGACAGAATGGCCGATGGATTTACAAACATAAATATTCTGTTGGTAATTCCATCGGTAATAGTTAATATATTGAATGTTTTTTTTAGTGTTTACTTGTTTTATTATTTTTCTCAAACAAACTTGTAGTATGGATTTATAATTTTGTACTTGGTATGGTTTGTTTTAGATTTTGTAAAATTGTATTTGTTTGTAAATTGTTGAAATTTATGTCGAATTACCGACTTAGGTGTGTTGTGATGAAATAAATAATGACTTGTTTGATGGGTCCGTTTTAATTTTTGTCAATTTTATTGCCGAGTTGTAATTTCCGTAAATTAATGTGTATAAATTTGTATGGACGTAGATAATTGATAATGAATATTTAAGAGAAGTTTGAAAGTAAGTTGGATAATCTTGAGCTAAACCAATATTTTTGCAAATTTATTTACTTAACGTAATTAATTAACACATGTTATCATCATTTTTTTATAGAGGTTTGATAGAAGTCATGGATGTATTGAGATTCACCCCAAGAATTGCGGAGGATGGATTATTATAATAGGGTTCGAGTTTTATTAATTCCACAACATCTATTCGATAAATTTTAGTGGAGGCGGTATTAGGTGTCCATACGTAAGGTGTAAAAATAAAAAGCTTTTGCATTCGGATGTTGTAACGATGTATCTTCTACACAAGGGGTTCATGGAGGATTACTTGTGTTGGTATGCACACAAAGAATTATTTGTTCGTAACAAGAGCATGATAGAAAGGATGGTTGGGTCAACTTCTAGTGCTAGCAATGTGCATGGAGTTGTAAATGACAATAGTAATCCTTACAGGAATATGGTTATGGATGCAATGAGAATGAATCAAGGTAATGCTAGTCAATGTCCAATTGTAGAAGAAGAACCTAATGCAGACACGACCAAGTTTTTTGTTTTGTTGAAAGATTCTGATGAACCATTATGGGATGGCTGCACAAATCACAGTAAATAATCGGTCGTTGCACATGTGTTCACTATCAAGTCGAATTATGGGTTGAGTGAGGCCGGTTATGATAGTCTGGGCTGGAATATAAATGTTTGTCTTCGACCGTTGATTGATGAGTTGATGTAGTTGTGGTCCTCTAGGGCTTTGACTTATCTTTGTATCGAGAAAATATAATTTTCTTATGAGGGCAGCTTTGATGTCTACTATCAATGATTTTTCAGCTTATGAAATGGTTTCTGGTTGGAGCACGTATGGAAAACTAGCATGTCCACATTGCATGGAAAGCAACAAGGCATTCACGCTAACAAGTAGAAGTAAAACGTCTTTTCTTTATCGCCACCGGTGTTTCTTGCCAAGGGATCATAAGTATAGAAAGAACAAAAAGGATTTCTTTGTTGGCGGCGTTGAAAATGATGTTGCACCCTCGCGTCTTTCTAGTGAAGAATTGCATGACGTGGTGTCGGAGTACGGTGACATTGTGTTTGGTTTCCAATCCGGTAAACGAAGTTTCTTGGTTTTGGTTTGACCCACAACTGGGTAAAGCGAAGTATTTTCTAGGAGCTTTCTTATTGGAAGACCAATCTCCTCCACCATAACCTTTGATCTCAAGCACATAGAAAAAAATATGTTTAAAAACACTTTCAACACGGTCATGGACGTGAAGGGGAAGACAAAGGACAACATCAAGGCTAGAATGAATGGATATACCGTTATTTTATCACTGTAAAAATATGGAGTTAGTTTTTAATGGGTCACGAGTTGCAAAGCCGAAAGCAAGCTTCGCCTTAGAGAAGAATACACAACTACTAGTCTACTAATGACTTAAGAGTCCGTGTTTTCCCAATGGACATGCCTCGAACATATCAAGGTTGGTTAATTTGCGGGAATGCAGATTGTATGGAATGGAGAGCCATGACGCCATGTGTTCATGCAAACACTCATTCCATTAGCTTATTGTGATTTATTGCCAAAGTGGATATGGGATGCGGTCATGCAGATCAATCATTTCTTTAGAGATATATGCGCCAAAGAAGTTGCACACACATCACATTGAGAGGCTTGAAACGAATATCATCGAGATAATATGCAAACTTGAGATGATATTCCCTCCATCATTTTTTGACTCGATAGACCATCTACCCATACATTTACCGTACGAGGCAAAAGTTGAAGGCCAAGTCCAGTATAGATGGATGTATCTATTCGAGAGGTTAGATATTACGAGATGCAATGTAATGATTAATGTATTTTCATTGTTTTTCTTAATTGAAAATATTTGTTTAATTCAATGCAAGTACTTGTTTAATCTTAAGAAAAAGGTTAAGAACAAGGTGCATGTTGAGGCTTCGATATGTGAGGCTTATATTGTTGAAGAGATCTCAACATTTATCTCGTACAATTTCGAGCCTCATTTGAGAACGAGAATCAACCACGTTCCATGACATAATGATGATGGTGAAGTGCCTTCAAGTGGGAACGTGTCAATATTCTCCAATCTTGGATGACCCATACCTAAAAATGTTATAAGGGGAAGATATTTGTCTGAAATAGAGTTCTAACAAGCACACAATTATATGTTATTTAACTACGATGAATTGAGATCTTTTATTCAGTAAGTATATATACTACTTAAACTTTGTTATAAATGGACTATTTATCTATTGTAATATCACAAACTCATACAATTTTAAAAACCTTGTAGGCAACATCGAAAATATTTATTGTCTAATAACTCCTACCGACCAAATCCCAAATCTATAAGATGAACAATTTGCCACGTGGTTCAAAACACATGTAAATATTATCAAAAACTCATTATCTATCATGGTACTTAATTTCGTTATAGAATTCTTGTTTCTTGTTCATTGTTGTACTTGATGTACAAGGTTTATCAAATGGGAAGGATTTGGTAGTGTTTCATTATCTTTACTAGGCCTGGATCTTGAAAGAAAAGTAAAGTGTTACAATGAGTATTTTGTCAATGGATATGTGTTTCATACCGAAGAATACGGGCATGAAAGAAAGAAATATAACAGTGGTGTTTGTGTTAAGGGATCGACTTGTAATGGGTTTGAAGTTGACTATTATGGTAAATTAGAAGAGGTCACGGAATTGCAATATCATAGCGAGTATAATAGAGTGTTTTTATTCAAATGTTATTGGTATGACACCACTATGAGAGGAATTAGAGTAGATCCCCACTATGGTCGGTCGAAATTAACTCCAAATCTAGACTCCACAACGGAAACGATGTCTTTGTTTTCGCCAAGCAATGCCAATAAGTTTATTACACATACACCCCTTCCATTAGAAATGATCGATCAAGAGTTAATTGGTAGAAAGGCTAGGGGAGTGAGACAGGTTTGGGTTGGTCGTTGGTCCAAAGGAAAGAACAAAAGGCAGGGTTTAGGGAAGAAGGTAATCTTTGTCATGCTAGGTTTCAAGTATAATGGGGCTAGGTTTTTTTTTTTTTGGACAAGTGAGGAAGAAGGAGATAAGTGAAGGGAAGATTGAAGATGAAAGTGTATGGAAGATGGAATGGGTGGAGGTCATTTTTTTTTTTTTTTTTTTTTTTTTCTAGAGATAGAAGGTTTGTTTCTAGTGATTTTTTGTTAGCCTCTTTAACTAATTCACTCATTTGTTTTTGCTAATGCTCTCTACCCCAAAACTCTCCTTTTTTTTTTTTTGTAATGCAACCACCTATTTATAGGCAAAACAAGTTTGTTTTTTTCAATTGCTTGGTCTCCAAGCAAACTTAGTGACCAAGTTAACCCAAAAATAATTTAATCCCTCAACTTCTTTCTTTTCACATTTGGTCCCTTTGTTCAATTAAATTTTTCTTTTTTTTGTATTTTGATTTTTTTGAGAAAGAGCAATATCAATGTTGACTTAATAAGCACATTAACAACTGAATGTGTTGAACATAGATTTTTGTACTTTAAATTCTTTGGAAAAGATATTGAAAATGACGCAAATACATTAAAAACATATTTTTTTTGGGTTTTTTTTTAAATCTTTTAAAATGGAGTAAAAATATTATGTAGCAACAGATGCTCATTCTTTACAATACTTATGGAACAAAGAATTGTTAAGTGCTTGGCTAATGAATCGTTCTTCTCAAAGCTTTTAGTTCGGTTGACCTGAAACTTTGGTTTCGTAGCAATCCCCATCAACGGAAACTACGATCAAACTGTGTACAACTTGGTTATCTTGAAATCTCAATCTAGTGATTTCCTTAATCCAAAACCAAAATCATTGCGAAAAGTTCGGTCAACCTGAGATCTCAATTTGGCGATTCGCTTTAACTAGAACTAAAATATGAAAAGTAGCTCAAGAACTTGAAATGAAATCCCATTCTCGGCGATTCACTTTAACGGGAACCTTGGTCTTTGCCGTTAAGTTGGTCAACATGAAATCTCAATACGAAGATTATCTTTAATAAGAACCAAAATGTCGCCTTTAGCTTAGTTAATCGAAATCGAATCTAGAGACCCCCTTTAATCAAAACCTTGGTCTTTATCCTTACCTCGGTCAACCTAAGATCCCAATCTAGTGATTTCCTTTAACTAAAACCAAAATGTCACCTTCGGCTTGGTTAACCTGAAATATCAATCTACAGATCCCCTTTAATCAGAACCTTGATCTTTGTCTTTAGGTCAATCAACTTGAGATCCTAATCTAGCTATTCCCTTTAATTAGAACCAAAATGTCACCTTCACTTGGTTAACCTTAAATCTCAATCTAGAGACCCCCCTTTAACGGGAACCTTGGTCTTTGTCTTCAGCTCGGCCAACCCGAAATCCCAATCTCGATGATTCTTTTTAACTAGAACCGAAATGTTGCCTTAAGCTTGGTTAACCTCAAATCTCAATCTAGAGACCCCCTTTAACGGGAACCTTGGTCTTTGTCTTCATTCGGCCAACTCGAAATCCCAATCGATGATTCTTTTTAACCGAGAACCGAAATGTTGCCTTAAGCTTGGTTAACCTCAAATCTCAATATAGAGACCCCCTTTAACTAAAACCTTGGTCTTTGTCTTTAGCTCGATCGACACGAGATCCCAATCCGACAATCCTATTTAACTAGAACCAAAATGTTTCTTTCAGTTTGGTTAACTTGAAATCTCAATCTAGTGACTCCCTTTAATCAAGCGATTCTCTTTAACCAAAACCAAAATGTTGCCTTCAACTCGGTTAACCTAAAATCTCAATTTAGAGAGCCCTCTTTAACTACAACCATAGTCTTTTTCTTTAGCTCGGTCAACTTGAGATCCCAATCCTACGATCCCATTTAACAAGAACCAAAATATTGCCTTCAACTCGGTTAACCTAAAATCTCAATTTAGAGACCCCTCTTTAACTAGAACCTTAGTCTTTTTCTTTAGCTCGATCAACTTGAGATTCCAATCCTATGAATCTTGAAACATCATCCCCTTCTTAGTCCTACTTTGATTTGCCAAAAAAATGGAAAAGAATGAATGATATGGTGGAGAACTAGACCGGTCTTTACCATTGGCTAGAACCAACCATAGGCTGCTTAGAAATCAACCTTCAACACCTAAAAACAAACCACCACATAACAACCCTGCAATTATCAACAACAACATCTAGTTCTAGCTACCTAGTCTATGTCAAAGAATAGAATCTGAGGCAACTTTTTGACCAAAATTCCATTCCCTATTATTCCTTCAATATTGGGGTTTAATGCAAGCAACTTGTTTATTCGGATTTGAGATGTAAATAGATTTTAATTTTGTTAGGATGAGGTGGTCAGGTTGCGTCACATTGATTATGTCATGAAGTTAACTAGAGTAAGAAATAAAGATATCAAGTTTCGGAGAGAATCAAGATCAGTTAAAGCAAAAAAAAAAAAAAAGATTATGAACATAAATTGGAAACGAAAAGTTTAGTTATAAGGAATTTGATTCACAAAGAAATTTAAGTCTCATCGATTCTAGGAAACAAGTTGGAAGGAATCAATTTTACAAAAATTGACCTTCGCACTAGAGAGAACCTTCGTGCCACTAAGTACTGAATCGTTATTCAAATGTACTGAAGGCCATTTGTTTGCCATTTGTGCTAATTAAGAACATAATTCTATTCTTTTGTGAGTTAATAGGCTTGGCTCAGAGTTTTTACTACAAATTGCCTTTTAATTTTTTTCCACTGGTAATTGGATTCGGTAAGTTTCCCTTTTGTTTACATATGAAGAACAAACATTGCTTGAGGTTATCCAATGCCGAGATCAAGGTCAGATAATACTAGCGAACCCCTAATATAACTGTGAAAAAGGGCTCTGGGATTAAGAAGCAAAAAAAAATGTTAAGTGCAGGTTATCCAATGCCGAGACCAAGGTCAGATAATATCCTGATTGTGCTTATTGCCATTAATTAGAAACTGCAATATCGTCACATAATTAAACTGAGATTATTCCGATTAGAGAACAGAAGGAATCTTCTTTCATAATTGGCTTTTGCGAAGGTTTAGTGTTTTTGCTGCTACTGCTTTTGGACCTGACTTGATTCCTGACCGGTAGAAACAGCATTAGTCCAAAAGCAGGGAAGCTTTTGTTTTCATTAATCACATGATCAGATATTATCATTTATGCCCAACACAAATTCATAAAAGTGGCTCTAATGATTGGCTGACAACAGTTGTTAATGAGCAGTGTTTGCATCCCTTATTTTTCAGTTTACTAAGTATTTAGAACACTCAATTCCAATCCAAAATCGATAATAATAAACTCTTGGTGATGGTTTTGTCATTCGATGGTGATCAGATGATAAAAAAAACCAGTAAAATTTTCTTATATAAAAAGTTTATTAAGTATTGAAAACATCCAAATCTAATAGTTTTTACTTTTTTTGTGTTTAAATATGATATTAATAAACTTTTGATGATAATCTATTTTTCATTTTGTGATGCTTTTATCGTCAGTGGTGATAAGACGAAGAAAAGCTATTGATTTTTCTCTCTGCAATGGTTACTTTTATCGTACACAAATGTTCGGTGCTTTTATTTACAAAAAGGAGTACTGTCTAACATTATTCATTTCACAGCTGTTGTCAACCAAACCTATAAAGGTTGGCTTGGCCTCCTACATATTAGCCAAAGCAAGAAAACCAACAAAACCTATAAACAGCTACTTGTCTTTGTGTGTTGATTAATTGTAGTTAACATGGCACGTCAGGCAGATCGTCTTGTTAAGATTGGGCAGGAGGGTTTTGCAGCCATTGAAGAGCACTTCGGCCGGGCCAAGAGGCGGCCACCAGTTATGAAGGTTCCCTATGCTCATCCCACATATTACTATGTTCCTGCAACAGAAGTTATCGACAGCAACGAGGCAGCTCAACGCTACAAGGGGAGGGTTTATCTCGATTATCCTAAGGGGAAACCAGTTCCATTTTAAAGACCTAGTGATTAATCACTTAGCTTTCTTGTATGCATAACCTCCTCCAGTTGTGTTACCTTTAGTCCTGTACGATATTCTCCCTCTGCTAAACGTAGACGAGGAGAGGTTGCTAGAACTCGAGTCAGGAGCTTCTTCTTACTTCATCAAATAAAATTTCTGTGATTTATATATCATAATTTTCTATTTGGCTGGTCAAGTATGCATTGTCATAAATATCTCTCTGCTTCCCTGATTATCACCTTATTCACCTATTACTTAGCATGAAATATTGAAAGATTAATGCAGTCGGAAGCACAACAATATAGCTGCAAGCATGGAAAGACAAAAGATGGACTGAAATAAGGTGAAAACACGAAGAATCCTAAAATGTTTTTTTGTTTTTAAAATATTAATCTGATCAAGTCTACGTCCTAAAGAGGGTTTACAATCCGAGATCCAATGCTTCAATAACTGACATAGTGGTTTTGAAAGTTTAATGCAAGCGGAAGCACAACAATATAGCTGCAAGCATAGAAAGACAAAAGATAAACTGAAATATTAATTTGATTAAGTTTACCTTCTAAAGAGGTTTACAATCTCTTTTATAGACTAGAAAAATCGACCAAGATTGGAAACAAAATCAGAATCCCAAAACATAACGGAAAATAACATAAAATCTAAAAATAAACAATAAATCTGTGAAAATTAAGGAAAAATAACAAAATTATCTCAAATAATAACTAATGAGCCTACTTTATGGAGATTCAATGCTCTGATAACTATTGAGTGGGTTTTAATGGGAAAATGATTTGATTATCAAAAAAAATGGGAAGATGATTTGTAGAATTTTCTATAAAAATTTGAGCCTGATTTAACGGTTAGAATATCTCCTATTATCATTATTTTAGCTTATTATTCTGGTCTTGCATGATCATGCTTTCTCTTGGCATAAACATCTTTCACTAGTACATGAAAATATCTGTTAGTGGTCCGTTTAGGGCAAACAAATAATTAATTTGCTGTTCAAATGCTTTGAAGCTCTTCAAGGTGTGATTTCACTGAATAATTTCGAGTTTAGAATTATCACCTCATTTTAGAATTGTCCCAAGCACAAGGATAAAATGATGAGCCATGGGAAGCGTCTCGGATAAAGAAATAATAAACGGAGTTCAAGGTAAAACAATAGCTTAGAAAAAAAAACAGTAGAAATTTACAATAATATATCTAAGAATATCAGCGATCATGACCATGATTGGATCATTTCTCAATTCTACAACCAAAATTTCCTTCACATCTCTTTAACTAAGCTGATAGTCGATGAAGATTTAAGGAAAAACATGATTCCCAATCCGAGCCATGTGAGCAAGTGTATCTAGTAAAAATATCTTATCTTCCATGAAATGAGATTAGGAAGCCTCCCTCTAAGCATTGCTTTACACATATCTTTTACAGAAAAAAGGGAAATATGGGAAATTCTCCGAGTTATACCTTTTCTTGATCTTTCCCAATCCTTCATTATAAATGGGACCCATCAAAAACATGAGATGTGCTTTAACTTCCTCCATATTTCATCTTAGCCTAGAAGGATAAACAAGAATATTATTGCTTCTGAAACATAACGATTGCAAGCATCGCCTTTCGGTGAACTTTAGATGACATGAAACTGCCACAAATTGGGTCCTATCCGAGAGAGTTTTCTTTTTCTGCTCTGTTATCACACATGTACAACTGAAATCTTTAAGTCCTCTTTAGGGTATCCCTGAAAGAAAATGATCTATCATGCATGGAAAGTCCTGAGGAATCTGAGGCATTCACTACATGAAATTCAACCAACGGAATTGCCAACAAACTGTTTCTGTCGGTATTTTGCGGTGATATTTACCGACCGAATTACTTCCCTTGCTAAAACCGTCGGTATATACCGACGAAACATTCCGTCGGTATATATCGAGGGAATCCCAGATAGAATGTAAAGAATTTTTAAAAACAAAGCAGTGCAATGTCGTGGAAGTTTTTGTGGATGATGTTACCGACGGAATTACAGAGTGATTCAAACCGGGATGTTCATACAGTGACGTGTTTACTTCACCGACAGAATGGCCGATGGATTTACAAACATAAATATTCTGTTGGTAATTCCATCGGTAATAGTTAATATATTGAATGTTTTTTTTAGTGTTTACTTGTTTTATTATTTTTCTCAAACAAACTTGTAGTATGGATTTATAATTTTGTACTTGGTATGGTTTGTTTTAGATTTTGTAAAATTGTATTTGTTTGTAAATTGTTGAAATTTATGTCGAATTACCGACTTAGGTGTGTTGTGATGAAATAAATAATGACTTGTTTGATGGGTCCGTTTTAATTTTTGTCAATTTTATTGCCGAGTTGTAATTTCCGTAAATTAATGTGTATAAATTTGTATGGACGTAGATAATTGATAATGAATATTTAAGAGAAGTTTGAAAGTAAGTTGGATAATCTTGAGCTAAACCAATATTTTTGCAAATTTATTTACTTAACGTAATTAATTAACACATGTTATCATCATTTTTTTATAGAGGTTTGATAGAAGTCATGGATGTATTGAGATTCACCCCAAGAATTGCGGAGGATGGATTATTATAATAGGGTTCAGAGTTTTATTAATTCCACAACATCTATTCTGATAAATTTTAGTGGAGGCGGTATTAGGTGTCCATACAGAAGGTGTAAAAATAAAAAGCTTTTGCATTCAGATGTTGTAACGATGTATCTTCTACACAAGGGGTTCATGGAGGATTACTTGTGTTGGTATGCACACAAAGAATTATTTGTTCGTAACAAGAGCATGATAGAAAGGATGGTTGGGTCAACTTCTAGTGCTAGCAATGTGCATGGAGTTGTAAATGACAATAGTAATCCTTACAGGAATATGGTTATGGATGCAATGAGAATGAATCAAGGTAATGCTAGTCAATGTCCAATTGTAGAAGAAGAACCTAATGCGATACACGACCAAGTTTTTTGTTTTGTTGAAAGATTCGATGAACCATTATGGGATGGCCGCACAAATCACAAGTAAATAATCGGTCGTTGCACATGTGTTCACTATCAAGTCGAATTATGGGTTGAGTGAGGCCGGTTATGATAGTCTGGGCTGGAATATAAATGTTTGTCTTCGACCGTTGATTGATGAGTTGATGTAGTTGTGGTCCTCTAGGGCTTTGACTTATCTTTGTATCGAGAAAATATAATTTTCTTATGAGGGCAGCTTTGATGTCTACTATCAATGATTTTTCAGCTTATGAAATGGTTTCTGGTTGGAGCACGTATGGAAAACTAGCATGTCCACATTGCATGGAAAGCAACAAGGCATTCACGCTAACAAGTAGAAGTAAAACGTCTTTTCTTTACTGCCACCAGTGTTTCTTGCCAAGGGATCATAAGTATAGAAAGAACAAAAAGGATTTCTTTGTTGGCGGCGTTGAAAATGATGTTGCACCCTCGCGTCTTTCTAGTGAAGAATTGCATGACGTGGTGTCAGAGTACGGTGACATTGTGTTTGGTTTCCAATCCGGTAAACAGAAGTTTCTTGGTTTTGGTTTGACCCACAACTGGGTAAAGCGAAGTATTTTCTAGGAGCTTTCTTATTGGAAGACCAATCTCCTCCACCATAACCTTTGATCTCAAGCACATAGAAAAAAATATGTTTAAAAACACTTTCAACACGGTCATGGACGTGAAGGGGAAGACAAAGGACAACATCAAGGCTAGAATGAATGGATATACCGTTATTTTATCACTGTAAAAATATGGAGTTAGTTTTTAATGGGTCACGAGTTGCAAAGCCGAAAGCAAGCTTCGCCTTAGAGAAGAATACACAACTACTAGTCTACTAATGACTTAAGAGTCCGTGTTTTCCCAATGGACATGCCTCGAACATATCAAGGTTGGTTAATTTGCGGGAATGCAGATTGTATGGAATGGAGAGCCATGACGCGCCATGTGTTCATGCAAACACTCATTCCATTAGCTTATTGTGATTTATTGCCAAAGTGGATATGGGATGCAGTCATGCAGATCAATCATTTCTTTAGAGATATATGCGCCAGCAAGTTGCACACACATCACATTGAGAGGCTTGAAACGAATATCATCGAGATAATATGCAAACTTGAGATGATATTCCCTCCATCATTTTTTGACTCGATAGACCATCTACCCATACATTTACCGTACGAGGCAAAAGTTGAAGGCCAAGTCCAGTATAGATGGATGTATCTATTCGAGAGGTTAGATATTACGAGATGCAATGTAATGATTAATGTATTTTCATTGTTTTTCTTAATTGAAAATATTTGTTTAATTCAATGCAAGTACTTGTTTAATCTTAAGAAAAAGGTTAAGAACAAGGTGCATGTTGAGGCTTCGATATGTGAGGCTTATATTGTTGAAGAGATCTCAACATTTATCTCGTACAATTTCGAGCCTCATTTGAGAACGAGAATCAACCACGTTCCACGACATAATGATGATGGTGAAGTGCCTTCAAGTGGGAACGTGTCAATATTCTCCAATCTTGGATGACCCATACCTAAAAATGTTATAAGGGGAAGATATTTGTCTGAAATAGAGTTCTAACAAGCACACAATTATATGTTATTTAACTACGATGAATTGAGATCTTTTATTCGGTAAGTATATATACTACTTAAACTTTGTTATAAATGGACTATTTATCTATTGTAATATCACAAACTCATACAATTTTAAAAACCTTGTAGGCAACATCGAAAATATTTATTGTCTAATAACTCCTACCTGACCAAATCCCAAATCTATAAGATGAACAATTTGCCACGTGGTTCAAAACACATGTAAATATTATCAAAAACTCATTATCTATCATGGTACTTAATTTCGTTATAGAATTCTTGTTTACTGTTCATTGTTGTACTTGATGTACAAGGTTTATCAAATGGGAAGGACTGGTAGTGTTTCATTATCTTTACTAGGCCTGGATCTTGAAAGAAAAGTAAAGTGTTACAATGAGTATTTTGTCAATGGATATGTGTTTCATACCGAAGAATACGGGCATGAAAGAAAGAAATATAACAAAGTGGTGTTTGTGTTAAGGGATCGACTTGTAATGGGTTTGAAGTTGACTATTATGGTAAATTAGAAGAGGTCACGGAATTGCAATATCATAGCGAGTATAATAGAGTGTTTTTATTCAAATGTTATTGGTATGACACCACTAACAGAGGAATTAGAGTAGATCCCCACTATGGTCTGGTCGAAATTAACTCCAAATCTAGACTCCACAACGGAAACGATGTCTTTGTTTTCGCCAAGCAATGCCAGTAAGTTTATTACACATACACCCCTTCCATTAGAAATGATCGATCAAGAGTTAATTGGTAGAAAGGCTAGGGGAGTGAGACAGGTTTGGGTTGGTGCTGGTCCAAAGGAAAGAACAAAAGGCAGCGGGTTTAGGGAAGAAGGTAATCTTTCTTTGTTTGCTAGGTTTCAAAGTATAATGGGGCTAGGTTTTTTTTTTTTTGGACAGTGAGGAAGAAGGAGATAAGTGAAGGGAAGATTGAAGATGAAAGTGTATGGAAGATGGAATGGGTGGAGGTCATTTTTTTTTTTTTTGCTTTTTTTTTTCTAGAGATAGAAGGTTTGTTTCTAGTGATTTTTTGTTAGCCTCTTTAACTAATTCACTCATTTGTTTTTGCTAATGCTCTCTACCCCAAAACTCTCCTTTTTTTTTTTTTGTAATGCAACCACCTATTTATAGGCAAAACAAGTTTGTTTTTTTCAATTGCTTGGTCTCCAAGCAAACTTAGTGACCAAGTTAACCCAAAAATAATTTAATCCCTCAACTTCTTTCTTTTCACATTTGGTCCCTTTGTTCAATTAAATTTTTCTTTTTTTTGTATTTTGATTTTTTTGAGAAAGAGCAATATCAATGTTGACTTAATAAGCACATTAACAACTGAATGTGTTGAACATAGATTTTTGTACTTTAAATTCTTTGGAAAAGATATTGAAAATGACGCAAATACATTAAAAACATATTTTTTTTGGGTTTTTTTTTAAATCTTTTAAAATGGAGTAAAAATATTATGTAGCAACAGATGCTCATTCTTTACAATACTTATGGAACAAAGAATTGTTAAGTGCTTGGCTAATGAATCGTTCTTCTCAAAGCTTTTAGTTCGGTTGACTGAAACTTTGGTTTCGTAGCAATCCCCATCAACGGAAACTACGATCAAACCGTGTACAACTTGGTTATCTTGAAATCTCAATCTAGTGATTTCCTTAATCCAAAACCAAAATCATTGCGAAAAGTTCGGTCAACTCCGAGATCTCAATTTGGCGATTCGCTTTAACTAGAACTAAAATATGAAAAGTAGCTCAAGTAACTTGAAATGAAATCCCATTCTGGCGATTCACTTTAACCAGAACCTTGGTCTTTGCCGTTAAGTTGGTCAACATGAAATCTCAATACGAAGATTATCTTTAATAAGAACCAAAATGTCGCCTTTAGCTTAGTTAATCTGAAATCTGAATCTAGAGACCCCCTTTAATCAAAACCTTGGTCTTTATCCTTACCTCGGTCAACCTAAGATCCCAATCTAGTGATTTCCTTTAACTAAAACCAAAATGTCACCTTCAGCTTGGTTAACCTGAAATATCAATCTACAGATCCCCTTTAATCAGAACCTTGATCTTTGTCTTTAGGTCAATCAACTTGAGATCCTAATCTAGCTATTCCCTTTAATTAGAACCAAAATGTCACCTTCAGCTTGGTTAACCTTAAATCTCAATCTAGAGACCCCCTTTAACCAGAACCTTGGTCTTTGTCTTCAGCTCGGCCAACCTGAAATCCCAATCTGATGATTCTTTTTAACTAGAACCGAAATGTTGCCTTAAGCTTGGTTAACCTCAAATCTCAATCTAGAGACCCCCTTTAACCAGTAACCTTGGTCTTTGTCTTCACTCGGCCAACCTGAAATCCCAATCTGATGATTCTTTTTAACCAGAACCGAAATGTTGCCTTAAGCTTGGTTAACCTCAAATCTCAATATAGAGACCCCCTTTAACTAAAACCTTGGTCTTTGTCTTTAGCTCGATCGACCTGAGATCCCAATCCGACAATCCTATTTAACTAGAACCAAAATGTTTCTTTCAGTTTGGTTAACTTGAAATCTCAATCTAGTGACTCCCTTTAATCAAGCGATTCTCTTTAACCAAAACCAAAATGTTGCCTTCAACTCGGTTAACCTAAAATCTCAATTTAGAGAGCCCTCTTTAACTACAACCATAGTCTTTTTCTTTAGCTCGGTCAACTTGAGATCCCAATCCTACGATCCCATTTAACAAGAACCAAAATATTGCCTTCAACTCGGTTAACCTAAAATCTCAATTTAGAGACCCCTCTTTAACTAGAACCTTAGTCTTTTTCTTTAGCTCATCAACTTGAGATTCCAATCCTATGAATCTTGAAACATCATCCCCTTCTTAGTCCTACTTTGATTTGCCAAAAAAATGGAAAAGAATGAATGATATGGTGGAGAACTAGACCGGTCTTTACCATTGGCTAGAACCAACCATAGGCTGCTTAGAAATCAACCTTCAACACCTAAAAACAAACCACCACATAACAACCCTGCAATTATCAACAACAACATCTAGTTCTAGCTACCTAGTCTATGTCAAAGAATAGAATCTGAGGCAACTTTTTGACCAAAATTCCATTCCCTATTATTCCTTCAATATTGGGGTTTAATGCAAGCAACTTGTTTATTCGGATTTGAGATGTAAATAGATTTTAATTTTGTTAGGATGAGGTGGTCAGGTTGCGTCACATTGATTATGTCATGAAGTTAACTAGAGTAAGAAATAAAGATATCAAGTTTCGGAGAGAATCAAGATCAGTTAAAGCAAAAAAAAAAAAAGATTATGAACATAAATTGGAAACGAAAAGTTTAGTTATAAGGAATTTGATTCACAAAGAAATTTAAGTCTCATCGATTCTAGGAAACAAGTTGGAAGGAATCAATTTTACAAAAATTGACCTTCGCACTAGAGAGAACCTTCGTGCCACTAAGTACTGAATCGTTATTCAAATGTACTGAAGGCCATTTGTTTGCCATTTGTGCTAATTAAGAACATAATTCTATTCTTTTGTGAGTTAATAGGCTTGGCTCAGAGTTTTTACTACAAATTGCCTTTTAATTTTTTTCCACTGGTAATTGGATTCGGTAAGTTTCCCTTTTGTTTACATATGAAGAACAAACATTGCTTGAGGTTATCCAATGCCGAGATCAAGGTCAGATAATACTAGCGAACCCCTAATATAACTGTGAAAAAGGGCTCTGGGATTAAGAAGCAAAAAAAAATGTTAAGTGCAGGTTATCCAATGCCGAGACCAAGGTCAGATAATATCCTGATTGTGCTTATTGCCATTAATTAGAAACTGCAATATCGTCACATAATTAAACTGAGATTATTCCGATTAGAGAACAGAAGGAATCTTCTTTCATAATTGGCTTTTGCGAAGGTTTAGTGTTTTTGCTGCTACTGCTTTTGGACCTGACTTGATTCCTGACCGGTAGAAACAGCATTAGTCCAAAAGCAGGGAAGCTTTTGTTTTCATTAATCACATGATCAGATATTATCATTTATGCCCAACACAAATTCATAAAAGTGGCTCTAATGATTGGCTGACAACAGTTGTTAATGAGCAGTGTTTGCATCCCTTATTTTTCAGTTTACTAAGTATTTAGAACACTCAATTCCAATCCAAAATCGATAATAATAAACTCTTGGTGATGGTTTTGTCATTCGATGGTGATCAGATGATAAAAAAAACCAGTAAAATTTTCTTATATAAAAAGTTTATTAAGTATTGAAAACATCCAAATCTAATAGTTTTTACTTTTTTTGTGTTTAAATATGATATTAATAAACTTTTGATGATAATCTATTTTTCATTTTGTGATGCTTTTATCGTCAGTGGTGATAAGACGAAGAAAAGCTATTGATTTTTCTCTCTGCAATGGTTACTTTTATCGTACACAAATGTTCGGTGCTTTTATTTACAAAAAGGAGTACTGTCTAACATTATTCATTTCACAGCTGTTGTCAACCAAACCTATAAAGGTTGGCTTGGCCTCCTACATATTAGCCAAAGCAAGAAAACCAACAAAACCTATAAACAGCTACTTGTCTTTGTGTGTTGATTAATTGTAGTTAACATGGCACGTCAGGCAGATCGTCTTGTTAAGATTGGGCAGGAGGGTTTTGCAGCCATTGAAGAGCACTTCGGCCGGGCCAAGAGGCGGCCACCAGTTATGAAGGTTCCCTATGCTCATCCCACATATTACTATGTTCCTGCAACAGAAGTTATCGACAGCAACGAGGCAGCTCAACGCTACAAGGGGAGGGTTTATCTCGATTATCCTAAGGGGAAACCAGTTCCATTTTAAAGACCTAGTGATTAATCACTTAGCTTTCTTGTATGCATAACCTCCTCCAGTTGTGTTACCTTTAGTCCTGTACGATATTCTCCCTCTGCTAAACGTAGACGAGGAGAGGTTGCTAGAACTCGAGTCAGGAGCTTCTTCTTACTTCATCAAATAAAATTTCTGTGATTTATATATCATAATTTTCTATTTGGCTGGTCAAGTATGCATTGTCATAAATATCTCTCTGCTTCCCTGATTATCACCTTATTCACCTATTACTTAGCATGAAATATTGAAAGATTAATGCAGTCGGAAGCACAACAATATAGCTGCAAGCATGGAAAGACAAAAGATGGACTGAAATAAGGTGAAAACACGAAGAATCCTAAAATGTTTTTTTGTTTTTAAAATATTAATCTGATCAAGTCTACGTCCTAAAGAGGGTTTACAATCCGAGATCCAATGCTTCAATAACTGACATAGTGGTTTTGAAAGTTTAATGCAAGCGGAAGCACAACAATATAGCTGCAAGCATAGAAAGACAAAAGATAAACTGAAATATTAATTTGATTAAGTTTACCTTCTAAAGAGGTTTACAATCTCTTTTATAGACTAGAAAAATCGACCAAGATTGGAAACAAAATCAGAATCCCAAAACATAACGGAAAATAACATAAAATCTAAAAATAAACAATAAATCTGTGAAAATTAAGGAAAAATAACAAAATTATCTCAAATAATAACTAATGAGCCTACTTTATGGAGATTCAATGCTCTGATAACTATTGAGTGGGTTTTAATGGGAAAATGATTTGATTATCAAAAAAAATGGGAAGATGATTTGTAGAATTTTCTATAAAAATTTGAGCCTGATTTAACGGTTAGAATATCTCCTATTATCATTATTTTAGCTTATTATTCTGGTCTTGCATGATCATGCTTTCTCTTGGCATAAACATCTTTCACTAGTACATGAAAATATCTGTTAGTGGTCCGTTTAGGGCAAACAAATAATTAATTTGCTGTTCAAATGCTTTGAAGCTCTTCAAGGTGTGATTTCACTGAATAATTTCGAGTTTAGAATTATCACCTCATTTTAGAATTGTCCCAAGCACAAGGATAAAATGATGAGCCATGGGAAGCGTCTCGGATAAAGAAATAATAAACGGAGTTCAAGGTAAAACAATAGCTTAGAAAAAAAAACAGTAGAAATTTACAATAATATATCTAAGAATATCAGCGATCATGACCATGATTGGATCATTTCTCAATTCTACAACCAAAATTTCCTTCACATCTCTTTAACTAAGCTGATAGTCGATGAAGATTTAAGGAAAAACATGATTCCCAATCCGAGCCATGTGAGCAAGTGTATCTAGTAAAAATATCTTATCTCCCATGAAATGAGATTAGGAAGCCTCCCTCTAAGCATTGCTTTACACATATCTTTTACAGAAAAAAGGGAAATATGGGAAATTCTCCGAGTTATACCTTTTCTTGATCTTTCCCAATCCTTCATTATAAATGGGACCCATCAAAAACATGAGATGTGCTTTAACTTCCTCCATATTTCATCTTAGCCTAGAAGGATAAACAAGAATATTATTGCTTCTGAAACATAACGATTGCAAGCATCGCCTTTCGGTGAACTTTAGATGACATGAAACTGCCACAAATTGGGTCCTATCCGAGAGAGTTTTCTTTTTCTGCTCTGTTATCACACATGTACAACTGAAATCTTTAAGTCCTCTTTAGGGTATCCCTGAAAGAAAATGATCTATCATGCATGGAAAGTCCTGAGGAATCTGAGGCATCACTACATGAAATTCAACCAACGGAATTGCCAACAAACTGTTTCTGTCGGTATTTTGCGGTGATATTTACCGACCGAATTACTTCCCTTGCTAAAACCGTCGGTATATACCGACAGAAACATTCCGTCGGTATATATCGAGGGAATCCCGGATAGAATGTAAAGAATTTTTAAAAACAAAGCAAGTGCAATGTCGTGGAAGTTTTTGTGGATGATGTTACCGACGGAATTACAGAGTGATTCAAACCGGGATGTTCATACGGTGACGTGTTTACTTCACCGACGGAATGGCCGATGGATTTACAAACATAAATATTCGTTGGTAATTCCATCGGTAATAGTTAATATATTGAATGTTTTTTTTAGTGTTTACTTGTTTTATTATTTTTCTCAAACAAACTTGTAGTATGGATTTATAATTTTGTACTTGGTATGGTTTGTTTTAGATTTTGTAAAATTGTATTTGTTTGTAAATTGTTGAAATTTATGTCGAATTACCGACTTAGGTGTGTTGTGATGAAATAAATAATGACTTGTTTGATGGGTCCGTTTTAATTTTTGTCAATTTTATTGCCGAGTTGTAATTTCCGTAAATTAATGTGTATAAATTTGTATGGACGTAGATAATTGATAATGAATATTTAAGAGAAGTTTGAAAGTAAGTTGGATAATCTTGAGCTAAACCAATATTTTTGCAAATTTATTTACTTAACGTAATTAATTAACACATGTTATCATCATTTTTTTATAGAGGTTTGATAGAAGTCATGGATGTATTGAGATTCACCCCAAGAATTGCGGAGGATGGATTATTATAATAGGGTTCGAGTTTTATTAATTCCACAACATCTATTCTCGATAAATTTTAGTGGAGGCGGTATTAGGTGTCCATACGAAGGTGTAAAAATAAAAAGTTTTTGCATTCGGATGTTGTAACGATGTATCTTCTACACAAGGGGTTCATGGAGGATTACTTGTGTTGGTATGCACACAAAGAATTATTTGTTCGTAACAAGAGCATGATAGAAAGGATGGTTGGGTCAACTTCTAGTGCTAGCAATGTGCATGGAGTTGTAAATGACAATAGTAATCCTTACGGGAATATGGTTATGGATGCAATGAGAATGAATCAAGGTAATGCTAGTCAATGTCCAATTGTAGAAGAAGAACCTAATGCGAGACACGACCAAGTTTTTTGTTTTGTTGAAAGATTCGATGAACCATTATGGGATGGGTGCACAAATCACAGTAAATAATCGGTCGTTGCACATGTGTTCACTATCAAGTCGAATTATGGGTTGAGTGAGGCCGGTTATGATAGTCCGGGCTGGAATATAAATGTTTGTCTTCGACCGTTGATTGATGAGTTGATGTAGTTGTGGTCCTCTAGGGCTTTGACTTATCTTTGTATCGAGAAAATATAATTTTCTTATGAGGGCAGCTTTGATGTCTACTATCAATGATTTTTCAGCTTATGAAATGGTTTCTCGGTTGGAGCACGTATGGAAAACTAGCATGTCCACATTGCATGGAAAGCAACAAGGCATTCACGCTAACAAGTAGAAGTAAAACGTCTTTTCTTTACTGCCACCAGTGTTTCTTGCCAAGGGATCATAAGTATAGAAAGAACAAAAAGGATTTCTTTGTTGGCAGCGTTGAAAATGATGTTGCACCCTCGCGTCTTTCTAGTGAAGAATTGCATGACGTGGTGTCAGAGTACGGTGACATTGTGTTTGGTTTCCAATCCGGTAAACGAAGTTTCTTGGTTTTGGTTTGACCCACAACTGGGTAAAGCGAAGTATTTTCTAGGAGCTTTCTTATTGGAAGACCAATCTCCTCCACCATAACCTTTGATCTCAAGCACATAGAAAAAAATATGTTTAAAAACACTTTCAACACGGTCATGGACGTGAAGGGGAAGACAAAGGACAACATCAAGGCTAGAATGAATGGATATACCGTTATTTTATCACTGTAAAAATATGGAGTTAGTTTTTAATGGGTCACGAGTTGCAAAGCCGAAAGCAAGCTTCGCCTTAGAGAAGAATACACAACTACTAGTCTACTAATGACTTAAGAGTCCGTGTTTTCCCAATGGACATGCCTCGAACATATCAAGGTTGGTTAATTTGCAGGAATGCAGATTGTATGGAATGGAGAGCCATGACTGCCATGTGTTCATGCAAACACTCATTCCATTAGCTTATTGTGATTTATTGCCAAAGTGGATATGGGATGCAGTCATGCAGATCAATCATTTCTTTAGAGATATATGCGCCACAAGTTGCACACACATCACATTGAGAGGCTTGAAACGAATATCATCGAGATAATATGCAAACTTGAGATGATATTCCCTCCATCATTTTTTGACTCGATAGACCATCTACCCATACATTTACCGTACGAGGCAAAAGTTGAAGGCCAAGTCCAGTATAGATGGATGTATCTATTCGAGAGGTTAGATATTACAGATGCAATGTAATGATTAATGTATTTTCATTGTTTTTCTTAATTGAAAATATTTGTTTAATTCAATGCAAGTACTTGTTTAATCTTAAGAAAAAGGTTAAGAACAAGGTGCATGTTGAGGCTTCGATATGTGAGGCTTATATTGTTGAAGAGATCTCAACATTTATCTCGTACAATTTCGAGCCTCATTTGAGAACGAGAATCAACCACGTTCCACGACATAATGATGATGGTGAAGTGCCTTCAAGTGGGAACGTGTCAATATTCTCAAATCTTGGATGACCCATACCTAAAAATGTTATAAGGGGAAGATATTTGTCTGAAATAGAGTTCTAACAAGCACACAATTATATGTTATTTAACTACGATGAATTGAGATCTTTTATTCAGTAAGTATATATACTACTTAAACTTTGTTATAAATGGACTATTTATCTATTGTAATATCACAAACTCATACAATTTTAAAAACCTTGTAGGCAACATCGAAAATATTTATTGTCTAATAACTCCTACCTGACCAAATCCCAAATCTATAAGATGAACAATTTGCCACGTGGTTCAAAACACATGTAAATATTATCAAAAACTCATTATCTATCATGGTACTTAATTTCATTATAGAATTCTTGTTTACTGTTCATTGTTGTACTTGATGTACAAGGTTTATCAAATGGGAAGGACTGGTAGTGTTTCATTATCTTTACTAGGCCGGATCTTGAAAGAAAAGTAAAGTGTTACAATGAGTATTTTGTCAATGGATATGTGTTTCATACCGAAGAATACGGGCATGAAAGAAAGAAATATAACGGTGGTGTTTGTGTTAAGGGATCGACTTGTAATGGGTTTGAAGTTGACTATTATGGTAAATTAGAAGAGGTCACGGAATTGCAATATCATAGCGAGTATAATAGAGTGTTTTTATTCAAATGTTATTGGTATGACACCACTAACAAGAGGAATTAGAGTAGATCCCCACTATGGTCCGGGTCGAAATTAACTCCAAATCTAGACTCCACAACGGAAACGATGTCTTTGTTTTCGCCAAGCAATGCCAGTAAGTTTATTACACATACACCCCTTCCATTAGAAATGATCGATCAAGAGTTAATTGGTAGAAAGGCTAGGGGAGTGAGACAGGTTTGGGTTGGTCTTTGGTCCAAAGGAAAGAACAAAAGGCGGCGGGTTTAGGGAAGAAGGTAATCTTTGCTGGCTGCTAGGTTTCAGTATAATGGGGCTAGGTTTTTTTTTTTTTGGACAGTGAGGAAGAAGGAGATAAGTGAAGGGAAGATTGAAGATGAAAGTGTATGGAAGATGGAATGGGTGGAGGTCATTTTTTTTTTTTTTTTTTTTTTTTTTCTAGAGATAGAAGGTTTGTTTCTAGTGATTTTTTGTTAGCCTCTTTAACTAATTCACTCATTTGTTTTTGCTAATGCTCTCTACCCCAAAACTCTCCTTTTTTTTTTTTTTGTAATGCAACCACCTATTTATAGGCAAAACAAGTTTGTTTTTTTCAATTGCTTGGTCTCCAAGCAAACTTAGTGACCAAGTTAACCCAAAAATAATTTAATCCCTCAACTTCTTTCTTTTCACATTTGGTCCCTTTGTTCAATTAAATTTTTCTTTTTTTTGTATTTTGATTTTTTTGAGAAAGAGCAATATCAATGTTGACTTAATAAGCACATTAACAAGCTGAATGTGTTGAACATAGATTTTTGTACTTTAAATTCTTTGGAAAAGATATTGAAAATGACGCAAATACATTAAAAACATATTTTTTTTGGGTTTTTTTTTAAATCTTTTAAAATGGAGTAAAAATATTATGTAGCAACAGATGCTCATTCTTTACAATACTTATGGAACAAAGAATTGTTAAGTGCTTGGCTAATGAATCGTTCTTCTCAAAGCTTTTAGTTCGGTTGACTGAAACTTTGGTTTCGTAGCAATCCCCATCAACGGAAACTACGATCAAACTGTGTACAACTTGGTTATCTTGAAATCTCAATCTAGTGATTTCCTTAATCCAAAACCAAAATCATTGCGAAAAGTTCGGTCAACCTGAGATCTCAATTTGGCGATTCGCTTTAACTAGAACTAAAATATGAAAAGTAGCTCAAGTAACTTGAAATGAAATCCCATTCGGCGATTCACTTTAACCGAGAACCTTGGTCTTTGCCGTTAAGTTGGTCAACATGAAATCTCAATACGAAGATTATCTTTAATAAGAACCAAAATGTCGCCTTTAGCTTAGTTAATCCGAAATCTGAATCTAGAGACCCCCTTTAATCAAAACCTTGGTCTTTATCCTTACCTCGGTCAACCTAAGATCCCAATCTAGTGATTTCCTTTAACTAAAACCAAAATGTCACCTTCAGCTTGGTTAACCCGAAATATCAATCTACAGATCCCCTTTAATCGAACCTTGATCTTTGTCTTTAGGTCAATCAACTTGAGATCCTAATCTAGCTATTCCCTTTAATTAGAACCAAAATGTCACCTTCAGCTTGGTTAACCTTAAATCTCAATCTAGAGACCCCCTTTAACCAGAACCTTGGTCTTTGTCTTCAGCTCGGCCAACCTGAAATCCCAATCTGATGATTCTTTTTAACTAGAACCGAAATGTTGCCTTAAGCTTGGTTAACCTCAAATCTCAATCTAGAGACCCCCTTTAACCAGAACCTTGGTCTTTGTCTTCAGCTCGGCCAACCTGAAATCCCAATCTGATGATTCTTTTTAACCAGAACCGAAATGTTGCCTTAAGCTTGGTTAACCTCAAATCTCAATATAGAGACCCCCTTTAACTAAAACCTTGGTCTTTGTCTTTAGCTCGATCAACTCCGAGATCCCAATCCGACAATCCTATTTAACTAGAACCAAAATGTTTCTTTCAGTTTGGTTAACTTGAAATCTCAATCTAGTGACTCCCTTTAATCAAGCGATTCTCTTTAACCAAAACCAAAATGTTGCCTTCAACTCGGTTAACCTAAAATCTCAATTTAGAGAGCCCTCTTTAACTACAACCATAGTCTTTTTCTTTAGCTCGGTCAACTTGAGATCCCAATCCTACGATCCCATTTAACAAGAACCAAAATATTGCCTTCAACTCGGTTAACCTAAAATCTCAATTTAGAGACCCCTCTTTAACTAGAACCTTAGTCTTTTTCTTTAGCTCAGTCAACTTGAGATTCCAATCCTATGAATCTTGAAACATCATCCCCTTCTTAGTCCTACTTTGATTTGCCAAAAAAATGGAAAAGAATGAATGATATGGTGGAGAACTAGACCGGTCTTTACCATTGGCTAGAACCAACCATAGGCTGCTTAGAAATTAATCAACCTTCAACACCTAAAAACAAACCACCACATAACAACCCTGCAATTATCAACAACAACATCTAGTTCTAGCTACCTAGTCTATGTCAAAGAATAGAATCTGAGGCAACTTTTTGACCAAAATTCCATTCCCTATTATTCCTTCAATATTGGGGTTTAATGCAAGCAACTTGTTTATTCGGATTTGAGATGTAAATAGATTTTAATTTTGTTAGGATGAGGTGGTCAGGTTGCGTCACATTGATTATGTCATGAAGTTAACTAGAGTAAGAAATAAAGATATCAAGTTTCGGAGAGAATCAAGATCAGTTAAAGCAAAAAAAAAAAAAAGATTATGAACATAAATTGGAAACGAAAAGTTTAGTTATAAGGAATTTGATTCACAAAGAAATTTAAGTCTCATCGATTCTAGGAAACAAGTTGGAAGGAATCAATTTTACAAAAATTGACCTTCGCACTAGAGAGAACCTTCGTGCCACTAAGTACTGAATCGTTATTCAAATGTACTGAAGGCCATTTGTTTGCCATTTGTGCTAATTAAGAACATAATTCTATTCTTTTGTGAGTTAATAGGCTTGGCTCAGAGTTTTTACTACAAATTGCCTTTTAATTTTTTTCCACTGGTAATTGGATTCGGTAAGTTTCCCTTTTGTTTACATATGAAGAACAAACATTGCTTGAGGTTATCCAATGCCGAGATCAAGGTCAGATAATACTAGCGAACCCCTAATATAACTGTGAAAAAGGGCTCTGGGATTCAGAAGCAAAAAAAAATGTTATGTGCAGGTTATCCAATGCCGAGACCAAGGTCAGATAATATCCTGATTGTGCTTATTGCCATTAATTAGAAACTGCAATATCGTCACATAATTAAACTGAGATTATTCCGATTAGAGAACAGAAGGAATCTTCTTTCATAATTGGCTTTTGCGAAGGTTTAGTGTTTTTGCTGCTACTGCTTTTGGACCTGACTTGATTCCTGACCGGTAGAAACAGCATTAGTCCAAAAGCAGGGAAGCTTTTGTTTTCATTAATCACATGATCAGATATTATCATTTATGCCCAACACAAATTCATAAAAGTGGCTCTAATGATTGGCTGACAACAGTTGTTAATGAGCAGTGTTTGCATCCCTTATTTTTCAGTTTACTAAGTATTTAGAACACTCAATTCCAATCCAAAATCGATAATAATAAACTCTTGGTGATGGTTTTGTCATTCGATGGTGATCAGATGATAAAAAAAACCGGTAAAATTTTTTTTCTTAGTTCATACTCTCAATCATATCAGGATTCTCGGCATTCGTCAGTTTTTGAGTTAGACCCGGAAATCGCTTTTGACCAACTAGATTACTGCCAGTTTCTGTTCTATAAAAAGATTTTATCTCACTTTGACTCCTTCATCAAAGTTGTAGTCCTAGACACGTAGATAAATTTGGGCTTTTGATTCGCTTGATTTCGATATCAGAAGCTCAAGATATTCCCGTTTGAATATTTAGTGTGAAAGCAGGGATTCCTGCCGTGAAAAGGAATTTTGCCCAAGTTCGCAGGCCTGATTCGAAGGATTTTTTTTTACCAAGGACTGAATCGAAAAGTGCTAAAATGAGGGATTGAATTGAAGAAGGATATTGAAAGCTGGAGAGGGGGGTTGGATCATCATAAATGACGGGATTTCTATCACACCGAATAAGGAAAATAACGTTTTTGTGCAGGTATAATTCATAGGAAACAGCAGCTTTTGACAGCTGCAAAATGCCTTGAAGAGAAGAACCTCACCATCATCTAATGGCTGGGATTTTATCCCTAGCATAGATGGCTGGGATGATGAGTTAATGTTGGAAAGAAATCACTAGAATCAGCACGTAATAAATAAGAATATTGTAGTTTCCTCATTTGCATTATTTGGCTGCAAATCAGCTGGGATTTGTATCCAAGATTAATGCATTGAATCTTTCCTAATAAAGAGATGTGATTAGGCTATATAAACCCTCTACTGACCTAGCGAATGGGAGTAAAAAAAGAGAGCAGAAAGAAAAGAGAGGAGAGAATAGAGGAAAAAGAACAGCAAAGGAGAGCAGAAAAACAAGAGAAAAAAACGGAGAGAAGAGAAAGAAAAACGAACACAGCAAAAGAAAGAAGAAAAACAAGAGAGGTAGGGAGTTAGTAAAAACGTAGGTAACAGGGGAACAGAGGGGTTTTCATAGAGCCTTTGGTTCCCATACATCCTTTCGTCACTGTGAAAGAAACAAAAGAGAGGAGAAAGGAGAGGCATGCGACGGGGAAACCAGTAAAAAAAAAGAGAAGAAGAACGTTCAATTCACCAGCACATCAGCTTCAGTATCCTTGTTTCTCCCGTCATCTACCAGTAGCTAAGGAGGCACAAGTAAGTCTTTCGGTCTCTGGTTATTATTAGCTGCAAAAGGATCTGCAGGAAAATATTTAAAACAAACGAACAACGTCGCTGCAGCTTCTTCGCTTCCGTTCTCAGGTCTGTTTTTTTCTCTTCACCCCACAGCATGCATTTTTCTGTTTTGAGTTTGCACTGTTCAAGTGAATTAATTCACTTGAACAGTATTCGCCAGCCTTCTTGAGTTATAAACTGCGCCCCCTTTTTTGTGTCCAACCGGGTCACTTGTTTGGGCAAGTGACCCAGCCGGACTTACTTTTTTTTATATATAAAAAAAAAAGATAAAATAAAGAGAGAGATTTATTTTCTGAAATTTTTATTTTAAAGTCTGAATTTTTCTTTATGTAAAAAAATATATACCACTCGTATTTAGAATACCCGGTTTTTCAACGCAACTGCGGCAAATATACATATATATATATCAAAAAACATTTCTTGAGTGTTGCATACGGCCAATACCCTAACATGTTTTGAATGCTCTTTTTTTTTATATATACAAAGAATATTGAAAGTTTCGAAAATGTGTTTTTGCATCGATTTCTTAAACACAACAAAAATTATTTTCTTGCATTTCTGGATTTTACAACATGTTTGTAAAACTCCAAAGGGTATTGGCCAATATTCCAAAAAATATAAAAATCTTATTTTGGGGGGGAATTCATCTATTATTCACCGCTAATGTTTGGATAAAGAAATCCTTAAAGGACGAATATCCAAAATATTATTGGGAATAATTTGTTATTATTCACATTGTTAATATTTGGATAAAGAAACCCGGAGTGGTAAATATCCAAAATAATTTTCTAGGAATAATAAATCCTCACACATCCTTGAAAGAAGCCTTGATTATAATCGAGGACATTTCAATTTTTTACTCCACGGTTTACGAGCCGTGAGAGTATAAAACACTAAGATAAAAAAAATAGGTTTTTAAAGCACCCTAAATTTCTAAATTTTTGTCCCTCCTCCTTGCGATTTATGAGTCGCGAACTCTTGAAATACCAAGGGAAAAATGAGCTTGTAAAGCACATGGAATCTCCTTGGATTTCTATCTTAATAAATTTAGTTAGAATCAAACCGAGAAAAATTGATGGGATTAGAAAACACCAACACCATAGCAATTATAAGACAAACCAAATTAACACCAAGCAGCTTACCTTAGGTAGGGCGTACTAGGGGTGCTAATACCTTCCCTTTACGCAACCAGTCCCTTGCCTTAGAATCTCTGAAAGACCAGTTAGGTTTCCTAGTGACCATAATACTAGGTGGCGACTCCCTTTATCCACAATCAAAACAAAAGACTCCGAAACCAACCAAGGATCGCCGCGACGCCGCGCTCCGCTCGCGAGGGTGCGACAGGATGGCGACTCCACTGGGGACCCTAGGACTAGGCTTGGTAATTTGTTTGTTTATGCTATGTTGGTTTTTGTTTTTTTTATATGAATGAAACTTTGTTCAAAAGCTTTAGCATGCATCTTTACATTTTGTCATACATGATATAGTCATTCATCACTTTATGATTATTATCTTTTTGAGGGCACACACATTAAACTTTAAGTTAAGTGGGGAACTAGCAGCTTGCCTTATGACTTGAGTCAAGGTTTAAGTTTGTGTAAACCCCAACTCTTTGCTTGAGTGTTTAGACCGATAGTGATTGGTACATGTGCCATCCCACTATCTCTGAACCCCCATATTGCCTTTACGAGGGCGATCCTGGGACAACAAGAGACCCTTTTTAGAGACCAAGTAGTAAACCTACCCTATGTCTCACGTAAAGGAACTAGAACCTATCCTTAGGATGTATGATCCATAATATCTTTTGCATCAAAACAAGTCTAAACCCCAAGGCATTTTGAATTGCAGGACTTGTGAACGAAATGGCCACCATTGCTAAATTTTCCATCATAGAATATGGGAAAAATTCTGACCTGTCACAATTGACTGAAGGAGATCGCCTTAGAAGCGATGCTAAGAAACCGTCACCAATCAAGAACCCGAATTGCATTATGAATGAGGTGAACAAGTTAACGACTCACTTTCGGAATGTGGATAAGGATGCATTTTTTAATAAATACGGACGTTTGATGGAAATTGCAAGGGTAGAAGTTTTAAGCCCAACATGTGCGAGCCATAGTTCATTTTTGGGATCCAGACTACCGGTGTTTTTCTTTTAGAAACATAGACCTATGTCCCACTATGGAGGAATATGGGATGTTGACTGAGTTTCCAAATAATCTGTATCGGATTTATTTACCTTTGAGATCTGACAAGATCATCCCCGAACTCCGTCAAAATTGCTCGGGAATCTCCAACTTGGAAAAGTTTTTGGAAAAGAATGCTACCGGTCCGAAATGGAGGATGCTAGAAATTGAATTGGAAAAGAAGTCGGGATTAGAAAAGAGAGATTGATTGCCTTGGGCATATTTGGCCTTGTGTTGTTCCCAAGTCGGACGGGTTTAGTGAGTTTGGAGGCGGCCGTCGCTTATGTAGAGTATGAGAATACACAAATCAATCCAGTGGCTGCTATTTTAGTTGAAACCGTCTTGACGCTTAATCATTGTAGGAGGACCGGAAAAGGGGCAATGAGATGCTGCACGCAGTTGTTGTATATCTGGATGATTAGCCATATGAAAACAAAAAAACCTGTCTTCAATAATTTTTGGTGGTTCACCCAAAGACCCTTGAAGTTAGTAGAAGAAGAAGAATGGGGAGATCTAGACAACCAAGGTTGGGTTGACAAATTAGAAGGTTTGCCTAATAGTTATTTTAAGTGGAGAGCCCCATGGGTAACGACAATGAAAGTCCTAATGAGTTGTGGATAAAGACGTTGGGTACCATTGGTAGGGATTACAGGTTATATGAGTTATGCTTCTGCCCTGGTGGTAAGGCAACTTGGGGGCATGCGGTTTGTTCCAAGGACTATGGGAATTGCTCAATTCTTTGGTTTGTTCAAAGATCCCATTGCACAAGAAGTTTTGGAGATCATCAAACAAGATTGGAAGCATCGATTTTGGTTGAGATAGAAGGTTTAAAGGATCCAAGTGCAAGCGAAGGATATGCAAGATGGAGAGACTTAGCTGCTTTAGCCATGCCTTGTGTAGAGGCCAAATCTCCCCAAACTATAGAAGAGTCTGTAAGGGTCAATAATGAAGAGGAGTTGAGAAGACAAGTGGAAAAACTTCGGACAGAGTTGAGCAAAAGCACAAAAGACAAGGCAATGTTGGAAGAAATGATGCTAAAAGAAGATAAAAGGAGAGCATTTCTAGATGAGCAAATACAATCTAGAGATGCGCAAATAACAAAGCTTGAGTTAAAGGTGGGTGAGGAGAAGATTGCTAGGGAAAGGAGTGAGAAGGAGCTAAGAGGGATGAGTTTGGATTGGATGCAAAGTTGCTCGAACTTGAAGAAATGGAGATTAACTTTAACGATTTCCAAGGAAGTGCAGAATATTTCCAAGAAAAATTTGCACAAGTCCAGTTTGAATGGATGGATAGGATTGGAAAGTATGAGGATTTGAACAAGAAATATATGGAGTTGGAAAGCCGTTCGATGGGGATTGCAAAAGAAGAAAATAAAAGGAAAGGTTTTGAGGTTGTTGAAACAGAATTAACGGTTAAGAAGAATGAGATAAAAGTTATGAGGATAAAACTTGACAAGGAACGTGAAAAGGTGAAGTATTTGGACGAGAAGCTAGCAGCAATGGAAAAACATAAAGATCAAATCGACGCCAACAACACTGCTTTGAACAGAACCAATATGTTGCTCATAGAAAAGATGACCAAGACAGATGAGCAAATGGATGAAGCTGCTGCACATGCTCGAATCATTAGAATCAATGCGCGAAAAGTGGGAGGGGACATCATTCGTTATCGCCGAAGCCTAGCTGAAACTGATGCCTTTCTAGGGAAGATTGAGAACCGCGGCTTTGCCTTTTTACCTTTGGCTAGAGAGTTTGTGGAGGAAAGGGATTAATATGTTGTATTTCCTTTTTCATTTATAAATGTAATAAACTTATCAAGCATTAATGAAAAGGGCGTTGACCCATCTTCTTATGCAAAATCTGTCTCTTGGTGAATATAATTCAAGCAAACGACTTGAAGGGCAAGTACTCCTAGCAATGTGACAAGAGAATCTATGTTTCGTTTGTAAGATGGTGGCTATTATTCGTTCACAAGAAGGCTGCATCCATACCCAATATACAAATGCATTCTTATCATAATCATGCATTATATCATGCATTTTCTTATACATCTATACACGCATATACGAGACCTAGAAATATAGGTCCCCCTTCTAGAATCCATAACAATTGACTAAGGAAAATGATGAAAGGTCACACCTAGTGCCAAAAAGAGCTTGAAGGAATTTGGAATGATGATGCACACCTAATTGGTTTGCTCGAACAAATGTTTTGAGACAACTTTTTCCCTTTAATGAGATCATGCATTTTCAAAAGTTCATCTTGATGTTTTTACACATCACTTTCCGTTTTTCAAAGTGGATCTTCCAAAACAAACTCCCCGAACTTTATACCGAGAATGAATGGCCAAACTTTAAAGAATACATAGTAGCTATAGAAGAGGAAGAATGGGATAAAAATAGGACAACATGAACAAGCTTGGAGACCCGCTAAAGAGGAACTTGAAACCATAAATGTGGGTAATGAAGAAATCAAGAGAGAGCTGAAGATAGGGATTTTGATCACTCCTAAAGAAAGAAAAGAGTTGGTTACTTCGAGATTATATAGATGTTTTTGCTTGGTCCTATGAGGATATGTCCGGCTTAGATACGGATATTGTAGTACAAAGGGTACCCCTGGTAGAAGGATGCAAATCGGTTAAGGAAAAGTTGAGAAGAATCCATTCGGATGTCTTGATCAAAGTAAAGGTAGAAATTGAAAAGCAGTGGAACACCAATTTTCTAGAAGTAGTCAAATATCCACAACGGGTGTCCAACATAGTGGTTGTACCAAAAAAGGAAGATAAAATTAGAGTTTTGTCTACCACACATAGATATGTTTGACAAATACAAAGACGTATCTCCACATATTCCTTTATGGATGGATTTTCGGGCTATAATAAGATAAAAATAGCTAAGAGGATAAGAAGAAGACAACATTTGTAACACCATGGGGAACCTTTTGTTACAAGGTCATGCCATTTGGGTCGAAGAATGTTGGGGCCACCTACCAAAGGGCCATGGTAACTCTATTTCACGACATGATGCACAAATAGTGAAGTATACATGGATGACATGATTGCTAAATCTAGAGAGGGAGAGAATCATGTCCAAATATTGAAGGAATTGTTTGAAAGACTAAGGAAGTACAAGTTGAGGCTTAACCATGCAAGGTGCTCATTCGGGTGAAATCGGGAAGTTGTTGGGATTTATGACGAGTGATAAAAGGATAGAAGTGGACCTTGGTTAAGTAAAGGCTATTCAATCTATGCTAACTCCCAAGGATGAGAAGGATGTAAGAAAGTTCTTAGAAAGGTTGAATTACATTGCTCGGTTTATATCCCAATTAACCATGACTTGTGACCCAATCTTCGATTGTTAAGGAAGAAGAATCTCGGAATTTGGAATAAGAGTGTGAAGAAGCTTTCGAGAAAATCAAGCAGTACCTTCTGATGAAGATGTGTTTTCAGTTGAGAAAGGAAAATTAGATTGGTGGACTATGTACTTTGATGGTGCTGTAAACGTATGTGGTAATAAAGCGATGCAATGATAATCTCTCCTAATAAAAAGTAGTATTCGATTTTTAGTTAAGTTGCAGTTTGGGTGCAATAACAACATAGGAGTATGAAGCTTGCATTCTCGTTTTAGAGGTGGCATTGGAGTTGAATATTAGAAAGATAGATATGTATGGAGACTCGATTTTGATTAGTGAAAGGAAAATGGCAAATCGAGGACGAGCTAGAAGTTGAGACCTTACCAAGAATAATTGTCTAAATTGGCTAGAGAATTTGAGGAAATAAAGTTCACCCATCTAGGAAGGGAAGGAAACCATTTTGTCGACGCTTTGGTCACGTTAGCTTCTATGGCTAGAATAGACTTTGGGCACATGGTACGGTCGGTACACATTGACATCGAAATAACCTTGACTCATTGTTGCTCGGTTGAGAGAGAAATAGATGGAAACCCTTGGTACTATGATATCATGAATTTCATCAAAAAACCAGACATATCCCATGGGGGCATCCAAAATCGACAAGAAGACTTTGAGGAGGTTGGCAATGGATATCTATCTTGATGGGGAAACTTTGTATAAGAAATCATCTGACGGAACTTTGTTGAGATGTTTGGATGACATGGAGGTAAAAAGTGGTGAAGAAATTTATGGAAAGAGATTTGATCTGTCGATATGGTCCACTAGAAAAGATTATGACTAATAATGCCCAGAAATTCAATGGCAAGATGATAATAAAACTCTTCGCTAAATGAAAAATCAAGCATTCCAATTCCTCGCCATATAGGCCAAAGATGAATGGTGTGGTAGAAACTGCTAACGAAAATGTCAAGAAGATTATTTAGAAGATGGTAGTCACCTACAAGGATTGGCATAAGATGTTGCCATTTGCCCTTCACACGTACTGCACCGCAGTCCGAACCTCAATAGGAGCCACCCCGTATACGTTGGTATATGGAATGGAGGTGGTGATGCCTTTAGAAGTGGAAATCCCCTCATTTAGATTATTGATAGACTTTGAGCTAGAAGAGGTAGAATGGGCAAAAGTTAGATATAAATAGTTGAATCTGATCAGTGAAAAGAGGATAGCCGCAATCTGTCATCATCAACTCTATCAAAGAAGGATGGCCAAATCATACAACAAGAAGATTTGACCTTGAGGATTCCACGAAGGAGATCTTGTAACGAAGAAAATGTTGCCTTTTACCAGGAGAAGATTAGAGTAAATGGGCGCCAAACAATGAGGGCTTTTTGGTGGTAAAGAAAGCGTTCTCGAGAGAAGCTTTATTGTTATCTAGAATGGATGGAGAAGATCTAGTTAAACCTATCAATGCTGACTCTATAAAGAAATACTATGCTTCCCAGTCAATAAAATAAAGTTCGACCATGAATTCTCTTTATAAAGAACCTTTGATCTCATAGCATTTGAAATCTTTTACTTAAAAGAACTGTTTTTTTACGCATGACTAAGGAGATGACTCCATCGATTCTCAAATTGGAGGGATCTAAACCAAATTTAAACCTGATAGGTATTGCACACCACACTGGGGGCAAGAAGTGCACATAGGGGAACATAGTGAATCAAAGCCCAACATTAAAGGGATATCATCATAAAAAAAACCTCTGAAGCACCTTTATGAGAAATGATTGCATTGAAAGTTTTCATGAACAAAACCAAATTTGTTTTAGTTTTCCTCTTAAAAATAATTTCTCAAAAATGAAAAAGGCAATTAAAACATCGGCAAAAGTATACTACAAAGCAACGTTCAATGGAGCAAGAAAGGGCCCCATAAGGAACTAGAGATCTCTTCACCAAACATAAGAAGGATAGGAAATATAGCGCGTGGAGCATATTCTAGTTCAAGAGGATAGGTCGGGCAAACAAATGGAAACAAGAGCTCAATAAGTCTACAACAGAAAGGGGGACCTATGTTTCCAAAATAGGTAACAACAAAACATGCATGCTATATTGTCATAACACTAACCTGGCGGGAGAAGGTGTGACGAAGGCCAAAATAGTTCCAAGTTTTTGGGAAAACCGCGAGGTCCAAAATCTCGAGTCAACGGAACTACGGAAAAGGATAGGAATTGTGAACTAGCACTGCTTTATTTCCTCGAGGTAAGATGTTTTCTTTTGAAGTTTTAGATGGGCAGGTCACCCGATATTGAGACCATTCCTTAGAAAAGCGTGGAGTTTTCTAAAGAATTTTAAGAGGGGCCGGTTACCTGATATTGAAACTGTTTTTTAGAAAAGCGTGGAGTTTTCTAAGAATTTTAAGATGGGCCGGTCACTGATATTGAGACCGTTTCTTAGAAAAGCGTGGAGTTTTCTAAGAATCTTAAAATGGGCAGGTCACCCGATATTGAGACCATTCCTTAGAAAAGCGTGGAGTTTTCTAAAGAATTTTAGGAGGGGGCCGGTCACCTGATACTGAAACCGTTTCTTAGAAAAGCGTGGAGTTTTCTAAGAATTTTAAGAAGGGGTCGGTCACCGATTTTGAGACCATTTTTTAGAAAAGCGTGGAGTTTTCTAAAAAAGGGTTTAAGATGGGCGAGTCGCCCGATATTGAGACCATTTCTTAGAAAAGTGTGGAGTTTTCTAAGAATTTTAAGAGGGGCCGGTCACCTGATATTGAAACCGTTTTTTAGAAAAGCGTGGAGTTTTCTAAGAATTTTAAGAGGGGCCGGTCACTTGTTTTTTAGACCATTTTTTAGAAAAGCGTGGAGTTTTCTAAAAAAGTTTAAGGTGGGCAGGTCATCCGATATTGAGACCATTCCTTAGAAAAGCGTGGAGTTTTCTAAGAATTTTAGGAGGGGCCTGTCACCCGATATTGAGACCATTTCTTAGGAAAGCGTGGAGTTTTCTCAGAATTTTAAGATGGGCCGGTCACCTGATATTGAGACCGTTTCTTAGAAAAGCATGGAGTTTTCTAAGAATCTTAAGATGGGCGAGTCACCCGATATTGAGACCATTCCTTAGAAAAGCGTGGAGTTTTCTAAAGAATTTTAAGAGGGGCGGTTACCACGATATTGAAACCGTTTCTTAGAAAAGCGTGGAGTTTTCTAAGAATTTTAACATGGACCGGTCACCTGATATTGAGACCATTTCTTAGAAAAGCGTGGAGTTTTCTAAGAATCTTAAGATGGGCAGTGTCACCCGATATTGAGACCATTCCTTAGAAAAGCGTGGAGTTTTTTAAAGAATTTTAAGAGGGGCCGGTTACACTCCGATATTGAAACCGTTTCTTAGAAAAGCGTGGAGTTTTCTAAGAATTTTAAGATGGGCCGGTCACCCGATATTGAGACTGTTTCTTAGAAAAGCGTGGAGTTTTCTAAGAATCTTAAGATGGGCAGGTCACCCAATATTGAGACCATTCCTTAGAAAAACGTGGAGTTTTCTAAAGAATTTTAAGAGGGGCCGGTCACCCGATATTGAAACCGTTTCTTAGAAAAGCGTGGAGTTTTCTAAGAATTTTAAGATGGGCCGGTCACCGATATTGAGACTGTTTCTTAGAAAAGCGTGGAGTTTTCTAAGAATCTTAAGATGGGCAAGGTCACCCGATATTGAGACCATTCCTTAGAAAAGCGTGGAGTTTTCTAAAGAATTTTTAAGAGGGGCCGGTGACCCGATATTGAAACCGTTTCTTAGAAAAGCGTGGAGTTTTCTAAGAATTTTAAGATGGGTCGGTCACCTGATATTGAGACCGTTTCTTAGAAAAGCGTGGAGTTTTCTAAGAATCTTAAGATGGAAAGGTCACCCGATATTATGACCATTCCTTAGAAAAGCGTGCAGTTTTCTAAAGAATTTTAAGAGGGGCCGGTTACCTAATATTGAAACCGTTTCTTAGAAAAGCGTGGAGTTTTCTAAGAATTTTAAGATGGGCCGGTCACCGATATTGAGACCGTTTCTTAGAAAAGCGTGGAGTTTTCTAAGAATCTTAAGATGGGCGAGTCACCCGATATTGAGACCGTTTCTTAGAAAAGCGTGGAGTTTTCTAAGAATCTTAAGATGGGCAGCTCACCCGATATTGAGACCATTCCTTAGAAAAGCGTGGAGTTTTCTAAAGAATTTTAAGAGGGACCGGTCACTTGATATTGAAACCGTTTCTTAGAAAAGCGTGGAGTTTTCTAAGAATATTAAGAGGGGTCGGTCACCCGATATTGAGACCATTTCTTAGTAAAGCGTGAAGTTTTCTAAGAATTTTAGGATGAGCAGGTCCCCCGATAATTGGACCATTTCTAAAAATAAAAACGTGGAGTTTTTCTAGATAGGTAGGTCACCTGATAGGGAAACCATTGTTTAGGAAAAGCATTGAGTTTTAGCATGATCAGACAATTTATCTTTACAACACTTACTACGCGAAGCACTTGACAAGTTCTGCTTCGTAAGCATTGTAAAGAGGGGGCATCTGTTGTTACTCAATTTTGGACCCCACGTGCTAGAGATAGTGTATACCCATTTTGAACCGAGTGTAGGAGTGTAGTTCATGTTTACTATAAAATTGACAAAAGCGGAGGAGAAAGAAATATTTTTTTTTCAAACCCGTTTGAGCTATTTTCTGCTATTTTTTTGTCCTTCCCCTTTACTACCAAAATCATCAAGTTTTCTTAGGTGGATCAGGAGTCTTCATAATGCTAAATTCGTTTCTTTTTTATCTGGTCTTTAAGGTTGGATAAATCCCTGATTTTCTTTTGCTATCGTAATTTTTTGTTCCAAATTAGACTCTGATTCTGACTTGGTTTCATACGATATCTGACCATCCTAGCTATGTTCTGTCACTCATGACATGTTGAAAAATTGACGTACACCTTTATTAGGTCCTAGGGATCAGGTTCTTAGGGCAGATTCTCAGTCAGATTTGGATGCTCAGCATTGTCAGATGAAGAACCTTTTTGACCAACTAGATTACTGCCAGATTCTGTTCTCTAAAACGATTTTATCTCACTTCGACTCCTTCATCAAAGTTGTATTCCTACACGCGTAGATGATTTTGGGCTTTTGAATCGCTTGATTTCGATATCAGAAGCTCAAGATATTCCTGTTTGAATATCTAACGTGAAGGCAGAGAATTCTGCCGCGAGAAGGATATTGACCCGAGTCTGCACTAATTTTTTTTTATTATTTTTGGCCTACTTTTTGTGATTTTTGTTCTTAGTTCATACTCTCAATCATATCAGGATTCTCGGCATTCGTCAGTTTTTGAGTTAGACCCGAAATCGCTTTTGACCAACTAGATTTACCTTGCAGTTTCTGTTCTATAAAAAGATTTTATCTCACTTTGACTCCTTCATCAAAGTTGTAGTCCTAGACACGTAGATAAATTTGGGCTTTTGATTCGCTTGATTTCGATATCAGAAGCTCAAGATATTCCCGTTTGAATATTTAGTGTGAAAGCAGGGATTCCTGCCGTGAAAAGGAATTTTGCCCAAGTTCGCAGGCCTGATTCGAAGGATTTTTTTTTACCAAGAACTGAATCGAAAAGTGCTAAAATGAGGGATTGAATTGAAGAAGGATATTGAAAGCTGGAGAGGGGGGTTGGATCATCATAAATGACGGGATTTCTATCACACCGAATAAGGAAAATAACGTTTTTGTGCAGGTATAATTCATAGGAAACAGCAGCTTTTGACAGCTGCAAAATGCCTTGAAGAGAAGAACCTCACCATCATCTAATGGCTGGGATTTTATCCCTAGCATAGATGGCTGGGATGATGAGTTAATGTTGGAAAGAAATCACTAGAATCAGCACGTAATAAATAAGAATATTGTAGTTTCCTCATTTGCATTATTTGGCTGCAAATCAGCTGGGATTTGTATCCAAGATTAATGCATTGAATCTTTCCTAATAAAGAGATGTGATTAGGCTATATAAACCCTCTACTGACCTAGCGAATGGGAGTAAAAAAAGAGAGCAGAAAGAAAAGAGAGGAGAGAATAGAGGAAAAAGAACAGCAAAGGAGAGCAGAAAAACAAGAGAAAAAAACGGAGAGAAGAGAAAGAAAAACGAACACAGCAAAAGAAAGAAGAAAAACAAGAGAGGTAGGGAGTTAGTAAAAACGTAGGTAACAGGGGAACAGAGGGGGTTTTCATAGAGCCTTTGGTTCCCATACATCCTTTCGTCACTGTGAAAGAAACAAAAGAGAGGAGAAAGGAGAGGCATGCGACGGGGAAACCAGTAAAAAAAAAGAGAAGAAGAACGTTCAATTCACCAGCACATCAGCTTCAGTATCCTTGTTTCTCCCGTCATCTACCAGTAGCTAAGGAGGCACAAGTGAGTCTTTCGGTCTCTGGTTATTATTAGCTGCAAAAGGATCTGCAGGAAAATATTTAAAACAAACGAACAACGTCGCTGCAGCTTCTTCGCTTCCGTTCTCAGGTCTGTTTTTTTCTCTTCACCCCACAGCATGCATTTTTCTGTTTTGAGTTTGCACTGTTCAAGTGAATTAATTCACTTGAACAGTATTCGCCAGCCTTCTTGAGTTATAAACTGCGCCCCCTTTTTGTGTCCAACCGGGTCACTTGTTTGGGCAAGTGACCCAGCCGGACTTACTTTTTTTTATATATAAAAAAAAAGATAAAATAAAGAGAGAGATTTATTTTCTGAAATTTTTATTTTAAAGTCTGAATTTTTCTTTATGTAAAAAAATATATACCACTCGTATTTAGAATACCCGGTTTTTCAACGCAACTGCGGCAAATATACATATATATATATCAAAAAACATTTCTTGAGTGTTGCATACGGCCAATACCCTAACATGTTTTGAATGCTCTTTTTTTTATATATACAAAGAATATTGAAAGTTTCGAAAATGTGTTTTTGCATCGATTTCTTAAACACAACAAAAATTATTTTCTTGCATTTCTGGATTTTACAACATGTTTGTAAAACTCCAAAGGGTATTGGCCAATATTCCAAAAAATATAAAAATCTTATTTTGGGGGGGGATTCATCTATTATTCACCGCTAATGTTTGGATAAAGAAATCCTTAAAGGACGAATATCCAAAATATTATTGGGAATAATTTGTTATTATTCTTGTTAATATTTGGATAAAGAAACCCGGAGTGGTAAATATCCAAAATAATTTTCTAGGAATAATAAATCCTCACACATCCTTGAAAGAAGCCTTGATTATAATCGAGGACATTTCATTTTTTACTCCACGGTTTACGAGCCGTGAGAGTATAAAACACTAAGATAAAAAAAATAGGTTTTTAAAGCACCCTAAATTTCTAAATTTTTGTCCCTCCTCCTTGCGATTTATGAGTCGCGAACTCTTGAAATACCAAGGGAAAAATGAGCTTGTAAAGCACATGGAATCTCCTTGGATTTCTATCTTAATAAATTTAGTTAGAATCAAACCGAGAAAAATTGATGGGATTAGAAAACACCAACACCATAGCAATTATAAGACAAACCAAATTAACACCAAGCGAGCTTACCTTAGGTAGGGCGTACTAGGGGTGCTAATACCTTCCCTTTACGCAACCGGTCCCTTGCCTTAGAATCTCTCGAAAGACCAGTTAGGTTTCCTAGTGACCATAATACTAGGTGGCGACTCCCTTTATCCACAATCAAAACAAAAGACTCCGAAACCAACCAAGGATCGCCGCGACGCCGCGCTCCGCTCGCGAGGGTGCGACATACCTGATGATAAGGTTTTTAAAAGTGAAGTCTTAAAAGAAGCTCATAAGTCTAAATTGACGATCCATCCAAGGAGCATGAAAATGTATAGAGATTTGAGGGAGAGTTATTGGTGGCCAAAAATAAAAAGGGAGATAGCATAATATGTGGCCAAGTGTGCCATATATCGCAGTGAATGTAGAGCATCAATAGCCAGTTGGAGAATTACAATCTCTTCCAGTTCAGAATGGAAATGAGAGAATATCACTATGAATTTTGTATCTAGGTTACCAAGAAGCGTGAAAGGACTTGATGCCATATGGGTGATCGTGGATAGACCGACAAAGCCTTCTTTGTTTTTGCCTATGAAGATGGGGGATTCAGTTGAATAACTAGCTCAATTATACATTAAAGAGGTGGTGAGATTACATGGTGTACCAATTTCTATAGTTTCCGATAGGGATCCTTGGTTTACATCAAGGTTATGGCCGAGTATACAACGGGCTTTGGGTACCATATTGAATTTAAGAACGACTTTTCATCCACAGATTGATGGGCAATCTGAAAATACAATTCAAATTTTGGAAGATTTGTTGCGGCTTGTATTCTAGAGTTTGGAGGTTAATGAGAGGATCACCTGCCATTAGTAGAATTTACTTATAATAATAGTTATCAATCTACTATTGGCATGGAACCATATGAAGCATTGTATGGAAGGTGTTGTCGAACTACAGTATGTTGGGATGAAGTTGGGGAAAGAAAATTATTAGGACCTGAACCGGTGCAGATCATGATTGATAAGGTGAAGGTGACAAAGTAAAGGATAAAAGAAGCTCAAGATCGGCAAAACAGTTGTGCTCATAATTGACGGAGACCTCTAGAGTTTCAAATTGGAGATATGGTATTTTTAAAAGTTGCACCATGGAAGCATGTGATTCGATTTGGAATGAAAGGCAAATTAGCACCCAAGTATATCGGGCCATATAAAATTATAGAAAGAATTGGGACGGTTGCCTATCGAATATTACTGCCACCACATTTAGATAGGATACATAATGTGTTTCATGTTTCGATGTTGCGAAAGCGAGACTTGGATCTTGCATGAATTTTGCTGTAAATTTCGATGGAAGCACGGGAAGATTTAACTATGGAGGTACAATCGATGCAAATTATGGACCAAAGTATAAAGGAATTATCTAATAAAAAGGTGTTGTTAGTAAAGGTATTGTGGAGAAACTCTTAAATAGAAAAAGAAACCTAGGAGAGAGAGTCAGAAATGAAGAAGAAATATCCTAGATTATTTTCTTACATAGGTATGAATTTAAATTTCAAGGACATAAATTTTTTTAGGAGGGGAGAATGTAAACCCTCTGGACGAAAAATCATAAATTGACTAGTTTTATGTAAAATAAAAAATTTCATAACTCTTGATCTGGTTATTAGACAATTTTAAAAAATTGCGTGGAGCCTTCTAATATGATGCCTTAGCTTGGGTTAAAATTTCAGAATTGTTGGAGAAATTCAGAAATTTGACAAAAAATCACAATTTGACTAGTTTTACGTTATTGGATGTAATTTTCAATCCAATCCTCAGATTGAGCTAAAATTTTACGAGGAACCTTAAACTATATTGAATAAAATTTGATTAAAACTTTAGAATGAACGGAGCTCAGTAGTGCTAAAAAAAAATAAGGACCGTCAAATAGAAGCGCAAGGACTCATTAAGGGTAAAATGATTATTTACCATTAAAAAAATAAAACAAATCAGCTCTCCTTTCCTTTTATATGCTGCTGGCTGGGCAGAAGCAGAGTAGGAAAAGAAAGAAAAGAAAAAAAAATGAGAGAGAAAGAGAGAAAAGTAAGGAAAAAATAAGAAAAGTGAGAGAATAACCTTATAAACTTACAAAGTCCAACTTATAAAACACTAATCTAAGAAAGAATAAAGTGAAGGAAGGAGGAATTGAGAGAGAGAATTTGGCTAACCTTGGGAGAGAAGAGAAATTGGAGGAAAGTCAATTGGTAAGTATGAGAAGTTTGGATTTAATGTTTGATTTAGATGTTTTTAAGCTAACTTGATTATGTTAGGAAGTAATTTCATGGAATTTTACTTTAATTTCCCTTAAATCCTTGATTCTTGAACTTAGGGTTCTTATGGGAATTTGGGGGAATTAGGAAGGGAAGGAAAAATGATGAAGTTGAAGTGGAATAACATGAAAACAAGTTGAAATAACAAGTAAATGAAGAAAAATTTGGGGGAGGAAAAAAAAGATGACATTTGGCCAAATGAAGGAAAAGTGGAGGAATGAGTTTTGATGTTAATGTTTAGGAAACTTTGTTTAATCATGATATTTGAAATATGCAAGAAAGACTAAATGAAGAAATAACATTAAAGTTGAGAAAAATAAGTAAATTCAATTTAAAAGAGAATTGAACTAGTTAAAAAGAAAGTATGAAGACAAGATGTTTAGATTATGTTTGAATATAGTTCTTACATATGTTTAGATAAAATAAATAATATGATGTGAAGGCATAAATAATAGAAGGATTATTTGATGGAGGAATTATGAACATAAAGCAAGAAAAGAAGTCACTTTTTTTTTAAATGTGTGGTTGTATGTGAAATGATGATGTTATGTTTGAGAATGAATTTTTATAAGAATGAATTAAAAAAAATGTGCTTTGCGTTTCGACACGTAAGAAAAATATTGATGGACTAATGATATAATGATATTTGATTGATTCAGGAGTTGTGTCTGGAGCTGGTTATCGACAGAAGGAGCTGGGTCATCATGAGCACAAGGTAAGTGATTCGTCAACTTATTTGTAAGTTTTCCTTAAATATCTATATTGTTTATTTTATTGATGTTAAAAAAATGAAGCAAATGAATAAATTAAGTGATTATTAAAAATAAGATTTATTGGTAATTTATGTGAAATTACAGGAATTACTATTTGGCTAACAAAAGAGGTTAGCTGGATCTTTGGGTAATTCATATGGAATTATCGAATTGATTTTGGCAACCAAAATGGATTAGCCAGATTCCTTGGATAATTATGAGAATTACCGGGTTTTTTGGTTAACAAAGAGGTTAATCGGATATGGGGGAATTCGTATGGAATTACCGGATTGATTGGCTAATAAAAGAGGTTAGCCAGATGATGGGTAATTCAGATAGAATTACCGGATTTATTGGTAACTGAGGAAGGATAACCAAATTTGTGGGTAATTATATGAAAGTGTTAGAATTATTGGCAATCAATCGAGATGAGTTAGCTGAATATTTAAGTTTTGAAAAGATTATTTAAATTAATTGAATGAAGTTAGAAGTATTAAATTTCAGAGGTTAAGAGTAAAATAATTAATATAGGACTAAGATATTCAGTAAATTAATTAATGTGGTTGTTGTTGAAACAGTACGAGGTGATGCAGATCATTAGATGTAGGATTTTTCTGTTTAAGAATTATCATTGTGGAATGTAATATTTATATCTTTAGTTTCTTTGAAAACCTTTATGTTGTCAAAATCAGATATAAAGATGTGTGGCATGTAATGATTGTATTACCTTGGTGTCGAAAAAATCAAATAGAAGATGTGTAGTATGTAATGGATGTATTATATATATGTATAGATGTTAGTATGGCTAAATCGTTTTCATAATGCTAAGAAAAGTTTATAATATAAAGAAGTAGAATACATTATATGTTTTAAGACAATATGACTCTTAATCTTAATATTTTATCCATTTAGTCTAAATGCATATATGTAGTTAGTTAATATTTATTACTTTTTAGTGATAAAATTGTTTATCTTTCAATTTGTTTTAGTAATTCTTTTATGTTGACTTAGTAATTGATATTATGAGACTTGAATATATTGATAAGTATAAGTTTTGAGAGATTGATTGATGAATGGGATGTGATCAAGGATGATTGGATCAAGATGGAAGTTGTAATGACAAATAATAGAAGTGTTGTTGATAACTTGATACCAACAAAAATAGAGGAAACTCGCCGAACTTGTTTTTTTAAAAAAATCCATAATCTTAGACATATTATTCAATACTTGACATTCGTAAAGAAATGTTTGAGATTTTATGACATTATAATTTGAGGATGTTATAGTTCGGTACTAAGACAAACCATGTATTTTATTTTTTAAGCAAGATATGATTTTTATTTTTATTTTTTGGAGACTTGGTCATATGTTATTTAAAATAAAATTGTATTTTCGAAAGAAGAGATTATTTTTTTGTTGTTTTTGTAAAAGGTAAAACGATTCGTTTAACATCGAAGAAGTGTCTCGTGTGTAAGTCATGATTTCAAATATTAAATACGTGATGGTTGGAAAATATGGGGAACTCAAAATTAATTGCAAGATGATCTTCCAAAGATTTTGAAAATAGACGAAGATAGTGTTTAGTAAAACACAAATAAATTATTTTTATCAAGGCTATTTTAACCACGATATTAATTCAAAACAAAATATCATTCATCAACTTGAAACGAGCAACACCAAAAATCCACACGAATCTTATTAATTTCACAAACTTTGTTCAAACTACGTATTAATTCAAAGGAATTAACACAAACCCGGACATAATTCATGCATCAATATTTAATGTCCAAAAAAAATCACAATCTAATAATAAACTCATAATTCACCACAAATACTCAAATCACCTCAAAATCAATAATACAAATCAAACCAAATTAAAAGTGTCCAAACAGTCTAGAAAAAATACACAATAATAAGCATTTATCTTAAAATTTCACAACATTGTAGCAATTTGTCTGAAACAATATTAGTAATTAAAAAACTTCAATATAGAAAAGTGGTGATGTATACAAGTTTGAAAAAACTTTCATTTAAAAGAATGGTAGCTTAGGTGATTTTGTATAATTTCTTAGACAAGGTTGAATACATTGAGCAATTGCATACAAGTGGATTTGTCAAAGCATGAAAGCCGTTCAAGAGAGAAGGAGTTACCAATATATATTCCTTTCTTATCTCTCAATTATATATATTCTTATCACTTTATTCATGAACTCTTGATTAATCCGAATTCTATGTCATATGCAATTAATTCTAATTTTGAACGAAAATGCAATGAAATATTCTTTCGCATGAACCGGCTATAATATTCAAGTAAAAAAGCATCAAACAATATCTTACCTGCCCTGCCACCGCCAGGACCTTAAATCCAGACCTTTGCCTACCGCATTAATTGACAAGAATATTTCAAGCATTTAGAACCTTAAAGATACCAACACAACATTGGGGCAGATTTTTCATACCATGAAAAATTGGTATTATTAAGAACTTTTTTCTTCCTGGTCCTGCTCGATTTGGAAAGGGGTCCTTGAGGATCCAATTTGGAGTATCTTGTGGGTTTAGTCAAAAAGGTCATTCTCAGTCTTCACACGTCATGCACAAGGAAAGAATATGTTTAACTCGTCAATCGACTCATAGCTAACTCTGTAACGAATGTTTGGGAAGAAGGGAAAAGTATAGATTTTTCTCATTAGAGAAAGAAACTGCATAAAATGTGAATGCTGTAATTATTTTCAAAGAACTTAACCATAAATCCACCCTTCTTGCAAGGAACGAAAGCCTTCTTCCCTATATTTTCAAAGAATGCTATAATTATTATGGTGAATCATGCATGCATATCCAGAATTTGATATTTCTTAATTGAATTTTGGAAAAGTCGTAATACTTGGTAAAGCCTTTGGATCGATAGGTTCTCTGAGATATGAATGGAATTAACAACATAGAGAATAATAAAAAAGAAAAAGCAACAGAATCAATCATCAGAAGTTGTGAGAATTATATCTTTCTTTGAAGATTTTGATTTTGACCACAGTGAACCTATAAGCTTAGCTAGAGAGGCTTAATTCTATGATTTCTATATATACGGACTAGCTTGGCTTCAAACCATATGTACAAGTCAAGCTCAAACTCAGAGCCTACTTAAACTGTTTCTTCTTCTTATATTTTAGTGTCATTTTGCAAATGGCTCGCCAAGCAGATCGCCTTTACATGATTGGGTTGGAAGGGTTTGCACTAATAGACGAGTGGTACGGGTGCCCTAGGAGGTCTTCAACTCCTCAAGAGCACCATCAGCAACGATATGATTATGGTGGAATCCAAGTTCCCATGATGAAAATGGATGTTATCAACAACAAGGAGGCAGCTAAACATTATGGTGGGGTGGTGATTATGGATTATCGAAAGAAAAAATTACTCTATTGAGCTCTTTAGTGATAATGTATTAGGCCTTGCTTTGCTTGGTTAAGTTAATTACCAAGCATAATTAAGTCCGTTTTAACTTTATTGTTTTCTTCTTCTTTTGCCTATGTTTGTGTGTGTGTATGCGAACTGTTTTAGAGTCAGCTACTCCAAAACATGAAAAAGTATGAGTTCCTTAAAGTGATTTGCTGCACCTCTTATTTCTCTATGATTACTTTGTTGGGTTTCTTGAAATACATGACATAGTGAAAATAGGGATTTTAGAATTTTTTTCAAGTCTCATGGATCTCATTAAACAACATAAACTTATTTAGGATTTGTGCGAAAATTGTATAAAGATGGTTCTTCCTCCTAGAATTTGATCAACACTTGAAGGTTGGGTTGTCGTAAATCAAGTCCTTATTCTATTTTTCTAAATATAGAATTTTAATCTCATTTGCTAATTATATTATAGTCTTCGGTTTTTAAAACTTATTTACAATCAATTTGTTGTTACCAACTTTTGAGTCCACGAAAAATCAAGAAAAAAAAAAGAAAAAATAGAAAGAGAAAATCCAAAATACAAGAGGATATACATGAAGGAAACCTAGAAGATTACTTAAGTTGGTGCTGAAGGACCAAATTACAAGTGGAAAAGTTGAAGGACCAAAATGTACAAAACTGTTATAATTAACAACCCAATTCCAATTGACAAAGGGCCCCATTGGTGAAAATATTTCTATTAGGGTAAAGAAATACAAATTTAGATAGTTAAGGACTTAATGAGAATTTTGGAGGGCTTAATTAATTTTATTGAGGACTTGATTTTGGGAAAATTAGTTTTTAGAGTCAATTTGGGTGTTAATTGAAATAAATTAAAGTCCAGGGACTTAATTGGTTTTTTAGGAGGTTTAATTGGATGAATCAAGGGCTTAATTGTAAGAATATTAAAGTTTGGTAGGCAATTAGGGACTTGATTGAAGAAATTTAAAACCAAAGACCAAACTGAAAAAAGATGTATAACTGTAGAGACTAAATTTGACCAAATTAGGGGCCAAATTGAAGAAAATTGAAAGTTTAATGGTCAATTAAGGGTCCGAGTGCACAAATTAGAAACTAAGGACCAAGATTAAAATGGCGCTGAACTTTGAGGCTAATGATTGAGCTGGACAAGGGTGCAATTACATGAAATTAAGAGTTTGAGAGACAATTATTGGTGCAATTACAACAAATTTGAAGAATAGGGACAAAAGTGAAAATTTTCAAATCCCAAATTAAAAACCCTAATTTTTAGGGTTTAACCTAGACGAAGCGTCGTTCGGCCATTGTTTAGTTTTTTGTTGGCAATTTTGGTTGATCGAGTAGGCACCTTCAAACGAATGAATGTGGCGTTTCCGACCACTTCTAGGGCTGTAAGCACCACCATTTAACCTCTACAAAGATCAACTACGACCATCAAGCATTTATATCCCATTTTCTTTATCGAAGTCAACAACATCTTGTTCCTAATTAGCCATTACTACATTTTCAGATTCTCGGATAATCGAGTTGTCGCCTTCAACAAGTGAATATGGAGCTACGAGACATCCAAATTGAACAAGAATGGACCAAATCGAAAGGTGTGATTCTCCTCTATAAAGTTTAGGTGGTCTCCAATGACATTTACACTGGAGTTGCTATGGCGTGGCCTCAAAATTGGTCAACTCAGTCAGTCTTGACTAAGATACCTATTTGTACAAAGGCACTCAATATTTTTGTGTGTTCACACTTAAAATTTTTTAGAAGGTTCTTATCAAGGGTCATAAATCTTTCATCTATAATCAGAAGGTGAGGGATGTATGCCTTTGTCTCCAAGAAAAAGAAAACCTCCTAGGTAATTTTGTTACAAAACCATTGTCCCAAAACCATTGAAAGACAAAGGTTTCGATTGTTAACATTTGTCCAAAACTCTCTCATTTTGATCAAAGAGCTAAGCTTTGATCGATCTATATTTGAATCCATCAAAGACCCTACTAAAACCCTATAAATACCCCCTGAAAAATAAAAATAAAACGAGAGGTGATGCACAGTGCACGTTCTGTAGGCAAGAAGGTGAATTAGGACCAGTAGCTAGGGGAGAAGAAGAATTACCCGAGGCGGTGATCTCGGGCGGTTGAGCTGGAGGTGATGCTGGTGGTTGTTCTCGGTGGTGCTGTGGTGGCGGTGACTGTGAAGCCTAGTGACAACAGCGGCGCTTCTCGTCTGTCTTCTCCCCCGCTGGTTTTCTCCTTCTGTCTTGTGTTCTTCCTTCTTCTCGTCCGTCTCTCCGCCCCGACTTCTCTTTCTTCTTTCTTTTTCCTTTCTTCCTCCTCCTCTGTTCTCCCCCCTTTTTTTTTTTCATTTCTCTCTCTCTCTCTCGGTCGCCCTTCCCTTTTTCTGTCGTTTCCTCCTCTTCCCTTTTCCCCTGCGTTCGGGTGGTATTTATACGGGAAGGGGGAGCGGGGTCGACCACGCCTCGTCCCATCGCCGCATGCATGTGGCGAACGTTGCCACCTCTACCACGGCGCCGGCCGTGGTGGCCAATGGAGGCATTGCTTGCTTAGCATGGCTGCTCGAGCATCTCATCATAAGGTGGGTGGCAGAGCACGTGGGAAGGAGAGGAAGAGACAAATAGAAGAAAACAAAACGTCTCCTCCTGGGTCGCATGTTCGGGGAAGAAGAAGAAGAAAAAAGTGCCGCCTCAAAACGGCACCGTTTCGTCTCTCTCTTCTTCTTTTTGTTTTTGAAAACCGCATGAAACGACATCATTTTGCTTAAAACGCGCCGTTTCATTTAAATTAAAACTGGCACCAAAGCGCCAAAGTTCAAGCCAATCCTTCAATTTAAGCGCGTTTTGCATTTTGGTCTTTGGTCTCGGATTTCTTCAATTAAGTCCTAATTGGCCATTAAACTTCAATATTTATGCAATTAAGCCCCTGATTTGACCAAATTAACTCTCAAAAATTATAATTTGACCCCAGAACTTTAATTTCTTCCGATTAAAGCCCAAATTAACTCCAAAATTAATTTTTCTTACAATCAAACCCTCCATAAATTCAATTAAACCTTCAATATAATTTAATTGAGTCCACCAACATCTAATTTTGGACTTTTCTTCCTCAAATTGAATTTTCTTTGTCAACAAGGCTATCATCGTCAATAAAATACTTGTCAAATTTTAATTTTTGTATTTTTAAATCTCCCCAACCAAATTTTGACTATTTTCTGAGCGTTCTGGCATCCTCTTTTCACTGTTATATTTTTTGATAATATATTTTTTATTTTTTTGTATTATATTTTTTTAAGAGAGAGGAAAAAATGTGAATTGGAGAATAACCCAAAAATGGGTTATGACACCCATTTTCACAAAATCGCGTTAATTCTTTGATAATCGAAGTAATGGATGCTAGATTATGGATCCTTGCATGATTTCAAATAAAACATTCCCTTAATTGCATGAAAACTTGATTGGATTGAGATTTGTGTTTGTTGGTTTGTTGATGAATGCTCTTTGTGTTCTTCATGATTTGAGTGTTTGATCTATTTTTCTGCAATTTTTTTTATGTTTTATGTTAATTTTCAACTTTGATTTAGTTTTAGTTTAAACCTTTGTTTGAGTTTATTTTTCGGGTCAAACCTTGTTTTTTGGTTCGCTTTATGGTTAAACTAGTGTTTTTGGGTCAACCCATTTGGTTTTCTTTTAGGTCAAGTACTTAAGGCTTTGTTTGTTTGAACAACCTTTTGTGAAGGATTCTTTTGTCCTAAGGAAATGTTTAGCAAACACACACTTAAGTGCATTTTGGTAATTTCTAGGGAAATAAAAGATGGTTTTGCCAAACATTGGCTTATAGAAATAAACTAGCTATGTGACCCGCGCTCCGCCGCAGGTTAAATAATCAAAACAATTTAAAAGAGTTCCTAAACAAAATAAAAGAGATGATGCTTTGTCCTGGTTATAAAAAGGTCCATAGATGTTGGGTCCTAGTGGTAAAAGGGTTCAATTGGGTGTTAGGTCATGGTGGAGGCAAGGCCCACAAATGCTAGATCCTGGTTGCAGGACCCAACACGCAATTGGGTCCTACACCGTCAAGACTCGAAGCTAATTGGGGTCTTGCACTTTGCAAGACCTAAAGTTATTGTAGGTCCTGCGCTACACCTAATTAGGTTGGGTCCTGCATCCTGTAGGACTCAAAGTGCAGGATCCAACACCTAATTGGGTCCTGCACATGTCGGGACCTAACATATAATTTATTTATGTATTTTATAATATATATAATTCAAAACTACTGCATACAAAATTTAAAGACAATAAAACATTGATACAACTTTGAATCTCATACACTAATGTTATAAAATTAAAATATCTTTTATTACCCAAAATAAAATCTCTTATATAATACTAAAAATTTATAAAGTATATGATGTAAATAAAAAATTTATTGAGAGCTCCATCAACTTTAATATAACAATATTAGAGAACAAAATTAAAAATTTTCAACTATTTTTCAAAGTAATTTTTTTATATCAAATATAAGAAGTATATAGATCAAAAATAGTAAGACAAACTTGCGATACAAGCTGGAAACCAGCAGAACAGTACATACACTAGCAAAGGAAATACAACCCGCTAACATAAAAGGCAAGTGCAAGGGAACATTCTCCCTAGCACAAGCCAGCCAAAAATTAAGGACTCCCTCCATATAAACTTGTGCTGGGGAACAGCCTCCCCAGAACAAGGAATCCTACTATGAACAAAAGGGAACATTCTCCCAATAGATACCAAAGTATAACAACACAAAAAATGTGTACTGGGGAACAACCTCCCCAGACAAGCATACTGAAAAGAGAACAAGAGAACAGGCTCCCTTGAATCAAACAAAAGGAGAGGATCCAACACACCAGCCGAACTACCCGAATCAGCCACCAAGCAGCAGGCAATGGCAGCCAGCAACACCCAACCAGCAGTTAAATCGCAAACCAAGCAGGGGAAACCCAGCAACCGCCAAGGGCAGAGACCAAGCAGAGATGAAGCTGCACAAGAGATACAAAAATCCCCACAATTCGGATAAACAGGAACAGAGAAAGCAAGCATAGGCAAACCAACAAATTAACTGCACAGGACATAAAATCACAGCAAGAGCCAACCAGCTATTAACTGCACAGGACATAGTCACAGCAAGAGCCAACCAGCAAATGAACTGCACAGGACATAAACACAAGCAAGAGCCAACCAGCAACATAAAGCTAACAATACAAAATAGTCCAGATGAACATGGCATCCACCCAAAAGCAGGAACCACGAACTCTGCTAGGCAAAAGGAACAGACCATCAAAGGGTGGATGAAGGGGCAGAGTCATCAGAGCTTTGCAGCGACTGAAAGGCTATAGCAGGGGTGGGATGCGGTCCCAGACGATGGATGGCAGCGGCTTTACTGCGAGTGAGATACTGCCTCTTGGGAGGTATAGATGTGGTGCCCACCTTTGCAGTAATAGAGGGCTCAGGACCAACAGCCTTGGGTCTCTTACGACAGGAGACTGGGTGCTTATAGGACCAGCTGCAGCAGCTTCTGAGGACATAGGATCCTCTGGAGGATTAACAGAAGGCCCTGCACAATATTGAGCCTGCTTCTCAACAGCAGCAGTCTCTGCAAAGGGACTAGAGCTGGTTGTACAGGCTGAAGTGCCATGGGGCCTCTTTCTATTGCGGGGGACGTGACCTTTGGTGCAAGTGAGTGTGGAATGACCAAGAGACTTACACTGCTTACAGTAGCGAGGCAAAGATTCATATACCAGTTGCTGCACCAAAGTGTTTTTAAAACTATGGGTCAGGTGCCCTTGTCGAGTATTAGTTTTTTGGGTCTGGAAGGGGATACTAGAATCATGTTAATAATAATAATGATAATAATTAATTTAATTATAATTAAAATGAAGAAGAAGAAGATACAAGTCCAAAGAGGAAATTAATACAGGTTTGTAAGCCATGTAATACACCAAAACTCAAGATATTTCATGGTTTGCATGCCTCTAGTTTGCGTGCGTGGTTAGGTTTCCCTTCTATTTTATGAATCCACGCAAACCTATTATGATAATATTTTCATACCAAGCACTAGAAACTATAGAAGAAAAAAGAAAATCTGACGATAAGAAAAATATAGTAGTCTCATAATATCTATTTAGCCCTTACACTTCTGGGAAAAGATTAATTTTCCATCAGCACCATGGACATCTGAAAATTTTTTATTTTTTGATTTACTTTAAAATAATATTTTTTGGCATTTTTGTATTATTTTTAAAATATTTTTTTCAAAATATATATTTAGATTGTGTCTTGAAAATTTTTAATTTTTTTCTTGACTTTAAATTTTGAAGACACAATCTCAACATATTTTTAAAAGAAAATATTTAAAAATTAATAGAAAAACATAGAAAAATGTAATTTAAAGTAAAGAAAAAAATAAAAAAATTTCAAGACACAATCTCAGTTTAATTTTTTAAAAACATAATATTTTAAAACAATATAAAAATATAGAAAAATCAATTTGAATTAAAGGAAAAAATTAAAAATTTTCAAATTTCTTGGCTCTTGCTTCACAATCAAACACAATCTATATAAAAAAAGAAATTTAAAATTATTTAAAAAATAATAGAAAAACATAGAAAAAAAATTTTAAGTAAAGAAAAAAAATTAAAAATTTTCAAGACACAATCTCAATATATATTTTGAAAAAAAATATTTTAAAAATAATACAAAAATATATAAAAAATTAATTTAAAGTAAATTAAAAATTTTCAAATTTCTCAAGTCTGGCTTGTCAAAAGTTATTTCAAAAATTACAAATTCAAAAAATTAACATTGTTGGGTCTTTTGGTAGAGAGGGCAATGCCCCGGTTCTTGGGTTCGAACTCTAAAGGGTTGAGGAGGACCCAACGTCATTGGGTCCTGGTGTTAGCGAGTACCCAATAGTCCACAGATCAACCACTATGTTGGGTCTCCTAGCAGCTCCGGGAAGACAAGGTAAAGCTCCCGGCCCGCAAATTTTGACAAAAAACATAGCGGTACGTCCCCAGGGTGTATGGCTGCTGGGTCTGGCCGTACAATCATACCCAATATCCTTGGGTGTGGTTGCGAGCCCAAACCCAACACCTTTGGAGGGTGTTGGGTCCTGCACCGTGCATGACCAAAATAGCTATAGTATAAGTAATCCATCCTAGGGACATCGGTATAGGAAGATTGTAAAAAAAAAAAACAATTGATTTCCTTTGGTAGATGGATTGGGAATCCATATTATCACGTACATGAGAATTCAATCCCCCATACCTCTCTATGTCTCTACACATAGTAAATATATATCTTTTTCACTACAATATAACACCACCATTGAATATTAATGCAAGACCATTGATCAATATGGAAGACTAGCTTCTAGACCTAGCAACCATATTAAATTTCTTTGTCATTGCCTTCTCGATTTAAATTTATTTTTTAAAATAAATTGATGAGATTTTTTTATATTGTATAAAAGTTGAGTGATAATAATTTTTCCTGTTTTAGGTTCGGTTGAATTTCCTAATTAAATCATGTTTGATTTTGCGTTTTGGCTGTGACGCCAGACCCAAGAAATTTTAAAATTTTTAATTTTTTTCTTTACTTCAAAATATTATTTTCTCCATGTTTTTGTATTACTTTTTAAATATTGTTTTTAAAAAAAAACATATATTGAGATTGTGCCTGGTTAAGAGGCGAGACTCAAGAAATTAAAAAAATTAATTTTTTTTATATTTTTTTGTATTTTTTTAAATGTTGGCATTGTGTTTGTATATGATGCCAGACCCAAGAAATTTTCAAATTTTAATTTTTTTCTTTGCTTTAAAATAATTTTTTTCATGTTTTTATAGTTTTTTAAAATATATATTTTTAAAATTTTTTGAGATTTTGTCTTATTGGTTTTATAGGGCCTCTAAACCCAAGGGTGGTTAGAACAGACCTCGGCGGCCGGGTCTACACCCAGCGCGCGGGTCCAGAGGCCTGGAGCGCGGGGTTGCGACACCTCCGTGCGGGTCTCCGAGACCCTAGGATCGCGAGATTGCAAATTCGCTTGCACCGGGATGCAGCCGGGCGCGCAGGTCCGCCCTAACGCCTATGGCATGGCGGGCCCCGTGCCGGTGGGTATATGCTAGGGCCTTGGCCAGCCCTCGTGCCAGGGTGGCATCGGCCTAGAACGCGGAAGCGAGGCACACGTGGCTCGCCCCCGCTCCCAAGCTCGGGCGGCCTAAGCGCCAAGTCTCTACAACCTCGGGGTTGTGCGTCCCAAGCGCTTGGGGCCTCCACTAATATTTTTTTCAAAAATTATTTTTTAACAACAACAACAACAACAACAATAATAATAATAATAATAATGATATTTATTATTATAATTGTTTTTTGCAAGTTCCTTCTATTTTTAATATTAATACAAATAATAATATTTAGACTACAAATGATAATATTTATCACATTAATAATAATATGAAACTTGTTTGATCAAAGTTGATAAAATAATATATTTGAAAAAAAAATTATTAATAATAATAAGAACGATAATTGTTGTTATATTTTTTTCAATTTTCTTCTATCCTTAACATTAATACTTTTAATTACAATAAATATAATAATATTTAGAATACAAATAATAATATTTATCATATTAATAATAATATCTAAAGTAATAATTTTTTTATGATAATTAACAAAGAGACAATAATAATAATGATAATTGCTATTATATTTTTTTTCCCTGCAGGGTCTGCCCATCCAGCCATGCGAGCATCTAAACCCAAAGGCAATTAGAACAGACATTGGCGGTCAGGTGTGCACCCAACATGTGGGTCTGGAGGCCAGGAGCGTAGGGTGCAGACCCTACCTCGCGTATCTGCAAACCCCAGGGTTGCGGAGCTACAGACCCGCTCGCCTTGGGCCTGCAGCCAGGCAAGCAGGTCTGCCCCTAGTACCTCGCGCCGGTGTACGCATGCTAGGGCCTCGGCTAACCCTAGCACTAGGTGGTAGCAGCCTAGGGCGCGTGCAGGCTCGCGTGGCCAACCCAACGCCTAGGCCTGTCAGCCCAAGCGCTCGGTGTTCGCAACCCAGAGGGTGTGCGTCCACCCGTGCGATTGGGGCGTGCAATAAGATTTTTTTCAAAATATTTTTTAAAGAATAATAATAATGATAATTGTTATTATATTTGTTTTTTCCAATTTTCGTCTATTCTTAATATTAATACATTTAATTAAAATAATAATAATAATAATTAGAATACAAATAATAATATGAAACTTGCTTGACCAAAGTTAATATAGTATTAATAATAATATTTATCACATATTTTATCAACTTATTTACAAATAATAATATATTTTTTATGTTTGAAATCCATTTTTTATATACTCACATCAAAATATTCATTTTTGTAAAAAGGAAATAATAATATTAATTTCTTTTCTTTTCTCTTATTTTGATATGAATACTTTTTTATATATTTTTGATATTTCTCTTCTTGAATTTTCTTATTAAAGCATATTTATTTTTATGTTTCAAAAATGCTTTGAACACATTTTGAAATTTTTTAATTGTTTTCTTTACTTCAAATTAATATTTTTGATGTTGTATTTTTTTTTAGTCTGGCTCCATGGTTGCATTTTTATTATAATTCTAATTATAAAATAAATATATTTATAATAAAAATAATTATATTTAGAAAGCTAAGACCCAAGCATTACCCTCGGGTCTTGTCGTCAGACCTAAAATAATTGGGTCCCGATGCTCGACCCAATTCTCTTGGGTCCTTGGGTCCTGCAGCAAGACCCAAGAGAATTATAAAAAAAATAATATTTATAATACGAATAATAATATGTTTAATTTAAATAACATTAATTATAATAAACATAACAATATTTATAATACAAATAAGAATATCTTGAATTTCAATAACATTAATTATAATACAAATAATAATATTTTTCATTTATTAACTATTATATGAATAATATTAATTATAATAAAAATAAAAATATTTATGATACAAATAATAATAATTTTAATTATTATTATTATTATTATTATTATTATTATTATTATTATACAACTAAGAATATTTTTAATTTTAATAACATTAATTATAATACAAAAGTATTAATATTAAAAATATTATCATTTTTATTATAATTAAAAATATTATTGTTTGTATTATACATATTATTATTTTTATTATAATTAATATTATTTATATAATAATTAATAAATTTGGAAAATTTATTATTATTATTATTATCATTAATAAATTTTAAAAATACTATTATTACTATTGAAGAAAAACCATTATTTTTTTAAAGATTTAAAAATATAATTCAAAGTATTCATATAAAAAATATAATTATTTGTATTATAAATATAATTATTTTTCTTATAATTCAAAGTATTCATATCAAAAAAATTATTATTTGTGTTATAAATATATTATTTTAATTATAATTCTAAGTATTAATATAAAAATATTATAATTTGAGTTATAAATATTCTTGAGTTTGTTAATATAATTATTTGTGTTATAATTATTATTATAACAAATAATCAAGTGCCAACCACCTTGGGTGCAGCCAAACACACGGTCCGCCCATAGCGCTCAAGGTGGTCAAACCCGTGCTAGGTGTTTGCATGCTGAGGCGTCGACCAGCCATAGCACCAAGTGTTTGCTACTTAGGGCCGCGACTAGGGCGCGTGGCTGGCCCCGACGCCCTGGCTTGGCTACCTAAGTGCGGAAGAAGTGAAGGACAAACAACAAAGTCGCCGACACCTCCTAGAGCTTCGATCCGGGATCGTCTTGGTGGAACTACAAGTCGTGCTCCTGTTTTTACTAGGATTGGAACCCAAAATAATGGAAGGGTGCTAAAACGCACACCAGTCTTTGCAAGACTTGGACAATCCATGTCAAAAGAAACAAGTTTGATGGGTGATTCAAAGGTTCTTCGTAGCAAAATACCTTCACGCATGAAGAGACAATGTGAATGGGTGGTGAGTCTTGAAGAGACATTGAAAGGAAAAACACGCACAATAGTGATAACAAACCCCTCTAATGAAGAAGAAGAAGATGAAATAATATGTCTCACTTCAAATCACATCACTATTGAAGAAGATGATAATGATAAGTTTGTCGTCGAAGAAGATGTTGAGGAAGCTCCATCTTCCCTTGAATCAGAAAATAAGCCTACAATGGATGAACTTAAAAAGGTTAACTTAGGAACTGTTGAAAACCCACGACCAACCTTCATCAATGCAAACTTATCATCTGGAGAGGAAGCGAATTACATGGAACTTCTGATGGAATATCAAGATATCTTTGCTTGGTCCTATGATGAAATGCCAGGTTTAGACCCAAGGGTTGCTGTCCACCAACTAGCAGTGAAACATGGGGCTAGACCTGTAAAACAAACTCAGCGTCGCTTTCGTCCTGAACTCATATCACAGATTGAGGCTGAAGTCAATAAACTTATCCAAGTAGGTTTCATTCGTGAGGTCAAGTATCCTACGTGGATTTCAAATATTGTGCCAGTAAAAAAAAAGAATGGCCAAATGCGTGTTTGTGTGGATTTTCGAGACCTTAACAATGTTTGTCCCAAAGATGACTTTCCACTTCCAATTACTGAGATCATGGTAGATGCTACCACGGGTCATGGGAGATTAACCTTCATGGACGGTTCATCGGCTATAATCAAATTCGAATGGCACCCGCAGATGAAGAGAAGACGACTTTCCGAACTCCAAAAGGGATATATTGTTATAAAGTCATGCCTTTTGGCTTAAAGAATGCGAGTGCCACTTATCAAAGGGCGATGAGAAGATTTTTGACGATATGCTTCACCAACATGTTGAATGCTATGTTGATGACCTCGTGGTGAAATCAAAAGAAAAGGAAATTCATTTGCGGGATCTTCGTTTGGTGTTTGAACGGTTACGTCGATTCCAACTAAAAATGAACCCATTGAAATGTGCATTTGGTGTGTCCTCAGGCAAATTCCTAGGGTTTATAGTTCGACATCGAGGAATTGAGATTGATCAGTCTAAGATTGAGGCCATTCTAAAAATGCCGGAGCCAAGAAACATCCATGATTTGAAGAGTCTCCAAGGAAAGTTGGCCTATATACGGAGATTTATTTCTAACTTAGCGGGCCGATGTCAACCATTCACCCACTTAATGAAGAAGGATACATCATTCTATTGGGATAAAGCTTGTACTAATGCCTTCAACAAGATAAAAGAATACTTGTTGAACCCACCTGTCCTTCGAGCACCGGTACAGGGACGTCCACTTATCCTCTATATTGCGGCTCAAATACGTTCCTTAGGAGTGTTGTTGGCACAACAAAATGATGAAGGCAAGGAAAGTGCTCTCTACTACCTTAGTAGGACATTAAATGGAGGTTGAACCGAATTATTCCCCAATAGAGAAGACATGTCTAGCATTGATGTTTGCAATAAAGAAGTTAAGGCATTACCTCCAAGCACATTCAGTAAGATTAATCTCCCGAGTTGACCCCCTCAAGTACATCATCTCAAGACCAGTATTATCGGGAAGATTGGCAAAATGGGCTTTATTGCTTCAAGAATTTGAAATTGTCTACGTCTCACAAAAAGCTATCAAGGGGCAAGCACTAGCTGATTTTCTGGCTGATCATCCCATTCCCGATGAATGGAAGTTCTCTGAAGACCTACCTGATGAGGATGTTCTGTTTATTGAACTGTCAGAACCATGGAAAATGTTCTTTGATGGCGCAAAGACAACAAGATGGAGCCGGTCTTTGGGGTTATATTCATCACACCGTAAGGGGAGGTCTTGCCTTTCTCATTTTCACTTACCAAATGTTGTTCTAATAACATGGCTTGAATATCAAGCTTTGATTCTTGGGTTGGAAATGGCGGTGAATATAAAAATGTCTCACCTTAAAGTTTTTGGTGATTCTTAATTAGTCATCAGACAACTCCTCTCACTATATGAAGTCAGGAAGCCAGAATTCATCCCATATCACAAGTATGCACTTAAACTGATAACATCACTTGATTGTGTCACTTTAGAACATGTACCACGAAAAGAGAATAAGCAAGCCGATGCCTTGGCAAATCTGGCGTCAACACTAGCATCATGTAGTGAGGAGATAAAAGTCCCTGTATGTCAAAGATGGGTCGTTCCACCACTAAGCCATGACATAGAAGTGAAAGAACAAGTGGGCGTAGTTTTCGCCTACGAGATTGAAAGAGAAGACGGCGTCAGCCGCTTATCGATTATTTGAGACATGGAAAACTACCTAAAGACTTACGCCATAAGACAGAGGTGAGGCGAAGAGCTTCTCGCTTCATATACTTCCAAGGCACTCTTTATCGACGCTCTTTTGACGGAATCTTTTTGCGTTGTCTCGGAGAAGAAGAAGCAACAAAAGCACTAGAAGAAACTCACTCAGGGATTTGTGGAGCACACCAATCAGGCCCTAAACTTCACTTCCGGATCAAAAGAATGGGATATTACTGGCCAACAATGGTGAAGGATTGCATAGACTATGCTAGAAAATGTCAAAGTTGTCAATTGCATGCTAATTTGATCCCCCGACCACCCGAGCCTTTACACCCGATAGTTGCCTCTTGGCCCTTTAATGCTTGGGGACTTGATGTGGTAGGACCATTGCCGAAAAGCTCCGGGGGCATCTTTACATATTGGTGCAATGCAGATTACTTCTCCAAGTGGGCGAAGCTGCGGCATTAAGAGAGGTCAAGAAAGAGACAGTTGTAAGCTTCATCCGAACAAACATCATTTACCGTTATGGGGTACCAAGATACATCATAACCGATAATGGAAAGGAATTCTACAATACAGCCATGAACAAGTTGTGTGCACGGTTCGGTTTCAAACAACATAACTCTTCTATGTACAATGCTCCGGCTAATGGTTTGGCGGAAGCCTTTGACAAGACTTTATGCAACATTCTCAAGAAGGTGGTGAATCGCTCGAAGAAGGACCGGCATGAGAGAATTGGGGAGGCGCTATGGGCTTATCGTACTACATTCGAACACCAACTCAAGCTACTCCATACTCCCCGGTATATGGGGTTGAAGCCGTTCTTCCACTAGAATGTCAAATTCCATCTTTAAGAATTGCGATCCAAGAAGGACTTTCCAATGAAGACAATGTTCGCCTACGCCTTGAAGAGCTTGAAGCTTTAGATGAAAAACATCTTGAGGCACAACAACGACTAGAATGTTATCAAGCACGACTTTGTAGAGCTTTCAACAAGAAGGTGCGACCACGCTCCTTTCAAGAAGGGGATCTTGTCTTGGCAGTACGACGCCCGATAATCATGTCAAAATGCATGGGCAGCAAGTTCCTCTCCAAATGGGATGGCCCTTATGTGGTTCAAGAAGTCTACACCAATGGAGCTTACAAGATTGTTGATGAGAATGGATTGAGGATTGGGCCTATCAATGGCAAATTCTTGAAAAGATACTATGCTTGAAATCGATGTAGCTCCCGGCCCGCACGAGCTAAAACTGTGAAAGGCATAAAAAAAAAGACAAAAAAATGTGAACTACATTATGACTTGATCCTTTTATCCACAAAGGTACGTAGGCAACTTGGAATTCATTTCAAGTACAGTCATGCAAAAAAAAAAAATCTTTTGAACTACGTTGTGACTTGATCCTTTATTCATAAAGGTACGTAGGCAACTTAGAAATTATTCTAAGTACAGTCACACCATCCTTTAAAGTTGTTTGAACCAATATGATTGTTCACGTAGAGAAGAGGGACAAATAAATCTCAAAACACAATCGTAACATGGAAATTTAGGTAACAAGACACAAGCGAAGGCAAAATATAGACTTTATTAATAGAAAGAAGAATTCTATTACATAAAGTATGTAGCCTCAACGAGAAAGTCATAAGCCGATGTTACCAAAACAAAAAAATTCCAAAGCATAATAAACCATTATCATACTACGGTTTCAGTTATGTCCTTCCATCTCCTTTTGTTTGGTCTCCAACAATCCTTTTAATTTTTGAAGAATGACCGCGTCGTTTCACTTATCACAGGGGAAGAGGATAGTGTGGTGATCTCTGCTCGAATGCCAGAGGTGATGATTTTTCTCTCAGAAAGCTTTCATCACACGCCTTGAGAGATGACTCTAACTCAGTCTTCTTGCTCTACAACTCCATCAATTATCCTGTTATTTTTGTTATCTCAGCATGAGTAATAGAAATGGATGTAGATGCCTCATCTTCAAAAGCTTCTGAATTTTTAAGTTGCACTTCAAGCTTTTCAACATCTAAGGCTCGTCGCTCGATGTCATCATAGGAGATAATGAAGACTCTAAGTGAATAAACTTTTTAGCATCCTCAATCACCTCGGTCACCATTCTTCTGATAGAAGAGCAATCAACCTTTATATCTTCAATGGAGAGGAGGATCTTCTCAACTTCACCAGCCAGGTTAGGAATATAATGGATCGGTGTACAATACGAGCAATCTTTACGAACATAATAGGAGAGGAGGATCTTCTCAACTTTACGAGCAATCTTATTTCTGATGCTCTCCCAACACTTGATAGCAAATTCAGATCTTATCTCTCCTATTATGTCATCAGCACAATACCTAGTGACTCCTGAAGGCTCAAAGGCAGTAGGTCCAAGATTATGCAAGTTGGTCGCTATATTAAAGATCGGTTGAGGTGGATTAGGCCGCTCATGTGGTAAACTGAATGAAGGTTGAGAGTTTCCAATCCCAAAGACTAAAATATTGAAAGGGTTAGGGCTAGCAACGAAGCAACACTCATTTTCGGCCCAATATACATATCAAAATCATTCCCCAAGTCTTGTTGACCAAGCTGAGACAAAAAAAAAGGGGGGGTTAATATATGAGAAAAAAAAAAAGAGGGAAAGTGTCAAACCAGTTCATCAATATTGTCTGGCATGATTGATGCACTAGGGAATCCATGGAGAAAACCCGAGCTGCAAGGATTGAACACTTTTTTGGTACATTTTAAATGTTTCCAATGATGATCACTGTTTTCATGCTCACTATCCTCAACATTTAAGATTGCTTCAACATTATCTTCCTCCTCCTGCTACATGCATATCCTTATGAGCATCTCAATAAAGAAAAAGGGAATTACTAAGGCACATATAAAAAAAAGACGAGTATTTATTTACCAATTGTGGAGAAAAGGATTGTGCACTCCTTTCCTTTGCCCCTGAGGAGTTAGAGGATTTCTTATTAAGATGATCTTTTGAAATACTCACTCTCTTTACACTAGGAATCACAAGTGGTGTCCTATTTATGTGGGCGAGATGTTCGAGTACCATCTTCCTTGCCTAAATCAACATCAACTACCCGCTTGTCTCTTTTATAGGTAGGAGAAGATCGTTTCTTTTTGGTTAAGAGAGGGTCATTCTTCTTTTCTTTTGTCCTTCGTGATACTATGGCAACATTAGCAGGACTTTTAAGAATGATCTTCATCTCTGGAGAACAAACTTTGGACCACCTTGGAGTCCACCAATCCATGTAACGTTCAGTTACCAAAGGAAGTTTATCATTTGGGGGCAACGGAAGCTTGCACTGGGAATGAGTTTTGAGTTTGGTAAAACTATGCCAAAGTTGAGATACATCCTCCAAGGTTGGGACTCCAGTTCTCACTCCAAAGTCACGGGGAATATGTTGGCAAAACCCAAATTGTCTACTGAATCTATCAGGACAAGAAGATTCAATAATAAAAGTATCATCATAACGAAGAGTCAAATAGCCGGATCGAATACACATAAAGTAGTCACTCTCGAGGATTGACAAGTTGCCATCATCATATAAGACCCCAACTTTAGCCGAGGAAGTAATGCAGAAATATGATTCTCTTGGGATCTCTCGAAAAGAGCATGAGCTTGAGATTCATTGAAATGTTTTGCCAACCCCACGCCGGCATATTTCGTCATCCCAACTAACTTGGTAGGGCTAATTGTTGTTTGATGGGTGCCAAATTTTTCCGTAAGCCAACCGCGAGAAAATGAATAGGAAAAGGGATGTCTCGTGCGGTCACACTTAATGCAAATTGGACTTCCTTTATACCTTTGAAGATACTTGTTAGAACCGGTATCGCAAGAGAGAATTGCCTTCCAATTTGCCATCATGGATGCTACTTTGAAAGTACTAGGACGAATGAAACCAACATCCTTGCTAGGAAATACAAATTTGCATAGCCAACATGAAAGAAAAGCCACTAAATAAACTTCATCCTGAATATGAGAAGGGACATTAAGCTCCTTAAAAGGACGAATGAATTTGCTGGAGCAAACACGAGACTTATCAATTGAGCCAGAAGGATAGTTAGTCTTATTGGATCCGCTAGACTTGCCCACAGAAAAAGGTACCTTGTATCTCAAGTCATCTCGAAACCAGAAATCTACCCAATCTTGAAGGGTCATTACATGGTCACCATCAATGGTCCGACATTCTTTATGAAAGGCGATGAATAGGTACTTGCAGCTCTTTGGAAGAAAAAAACGTCCTTTCTTGTCAACTTCAATAAGTTCATCAGCAGAAGGGATGACTTCATCATAAAAAGTGCCAAAAATAGGAAGGCCGCTACATGATTTTAGCTCCCAAAGAGATATGGATTCCTCGCCATTCGGGGTAGATAGCGTGTTGGTAGCAGGATTCCAATGGTTATAAAAAGAAAGGATAACATTCATCTGCCAGTCATATGTAAAAAGGGATGCAAAAATAGTGTCTCGAATATGTGCCCTCTCGAGGATTGGCTCGTAATATTTCAAAACATCTTCTGTCCATTCCCAATACTTGGGAGTATACTCAAGTGCATCGAAGATTGGGAAATAATCCTTGCAAGTAGCATTTCCATCACGTTTATGATAGTCTAATGACGGCAGATCAACTAGAAAAGTTGTTGAATGTGGAAAGGAGGATTGAAGTTGTAAAACTGATTGAGGCAAACCACCATGACCATAAAGTTCATAAGAAGTCTCCAATGACCAGGAAGTCAAATGCTTGATGCTTTCGGAAGACCACTTCTTAGCAAATGGACCAATGGCGGGTTCATATACGCAAAGGCTTGTCCGACGATACTTCTCATCAATTACTAAGAATCTTTTAGTGGAAGAAGAAGAATTCCTGAAAAGCACCATCTAAAAAGAAAAGGAAGACATATAAAAATGCATGAATTAGATGCATATTTGAAAAAAGAGGGAGAGAATAAGAACTTACCTTGACGAAGAGCCAAAGAAAAGTAATGCTCCAATGTTAAGAAATTTATGACTTGCTAAAATTGATGACGTGGTAAAAAAACAGCAACCGTGACCCTTAAGAAACAACTCGGCAAGCACCAAGGCTCGTGAAGTATTATGGCAAGAGAATTCAAATCACCCAAAGAAACCTGCGGCCCTGCAATAAGAATAGATGTTAATTAATGGAAACAGGTGGGCTCACCAATAACTCAATTAGGCTTAGCCAAGTCTATTTCAATAACAAGTTCGCGCCATCGATCATGTAGTTGCAGAAGCATAAAAGGTTGCTTTTGGTTAACACGCACATGTCAACAATATGCTTTTCTTCAACATTGAAAAGTTGCAGGAAGAATTTATAAGACTAGACGCGCAAACAACGTTGATTTCTGATGCAAACAAGAAGAAAAAAAAAAACTTGCGGAAGCTCTTTTATTTATAAGGCTGAGATGGTAGAATTGCTTTGGCGCTCATGTCTGATGAATTCTAGAGCAATGGGAGAACTCGCCTTGAACTAGCAATGTTTGCAGAAATAAACCAGAGCTGAGAGAACACCACATGAGCTATCAATTCAGGGCCGAGAATATATCATAATTTATGGCAGCAGTGATTAGGAAACACTGGCGACAAGGATGTTGAATCCCTTGCAACAACTTCAACCAAGAATATGCCTGATGAGCAAGGAATTTGCAATTCTGGACCACTGGTTCCAAGATCATGTAAATTCACACATAAAGCTTGAGAAACTACGTGAATGAAACCAGTTCACAGGCTGAAACAACAAAGTTGAAATTCTGCTCCGATTGGTTTGTAAGCACAATGGACATCCAAGTTAAAAGTTTTGCAATGCTGACAACAGTAAGAAGAATGATTAAGTGGAATCTGTATCGCATCCAAACTTCAATATTTGATGAGGTTCTGCATGTAAATCATGTGGAATCTGTCTACAACAGACGAATACATCCAATTCTATAGGCTTTTTTGAATCTATATACAACCCAGAGTTATATCCTGCATACACACAAAACAAAAAGAGGTGCGGTTGTAATAAAACAAGATGCGGAATGGGGACGTGCATACTGGGACTGCTGTGTGAAGGCTGCACTGTTAGTGAAGAAACAGAAGTATTGCTAGGTTGAGGCTGCACCGTTAATTAAATCCAAACTTGAGCAGTACCACACTTGGTTTAATGGTATCACCAATTCTGCCCGTAGATACTGACAGACACTTGACAATCTTCACAAAGCATCAAGTTGGATATTGATTTTGAAGCGAGATGTTTGGTTACCAAGTGGATGCTACGCGGTTAATAAAAGAGCAACATGAAGTGCTGCGTGGTGGGTAACAGGAAAAGAGCAATGTAATGATCTTTAATAGCCGCCTCAGTGACTCTTTCCTAATCTAAAACAAAGTCTTTTCTTATTCTGTGATAGCAAAGTCGGCTTCCAGTACAGGAAATTGTGTTGGTCTCTTTCTTAATAATTCATTCACGTTGGACAATTCATTCAGAAAAAAAAAGGGGTCAATTAAGCTAAGTCAGGCTATCAGTATGGGAGGATCTTTTGTTTAGTCTTAGCAGCTAATTCACTCTAAGCAATTCATTTAGAAAAGAAAGTCAATTAAACAAAGCAATTTATGTGAAAAGTTATTTTGCTCTCTGGACATTCTTCCAGGAAAAGGTTGAAATTAATTAAGGATGGAGGGCACGGTTCCCAAGGCAGTGAGAAAAGGGAGTTGCAACTTTCATCTTGATTGCGTTATTGGTTTCAGAATAACGAGATCTTTAAAACAAGATGTTACAGTGACCATTTTCAGTGAAAAGAAAATTCATGCAGCCCGGTCAAAGTGTTGGTTGCTATTCGGGTATAAAGATAAATTTTGTTTGGTCCTGCATATGCAGCAGTTTCAAATGAGCAATTGGACCTGAATATTCTATCATTTGATTTGATAAATCTCAATCAAGATTGATCCATAAATTTTCAATTTTTGATTACTATATTTTATTTTCACAATAAGATTTATTTGCTTGTTGTGAAAATCTAATATGATCAAATCAAATTTTAGTTGGAAATATAAAACCCTCACAGCCATATTTTTCGAGACATGCCCACTTATTCCAAAAGTAAGTGAACTTGTCTCGAGGGGGCATCTCGTAGAAACACAAATTTTTCACCAATCAAATTTCACCATGTGTTATTTTATTCTTTAAAATAAAGGATAAAATAAAATTGAAATAAATGACATGGAAAACAAATGAGCCTTCAAATATTTCTTGGCCAATGAAAAGTTGACACTTGAGATGAGATATTCAAGATATCTTGTCATAAAGGCAAGATTCCGTCAATAAAGACCAACCAATAAAATTATGCCACGTGGCATTGGAAAAGGACCCGAGAGCCCCTACGAGATCTCTATAAATAGAGGGCCTCAACCTAAAGGCGGGGCATTGGATTCCGGGGGATACAAATTTTCTTCAAGACTCTCTCTCTCTCTCTTCAAGCAAGGAAGCTCTCTCTCAAAGAGTTCTCAAGCCTCCTTCATCTACGCTTGAAGTTTAACAAGAACGAAACTCTGTTGGATCAAGCCAAAACGCCCATAAGAGTTCTTCAACAACACTTTGAAGACAAATCAAGGTACTCTTCAAAGCATCAAATCACAACATCTCGCTTCGCAATACACGCCCAAATTCGCGTTCTTGCAAAGCACAAATCTTAGCTTGATTACTCAAATAAATCAAGTCACCATACATCAAATCCAAGGGAGGAATTAGAGGATTGCCATATTCTTTTGATAGAATATATTATATAGAGATTGTACCCATTCATATATTTAATAAAATCATATATTTATACACGTGTGCTTGTTTAATTTCAGGTGCACAAAATTGTGTCTACAGAGTTGTGGAAAACATTTTCGCCTTTCAGGATAGATGACTCCTGTCAAAGCACCTACATGAATTTTTTTATAAGAATTTATCTAACCATACGAGCCCATTATAAATTTGAAATATCAGATTTATTTGTGGGCGTAAATTTTTTTCTGAGCCATAAATGGGCTACCAGTTAGGAACCCATCAACACGTTTAAACCACATCATGACAACACAATACAACTTACCTCAAGTAAGGATGCTAATATCTTTTTCTAGCCAATACTAGTTCCTTACCCCGAAATTTCAGATAAGATCGGTCTACTTGGATCTTCTAATGACTTTGAACCACATAACTAGGTGGCGGCTCCTTAATCCCGATCTTTCGCAACACCCGCGCACATGGGCAACACAATTCATGCTTGATTAATCATCTATGTGAATTATTAGGTTTCGAATATGTTGATACAAATATAAATCATAATCCTATTCAAAACAAAATTAAATAAATTAAGCAATTTAACTTACTATCAATCCAACAAATTAATAGATTTATATTTAAATATCAAATGCAACATACCATGATCTCTTAAATCTTGTCCCAGTATCAAAAAATTTGAGTACATGAACCCATGAAGTGGTATCAGAATCTATTTTCCTATTATTAATAACTAAACGGAAAGCCATAACTTACTGTTTATACTATAATATTGGGAGTGAGAGGTACAATGTCCAGAATGCTTCTAAGGATAACCATATCCATAAGATCTCAATGGATTGCCCTTGAGCCATACTACAGAATCTAGCACATCCTTAAGTAAATAAAGAAAGCTAGAATAAAGTGGCCTCAGTGACTATTTAGCATTATTAAGTAGGCCAAGTACTCTTCACTGCTTATTTCCTATTAGTTTTGTATTGTGGAATTGCACTTACAAATAAAGAACTTGTTCTTGATATTTTCGTACAGAATTTCTCTCTCGATTACTCGGTCAATAAAGTAACTTCGTTTATGGTTAGTTATATGGAATCAGATTCACCATTAAACTAAAGAGTCTCATCGATTCTACGAAACTTGTCGGAAGGAATCATTTGTTCAATAATTGAATGCGATTTTTGTCTTATATATATTTTAGGAACTTTGCACTCGAAAGGGAACATTTGTGCCACCAAGTACTAACACTAGAAAGGGAACTTTTTTTTTCCCGGTGTTATAGATATTTTCGGACTAACTTGAAAGCAATTATTAGAGATATCAATTCAATCTGAATTCAATATGCATACATATATATTATTTTTTTTTATTTATATTTTATTTTGGATTTTCCATTATTTTTCAAATTAAAGAAACCGAGATAAAATACCCTTAATCTTCCTTCGTAATTTGCTTTCGAGAAGGTTTAGTGTTTTTGCTACTACTACTTTTGGACCTGACTTGATTCCTGACCCCTAGAAACAGCATAATCCAAAAGCAGGGAAGCTTTTGTTTTCTTTAATCACATGATCAGATATTCTCATTTATGCCCAACACAAATTCATAGAAGTGGCTCTAATGATTGGCTGACAACAGTTGTTAATGAGCAGTGTTTGCGTCCCTTATTTTTCAGTTTACTAAGTATTTAGAACTTTCAATTCCAATCCAAAGTCGATAATAATAAACTCTTGGTGATGGTTTTGTCATCGATGGTGATCGTACGACAAAAAAACCAGTAAAATTTTCTTATATAAAAAGTTTATTATGTATTGAAAACATTTAAATCTAAAAGTTTTTACTGTTTTTGTGTTTAAATATGATATTAATAAACTTTTGATGATAATCTTTTTTTTCATTTTATGATGCTATTATCGTCAGTAGTGATAAGATGAAGAAAAACTATTGATTTTTCTCTCTGCAATGGTTACTTTTATCGTACACAAATGTTGGGTGCTTTTATTTACAAAAAGGAGTACTGTCTAACATTATTCATTTCACAGCTGTTGTCAACCAAACCTTTCCTTTCTATATAAAGGTTGGCTTGGCCTCCTACATATTAGCCAAAGCAAGAAAACAAACAAAACCTATAAACAGCTACTTGTCTTTGTGTGTTGATTAATTGTAGTTAACATGGCACGTCAGGCAGATCGTCTTGTTAAGATTGGGCAGGAGGGTTTTGCAGCCATTGATGAGCACTTCGGCCGGGCCAAGAGGTGGCAACCAGTTATGAAGGTTCCCTATGCTCATCCCACATATTACTATGTTCCTGCAACAGAAGTTATCGACAGCAACGAGGCAGCTCAACGCTACAAGGGGAGGGTTTATCTCGATTATCCTAAGGGGAAACCAGTTCCGTTTTAAAGACCTAGTGATTAATCACTTAGCTTTCTTGTATGCATAATCTCCTCCACTTGTGTTACCTTTAGTCCTGTACGATATTCTCCCTCTGCTAAACGTAGACGAGGAGCTTCTTCTTACTTCTTCAAATAAAATTTCTGTGATTTATATATCATAATTTTCTATTTGGCTGGTCAAGTATGTATTGTCATAATTATCTTTCTGACTTCCTAATTATCACCTGATTCACCTCTTACTTAGCATGGAATTGAAAGATACACAAGTAATTTGCTGTTGAATGCTTTGAAGCTCTTCAAGGTGTGATTTCACCGACTGATTTCGGAACTGTACAGAGCTCAATGATGAGCCGTGGGAAGCGTCTCTGATTATTGCGCTGTAAAAGCACGAGTGTACGTATGAATATAAACAGCAGATCTGCTCTGTTATTGCCATATGCTTAAATAGATCGCAGGATCTGAAAACTCAAGTGATGACAAGCTTTTAATAACGGTTAGAAAATAATATAAATCATATCCTGAAACTCACCTAAAAACTTAAGTTTTTAGGTTAAAATGGTTCTTTGACATAGTATCAAAGCTTTAATGATCAAGTAGTCATAAGTGCAAATCTTACTATCCTTATTTATTTAGTAAAAATTAAGCACAAGGTAAAGTGAGTCTGTGCAAGTTTTAAGTCCAAAGAGCTTTTACTCGAGAAGGTGTGTTAGAGAATAATATAAATCATATCTTGTGACCTCATTTAAAAGCTTAAATTTTTGGATTGAGATAATTTTTTGATAATAACTTTTATCTGGACATCAATATTGGATTCAAGGATAGAAAACCTGTAGGTTTGTGGTTAAGGAGGTTGGCTCTCTTCCTTGTATTTTTTATTTCAAACTTTAAGAACAATACTCATATAAATTTATTTTTTCTGAATGAAACTTGTTAATACAAGAGTGTCATTTTGATGGAAAAGAAAAATATTATTTTTATAATATTATTTTTATCCCATCACACCCCACCTAAGAAATTATGTAATTGGTTATTTCTATAAGCTGTTCCAGAGAATATATTCTTAAATCATTATATTTTACAACTCATGATTGTTTTTTTAATATAGCTGGGCTAAGAAAGAAAAATAAACGGAGTTCAAGGTAAAACAAAAGCTTAGGGGAAAAAAAGTAGAAATTTACAATATATCTAAGAATATCAGCGATCATGACCATGATTGGATCATTTGTGAATTCTATAACCAAAATTTCCTTCACAGCTCTTTAACTAATCTGATAGTCGATGAAGAGTTAAGGAAAAGCTTGATTCCCAATCCGAGCTATGTGAGCAAGTGTATCCGGTAAAAAATATCTATTCTTGTAGATATAATTTTGAGCATCTAAAATTAAACGAGTACATAGATACAAATATATGACTTTATTAAATATATGATTGGATATAATTTCTATCTAAAATATTATTTTAAAAAAATAAGACAATCTTATGATTCTTTCTTTGGATATGATATATGATAACTTGATTTATTTATGAAATCAAGCCAAAATTTGTGCTCTGCAAGAACTCGAATTTATTAGGCGTGTATTGTGAAGCAAAATTTGATGCTTTGATACTCTGAAGAGTACATTTAATTTGTCTTCAAAGTATTGTTGAAACTCTTATGGAGCGTTTTAGGCTTAATCCAACATAGCTTTATTTTTTGTAGACTTCAAGTGTAGATAAAAAAGGTTTAAGAGCTTTTGAGAGAGTTTCCTTACTTGAAGAACTTGTCTTGAAGAAAATTTGTATCTCCCGTGAATTTCTTCTTCTTTTTTTTCTCTAGGTTGAGGCCCTCTATTTATAGAAACTTGTAAGGATTCTCAGGTCCTTTTTCAATGCCACATGACATGATTTTATTGGTTGATTTTTATTGATGAAATCTTGCATTTATAACAATATATTTTGATTCTCTCATCCCAAGTGTCAACCTTTTATTGGTCAAGAAATATATAAAGATTCATTTATTTTTCTCAATAGAACTTATTAATAAAAGAGATGTGATTTTGATGAAAAAAAAAATCTTGTTTTTATCCCATCACATGGAACCTGCTCCCCACCTAAGAAATTATATAATCGGTTATTTCTATAAGTTGTTCTAGAGAATATATTCTTAAATCATTATATTTTACAACTCATGATTGTTTTTTTAATATAGCTGGGCTAAGAAAGAAAAATAAACGGAGTTCTATCTGCATTTACAATAGAAATTTACAATAGTGAACAATATATCTAAGAATATCAGCGATGATGACCATAGATGGATCATTTGTGAATTCTTAGCAAATCATTACTTGTATAACCAAAATTTCCTTCACAGCTCTTTTACTAAGCTGATTGTCGATGAAAAGTAAAGGAAAAGCATGATTCCCAATCCGAGCTATGTGAGCAAGTGTATCTAGTAAAAATATCTCATCTCCCAAGAAAACGAGATTAGTAAGCCTCCCTTTAAAGCTTTGCTTTACGCACCTTTTCTTGATCTTTCCCAATCCTTCATTATAAATGGGACCCATCAAAAACATGAGATGTGCTTTAACCTCCTCCATATTTCATCTTAGCCTAGAAGGATAAACAAGAATATTATTGCTTCTGAAACATAACGATTGCAAGCATCGCCTTTCGGTGAACTTTTGATGACATGAAACTGCCACAAATTGGGTCCTATTCCGAGTGAGTTTTCTTTTTCTGCTCTGTTATCGCATATATACAACTGAAATCTTTAAGTCCTCTTCAGGGTACCCCTGAAAGAAAATGGTCTATCATGGAAAGTCCTGAGGAATCCGAGGCATATAATATGAGATATATATCGTCGCAAGATCATAAAAATGATAAATCTTAATCTTATCAGGTGTAGCCATGAAGTGGGATCAGAACCTATTTTCCTAATTTTATTAACTAAAGGGAAAGCCACAACTAAGTCTCTGTACTATATGATTGTCCATTAATACAGAATCTAGCACATCCTTGAGTAGCTAAAGAAAGCTAGAATAAAGTACCTCTAGCAACATCTTCACTGTTTATTTTCTAATAGTTTTGTTTTGTTAAATTGCACTTGAAAATACAGAACCTGTTCTTGATATTTCATGGACAATATTTACTCTAGTTGTGCAAGTAACGTATACACAAATACTTGTAATATTGCATCAAAATTCAAACTAACAACAGTATGTGTATACTTGTGGATATGGAATCAGCCAGAAGTGGAGAATCCCATAAATCTTGAAAACCTCTGTTGATTGTGATGGGTCCAAAAAGCAGAAAGCAAGTTACAAGCTGCCTGCCTTCTGCAAATATATATAAGGCTGCATATATGACCTATTTTGTACCAAGGCAAACCATACAGTTTTAATTGTTCTTTGAGTTACAGTGTTAATTTCACATATGGCACGTCAGGTAGATCGTCTCACAAGGATTGGAATGGAAGGCTTTGCTCTGATTGAGAATAGTTATGGCTGGCCTGGAAGGTCTGGAAGACTCCCCTCAACTCAGGTACAGCAAAATCATCATCACTATCATCATCATCATCATCATCATCATCATCAATACCAAGATCAGCAAACATTGGTTTATCAGGGAACTCAAATTACCACGGTGAGGATGCCTGTGATCATTAGCAATGAGGTAGTTCAATACTATGGTAACATGGTGAAGAAGCCTGTTATTCCTAGCAATGAGGCAGCTCAATATCAAGGGGGTGTGGTGAAAGAGCCTGTTATCACTAGCGATGAGGCAGCTCAATAGGATGGTAGAAAGAAACGATTTCGTTTAGATTATTAGGTTTCATGAATTTACTGAACATACTTAATGTCATGTATGAGTAATCTGAGTCCCTTGGTTCTTAAATCTCCTGGTTTCTTACTCATAGATAAAGCAACTTGGTCTGCTAAAGAACCTTGTAAATTTTATCTTTAGAGCTCCTGTTGTCACGCGGTTGTCTTATCTATAACGTAATCATCTTTACTGTAACTCTTGATGTCTCTCTCTCTCTATTTTCGGGTGTGGGTTGTGATGATCTTTCTTACTTCTGATAAGCCAAATGATTCTCAAAGCACACCTTGGAAAACAACAGCTAAGGCAAGGCGAAATGAAAGCTAAAGCTAGGAATTAAAGAACAAAACAACATAGAATATGAAGGAAAAAATGAATAAAAAAACAAAACAACAGAAAAAAATAAAAAATGAAAACAAAAAGAAAGTAGCCAAAAACAATTGGAAGAAAATTACTATGGTAGGAGTTTATGTTAAAAGAAAGATAGGTGTTGTATAATATTAAAAATAGTAATGCAAAGTCAAAAACTCAATAACAAGAAGAAAATTGAGAGAAATGTATATTTTTATTAAGTGTTTTTCTCTAAACTCTTTTAGTTATTCTCTCTGCTTTTATTCTTTTTAATAATGCTAAATTACAAGCCTTTTATAGGTATAAAGTCCTAGATAATCAAGGAATTAAACTAATACAAGGAAATTCTAATCCGAGCAGAAATTGTATTTACGCCTACTAAACCAATCGACTAGTTCCCAACCAGTGGATCGGTTCCTCTATTCTTTATAAAAACAAGAAATCGAGTTCAATTTTCAAAACCCCTTCCTAAACTTGATTTCTTCATAACTCGTAGCAAATCTCTTATTTTGGTAAAAACATCATATTCAACTGGTTTTGTGAAAATATCTGCAACTTGCTCTTATGTCTTTACATACTTGGCTTCAACTTATTTGTTTGTAATGCAATCTCTTAGGTAATGAAATCTTGTGTCAATGTACTTATTTCTGTCATGAAAAACTTGAGTTTTAGCTAAGGCAATGGCTAATGAGTTGTCCACATAAATCTATGTAGACTTCTCTTATGGGATCCGTAATACTTTCAATAACTTATTAGCCATATGGAATGACAAACACATGATGTAGTAGTTATATATTCAGCTTCACATGTTGATAAAGTGACTATAGATTGCTTTTTTAAACACCATGTGAATGTTGTGTCTTCCATGTAGAAAACAAAACCAATAGTGCTCTTTTTATCATCTATATATCTAGCTCAATCACTATCATTGTAACCCACAAGATCAAAGCTATTAGAATATCCATAAAACAAGCCAAAATCAACGAGTACCTTTGATATACCGAAGAACTCACTTCAAAGCTTTAAAGTGTGTCATAGTTGGTGTATCCATAGACCTACTCCCAAATTCTACTCCAAAAAGAATATATAAACGAGTGCATGTCAAATATCTCAAACTCCCAACTAGAGTTTATCTTCTCCTCTTCATCATTCTCTGTCATCTTCACTCCACACTCAACTGGAATATTCTTTTTCGCACAATCTTTCATCTTGAACTTCTTGAGAATCTCTAATTGGCTTACAAAGATTCCATCCTCTCCTTGTTTGATCTCAATCCCTAAGTAATATGTCATAAGACCAATGTCTATCATTTCAAACGCCTTTATCATTGTTTGCTTGAAGTCTTCAAACATCTTTGGATTATTTCCTATAAAGATTAAGTCATCGACATACAAACATATAATAAGAGTATCACCACTCTCTTTGATCTTTACATAGATAGCATATTCATAGAAACATTTAACAAATCCATTCTTTAAGAAAAAGCCATCAAAGTGACTATAGCAAGCCCTTGGGGTTTGCTTCAATCCATATAAGACTTTGTTCAACTTTAGTACCTTGTCTTTATGTCCCTTCACTTCACAACTCATAAGTTGCTTAATGTAGACCTTCTTCTCAAGAAAACCATTAAGAAAGGCTGATTTGACATTCATTTGATAGATTCTCCATCTATGTTGGGTAGCTTTGGCAATGATTAATTGAACGGTCTCCAATCTAGCAACGAGAGCAAAAACCTCATCATAGTCAATCTCATACTTTTAGCTTTCGCCTTTTTCCACTAACCTTTCTTTATACCTCTCCATTTCTCCTTCGGCATTCTTCTTTTCTTTATAGATCCACTTGACACCTATTAGCTTCTTTCCATTTGGTCTAGGAATCAATTTCTATGTGTCATTCTTCTTAATTGATGCAAGCTTCTCATCCATAGCGATTCTCCATTTTGCATCCTTTATTACTTCTTCAAACATTATAGGATCACATGTAGCAAGGTGATAATATAGTGTTACATCATCATCAATAGGAGTAGTTACCTCATATAGCTCATCAAGGCTCCCCATTCTTTTTGGTGGACTTGATGGGTTACCACTACTTGAACTTCCATTAGAAAAAAAAAAAGATAAAGGTAAAGATGACACCATTGATGATTATGGAGGTGTAGTTTGTTCTTGATGATCTTCATATCTCTCCTTCCCTTTATCAAGAACCAATAGAAAATAATATTTCTCACCATCATCTACCTTCCAATCTCATGCTCCTTCATCAAACTTATCATATCTACTAATCATCATCTTTCCTTTATTGGGGTTATAAAGCTTATATCTTTTGGACATTTGGTCAAAGCCCATAAACATCATCCTTTTACTTTTTTCATCTAGCTTAGTCCTTACTTGATCATATATATGCACATAGCCAATTCTTCCAAACACTTTAAAGTGAATAGAACTTGGCTTTCTTCCATTCCATGCTTCTTATGAAGTCATGGGATTCAAGTCTTTCATAGGACACCTATTTAACAAGTAAACAACATAATCTACACCTTTAGCCCAAAACTCCTTTGGCTTCTTCTTGGTTTTGAGCATGCTTCTCACCATGTTGAGGATGCTTCTATTCTTTATCTCCATCACGCCATTGTGTTATAGTGATCTAGGCACTTTTAAGAGTCTTTTTATACCATGATCTTCATTAAACTCATTAGAACAAAATTCACCCTCTTATCTGTCTTAAGTGATTTTATAGAATAATCACTTTCTTTTTCAACTAATGTTTTAAACTTCTTAAAATAATTAAATATATTAGACTTTTTCTTTAAGAAGTATACCCATGTCTTCTACTATAATCATAAATAAAAAGTAGAAAATACAAATTTTTGCCAAATGAGCATGGTTGAATAAGACCACATAAATCTACATGTATCTCTTGTAGAAGTTGTCTTGCTTTAGATGTAAACTTCTTTAGAAAACTCTTGCAAAATTATTTGCCCACTAAATATCCTTTACACAACTGATTTAGATGATAATGAATGGTAGACCCTTCAATATCTCCTTTTGTGCCATCATCTTCAAGCTGTCAAAGTTTACATGCCCAAGTCTCATATGCCAAAGCCAAGTCTCATCATTCACGCATACTTGTAAACATTTAGGCACATCCGTCTCTATGGTTAGCAAAAACATTATATTATTTGTCATGATTACTTTTGAAATCATAGCTCCATGAGTATCAAGTAATGTCAAAGTACAATCTTTCAACTTAGTCTCATAACCTTTCTTCAAAAATTGTTACAAACTCAATATATTGCTTTTTACATTAAAAATATAATAGAAATCACTAATAAATGGATGACTTCATCTGCTTCTTTCTCCTCTTCCTCTACCTTGACCATGCCCTCAACCTCTTTGGGTATACCCAAAACCATCTTGCTTCTCTTTTGAATTATGTTTTGAAAAGAGTGCTTGTGCACTCTTGTCTTCTTGAATGTCATTGACTCTTTCTTCAAGGGCTTGTAGTTTTCCCATAAGTTCTTGAATAGTTAAAAAGTCCATATTTTATGATTCTTTTATCGCGACCACCACATAAGGGAATTGTTTTTGCAGTGAGCATAAAATCTTTTCTAACACACGTATTTCCTATATCTTCTCCACATATCTCTTCATTTGATTGTATATAGCCAATACTCCAGCAAAGTAATCTGAAATACTCTTTGATTCAAGTATATATAACTTTTAAAATCACCTTGTAACTTTTATAGGCGTACCTTTCTAGCATTGTCAACTCCTTAGTTTGATTGTTGCAAAATTTCTCATGTTTGTTTTACGGTAGTTGTATTACCACTATCTTAAAAGTGGCATCATCCAGAAATTGTTAGATGAGTGTGAGTGCTTATTGATCCTTTCTTTGCGCCTTTTGTATAACCTCCCTTTGGGCTAAAGTCAACGTTACTCTTTTTTATAGGCTCTTCAAAGTCTTTTTCAATCGTTTCCAACACATATCGAGAACCTAGCCAAGCTTTTAATGGATACACCAATTTTCATAATTGTTCTTTGTCAAATGAGAATATTGAAGTGCAAAGTTTATATTGGTCATGTCAAACAATAAAAAACAAACTCTAATATCAATTGTTGGAAAACAATTAACGTGGTAGGAGTTTATGGAAGGCAAAACAATAAGCAAAACTAAAGAATAAGAAGAAGATTTGAGAGGAAGGCAATCTTATTAAGTGTTTTTATCTTTTGTATTTGTAACATCCCCATATCCGGGATAAAAACAACAATCTCATGTCAACCGAAAAATAGAGTAATTAAATTTATATATACACACACACACACATGGTGTTCATATTAAAGTCTACTGAAATTTCGACGAAATCTCTCCTGTACTGGAAGGTCCCAAGTTATCGATATTTAACCTGTTTACACTTCTAATAACCCGCATCTCCTAACTCAATCACGACCCAATCATCCTGGGTCTCAATCCCACAAACATCATCATACATATCAACCACAATATTTATGATATACATTATATAACAAATATCATTATGGATGGATAAAAGATATAAATACGCATACATGGAACATGGTTATATGAACTACAAAGTTAAGTTCATCTAATCAAGTTTAAACATTAATTATACAAATTAAATTATACAAATGTTTCCATGTTTACAAAATGTAAGGTCATCCAACCTAGACTACATAACAAAAAGTGAATAAAAGTTAACATCTACTCCTGTCATCCATACGATGGTCCTAAAACAAAATACATATTATTGAAATATGAATATCGCAATAAGTACAGTAGCATAAATTTTCAATAATTTTTTTTAAAAATAGATATGTATTCTTATTCTATTCCTTTTCCCTATTCATTTCCGTTAGAACTCCTTCTCATTCATCTACTAAAAATTGTTTCATCTCTCATTTCCAACTTCCATTCAAGATTCCATTAAAATCAACCGCAACTGTCTCACCCACACATCACTAATACCCTTTTCATCGGTATCATCATCATCCCATTAGCATTAACATATGGAGATCCCCTTATCCGGGTTCCTAACATGCACTAAATGTATGCTAGTAAAAAACATGGTGATCCCCTTACCTGGGATCCTAACATACACTAAATATATGCTAGTCAAAACACATATTACACTTCTCATATTCTCTTTGTTAGTGGTACTCCCATCACTTGGCAATACACTTCTCATATTTTCTTTATCAGTGGTACTCCCATCACTTGGCAATACACACAAGGGTAGTTCACCTTGAACACACGTACATTCAGGATATTATCCGAAATAACAATATCATTACACCAACTTCCATCCTTTCACATAATATCCAAAGTTTGCAAATTCACATCTCACATTATTAACATATTAAATTCTTGAATTTAACTAAAAAGCTCAAGTGAGGATCACCTACCCGCAGTAGAAGCTCTACTCGTGCTCCCTTGTCTGCGTTGCCGCACCACGTCCGTGGTCCCTCCCGAAATCACAAGCTTATCTTATAAATTTTCCTCATTCAATGATATGTTTTATAATAATCATATCAACGGCTAATAGGTCTTTCTTTCAATCATTTTTTTCCTTTATATTTTATGTTTTTCTCATTACACCCATTAGTATTGTCATTCTTTGTCCAACCATAGTTATCATTCCTTTCTTTATATTTGAATTGTTACTGTTTAAATCTCGAACTGTTACTGTTTAGACCTCGAACTGTTACTATCCAATCGTTACTGTCTTGAATTGTTCTATATTGAATCGTTATTGTCTTGAACTGTTACTATCTTGAACTGTTATTTTATTGAACCGTTATTGTCTAGACATTGGACTGTTACTGTCTAGACATTGAATTGTTCTTTGTCTAGACATTGGATTGTTATTGTCCAATCATTACTGTCTTGAACTGTTATTGTATGTAGAGGTTGCATTCCAACCTTTTTTTAGATTTTTAACTATATCTTGAGTTTTAGGACTCTGTTTTAAGCGAAGTTGATCGTGTTAGAAAGCTAAGACATGGGGCTAGAAGTCCTCTGAAGGAAGGAGAACCCAGTTCTACCCCCAAGACACTCAAAATTACTCATCAACGAATCAGACCTACTACCCTACAAGGTGTGTCATGACCCAGTCTCGGTTGGTGACCCATAACTAGAGTTTTGTAGCTCCAAATTGAGCAAGACCAATTTTCTTAGTTAGTCAACATCCAAAACTATAATTTCTATGAAGGAACCTGATCCTAAGTCCTTCATCCTCCTACCCGAAATCGCATTGAAAGTCGGGAGATGAGCTTGTCCAAATTCATCACCCCTTCCATTCACACATAACATTCACAAACTACATTTTTAGGGTAAATTATCATAGTTTCATGCCCCCTATCATATACAACACATGAATTAACTTAATTTTAACATCCATTACATTTCCCCCAATTCAAGTCTAAGAACCCTAATCTTTAATTCAACATCAAGGCATCAAATTCATAATCGAATTGGAAATGACTTATAAGACCATGATTAGAACATCTTACCCGGTAAGAATCAAGGTTTTGATCTTCAACCAGTCAAAGATTTTCGACTCCCCCTTTTTCTTATGGATAGCTGACACTCCCCTCCCTCTTTGTTCAAATTTTTCTTGTTAATTCCTTGCCCCAAGGTATTTATTCTACTTATAAACCCTTAATCTTGGATGAGTTCTTGAAATTTTGGTGTTTCTCTCTTGATTTGCAAGAATGGATACAAAAACTCCTTTTTTTCTTTCCTTATGGTTCTTTGTATATTTTTGGTGAGGAGAGGAGAGGAGTATTTATACTCTATAATTTCTCTTATTTGCACCTTGGCCTCATTTCCTTTAAGTGTATTATTTTTACCCCCCACATCTTTTTCTTCTTATAATTAAGTTATACCTCTTTTCATTTCTTATAATTCCACCCCACAACTTTTAGTTTAGTTTATTTCCTTCAATTAAATCCAACCCTTAACATTACCGGGTTAATTTATAATGTCTCAAATTATTTTGCTTGGAAATTTATATCTAAAAATTTCTGAATTCCTGTTTTTATTTATCCCTATGCATGAATTTCTTCACTTTTATTTCTCATGTACTTAGTTTGTAATTTAAGCAACCTTTATTTTTCCCAGGGTTTACATTCTCCCCTTCTCATAGAAATTTCATCCTTGAAATTCAAGTTACGTACCTATGTCGAAGAGTAAATAAGGGAACTTTTGCTTCATCTCGGATTCTCTTTCTCATGTTTCTTCTTCTATCCGAGAGCTTCTCCACAATACTCTCACAAGGGGAACTCTCTTATTCCTCAATACCTTCTCATCTCAATCCAAGATCTTGACGGGCTTAGCTTTTATGGTTAGATCCCCTTTAATCTTCATAGGAACTTGTGGCAATACTAGTGAGGGGTTTATCTTAGCCTTCCGCAGCAATGACACATAGAACACATTGTGAATCTTATCCAAATATGTAGGCAATTCTAATCGATAGGCAACCGCCCGATTTTTTCCTTAATTTCAAAAGGGCCTATATATCTCGGGGCTAATTTTACTCCAAATCGAATGATGCCTTTCTAAGGCGCCATCTTAAAAAATACCTTATTCCCCACCTGGAATTCCAAAGGCCTTCTTTAGCTATCTGCGTAACTTTTCTGTCTATCCTAAGCTTTCTTCATCCTCTTTTTGATCACCCTCACCTTATCAGTTGTCAATTGTACCATTTTAGGTCCTAGAAGCTTCCTTTCTCCTACTTCATCCCAACAAATTAAGGTATGACATTTCCTCCCGTACAATGCTTCATATGGAGCCATACCAATAGTAGCTTGATGACTAGTTCCCTCCAAACTCCAGCATACAAGGCTTTAGGAGATCCTCAAAAGTTTGAATGGTCCTTTTAGATTGACCGTCCGTCACGAAGGTGAAACGTCGTGCTCGATTCAACTTTATCCTTAATGCCCGTTGTAAGCTAAGCCATAATCTCGATGTGAATCTTGGATCCCGATCTGATATAATCGACACTAGCACCCTATGAAGTCTGATTACTTCATTTACATACAATTTTGCCAACTTATCCACCGAATCAGTCATCTTTATAGGTAAAAATAAAACAGATTTTGTCAGTCGATCCACTATTACCCATATGGCATCATTACCCTTCTTTCCCCTAGATAATCCCGTCACAAAATCCATAGAAATACTATCCCATTTCCATTTCGAAATCAATAGTGATTGTAGTTCCCCTATAGATCTATAATGTTCTATCTTTACTTGCTGACAGATCCCACAGTTTGATACAAATTCTGCTATTTCCCTCTTCATATTTAGCCACTAGTAGTATTCCTTTAAATCCCTATACATCTTGTATTCCCAGGATGAGTAGCAAATTGAAATTCATGAGTTTCTCTTAATACTTTATCTTTCAAAGTCTTATCCTCAGGTAAATAAATTCGCTTACCCATAGCTATTAGCCCATCAAATAATATTTGACATGTTGTCTCTATACCCTGGTTTACCCTCTCCTTGTTCTCCTTTACTTTTCCATCCACCTGTTGAGCCACAAAGACCTTGTCTCGAAGCACAGATCGGATCTTTAACTAAGCTAATAGTGATCCCTCGGGCCCTACACTTAGTTGCAAGCCCATTTTCTTCAATTCCACTATACTTCCTTGTTCCTTAATCTCCATATCATTCATTCTTGTTTTTCCCTTCCTACTCAAGGCATCGACTACTACATTAGCTTTACCAGGATGGTAGTCAATCACACAATCGTAATCTTTTATTAACTCAACCTATCTTCTATGTCGCATGTTCAACTCCTTTTGTGACATCAAATACTTCAAACTTTTATGGTCTGTAAAGATTTGAACTTATGATCTATACAAATAATGTCTCTATACTCTTAAGGCAAACACCACCACTGCAAGTTCTAGGTTATGAACTGGGTAATTCACCTCATGGGACTTTAGCTGTCTTGATGCATAAGCAATCACACATCCGTGTTACATCATCACACATCCTAGACCCCTTTTTGAGGCATCACTATTTACCAAAAACCCTTCTATCCCTCATGGAAGGGCCAACACAGGAGCAGAAGTGAGTCTCTCCTTTAGTTCTCGAAAACTCGCTTCATACTCTTCAGACCAAACAAACCTGACTTTCTTGCAGGTCAGCTTAGTCAAAGGTGATGCTATGGTAGAGAACCCCTCAATAAACCTCCTATAATACCCATCAAGATCCAAGAAACTCTGCATTTCTATCACGTTGGTAGGCCTCTCCCATTTCAACACGGCCTCCACCTTTCTTGAATCCACAAATATTCCTTCTGCGGATATTACATGGCCTAAAAATACCACTTCTTTGAGCCAAAACTCACACTTATCCAGCTTTGCATATAATTGATTCTCCCTTAAAGTCTATAGCATAACCTTTGGATGTTTGATTAGTACTTAAAAGTGCATTTTCATTAAGGCTTTATATCATCATATTGCACTTAAAGTATCATTAAATTCCCTAACTTAAGCATGTTTTATAATAACAAGTCTAATAATATAAGATAGCTTTAATTTATGGAAAATGCTTATTTTAAATGCAGGCCTATCACATAAATCAAAGGATTGATTGATGAGTTCAACTACTGAAATTGAGAAGACAAACAGAGGGCTAAGCTTAGAAAAGAGATGTTGGTTAAGTCCAAACTAGAACACTGTTCAGTCATTGGGTCATATATGGAGCTGTAGATCTTGGATTTCAATTTGGTTGATATGGCTAGAAAGCTAAGACATAGGCCTAAAACATTCATGAGGAGTCCAAGACTTAATTCTGCCGTTTGGAAGTCCAAATCTTAGCATCAAAAGAGAAGTCTGAATCTGTCCTGCAGCCTAGACGTTGTTTAGTGTTCAGTTCATATCTCGAGTTCTAGAAGTCCAAATGCACCAATTTGTTTTTTTTTTTAGAAAGCTGAGACAATTTCCTAGAACTTTCATGAAGACAATCTGTTTAAATTCTGATGTTAGCAATGACGTTTTGTTCAAACAAGAAGATAGGGATTGTTACAAAGTCAAGATGTGGCCACCCACTTAACAATTAGTTATCAAATCAATAGTTCCAATAGTTCCAAATTTTGGCTTATAAAAGGAAGCATTTGCCATGCATTTAGGCATTTTGGTTTTTAGATCAAGATCATGTTCTTACTCTCTTTCTTTATATTTTTGTAATACTTAAGTTTTGATTTCATGAATATATCTTTTTTATGCTTTTCATTTCCTTTTCTTTACTTAGTTAACTTATATCTTATTTATGTTCTTATCTTGTTTATTTATGTTTCTTTCTTTTATTATGTTTAGTTAAGTTTATTATGTCAAGGTAAAAAGGTTACACTAATGGTGTAAGAATAAGTATAGTATAAACTCAATATGGACTTTAATGTTTGATACTAACATGTTTTGTATTTGTTATTTTGTTCACTTTTAATACTTTGCTTGTTAAATGGTTAATCTAGATTTATGTTGTATAAACCTTGGTACAACAAATACTTGGCACTTTCATAGCCTAATTGTATGGTATAACCGGCACTTGTGCTATGAAAGAAACTTGATTTGTTGTTAACATAAGTTATAATCATGAATACCGACAACATTTACAAGTATTAGCATTATTCAAATAAGATAACTAATGTAATCATGTTAACAATTTATAATCCGATTGGAACCTCCTTTATGTGTGGTTTCCAGTTGAGTAATAAAAAGAGTTTATACTATACTTGTTTGAAATACCATTAGTGGATCCTCTAACCTTGATAATTATTTTATCCTTGTTTAATCCTTACATCAATATCACATCTCAAAGCTCTCTTCAACTCCTTTTCTGTTATTATCTATTTCTTTATTTGTAGTTTATACAGTTAACCTCCCTGTGGTTCGACCCCGGTCTTGCCGGGTTATTTATTACTTCGACACTCCTACACTTGGGAGAAGACATCAATCTTTTGGTTGTGTCAATGTTGTTCATGCTCTAAGTAAGAGTTTGAATACACCAAGATATCGTCAATAAATACCACCATATATTGGTCCAAGTAAGACCGAAACACCCGATTCATCAAGTCCATAAATACGGTTGGAGCATTGGTTAACCCAAAAGGCATCACCAAAAACTTGTAATGCCCATAACGGGCTCTGAAAGTAGTCTTCTATATGTCTTGCTCCTTGATTCTCAAGCGGTGGTACCCGGACCTCAAGTCTATCTTAGAGAACACCCTAACACCCTTTAACCGATCAAACAATTCATCTATTCATCGAAGTGGATATTTGTTCTTCACCATCACTTTATTCAATTGATGATAATTGATACACGAGACAAAGTGTTCCATCCTTTTTCTTCACAAACAATACCGGAGCTCCCCAAGGCGAGTTATTAGGCCGGATGAGGCCTTTATCTAACAATTCCCGAAGTTGGACCTTCAGTTCAGCCAATTCCATATGTGCCATCCTATGAGGAGACTGGGCTATAGGAGAAATTCCCGGAATAGTTTCTATGGAAACTTCAATTTCTCTAACTCGGAGGTAATCTAGGCAACTCTTCTAGGAATACATCTTGAAACTCCCTCACAACAGGAATACTAGCCAAATCTATGCTACCTTTTTCCAGCTCTCTTACATTAGCTAACCAAGCAGAACAACCCTTCCTTAGTAACTTTCCAGCCACCAAGACTAAGATTACACAACTTGGAATTACTTTTCTTTCCCCTTTAAACACTACTCTTTTATCACCTATTCCTTGGACTGTCACCATTTTGGTGAAACAATCCACTTGTGCCTTATGTTTACTTAGCCAATCCATGCCCAGAATCAAGTCAAAATCATATAACTCTAACGACATAAGATCTACCCTCAATTCTAACCCTCCAATATATAGTTTTACCCCTCTATAAACATCATCAATATGTATATTCTCTTCTAGAGGTGTACTAACCATCACTCCTACACCCAACTTACTAGATAACACATGCAAGTTATTCACAATTCTATAAGCTACATAGGAAAGACTAGCTCCAGGATCAATTAAAGCATAAACTTGCATTGTATCTAATTGTAAAGTACTTGCCACCACATCGTGTACAACTCCCACATCCTCGTGGGTCATATGATATACCCGAGCCTAAGTCCTCCCCTCCTGAATTCTAGGCCTCCTTCGAGTAGCACTCGTCCATGACTGTGTAGGCCTGATAGGATGATCGACTATAACTAATTACTGCTGGCTCTAAACCTCAGTCCTCTGACCATGGGCTCCCTCGGTAGTTCTACAGGGACAATCATTCTTCATGTGACTCGTGTCCCTATAATAGTAATGTGCCCTCGGAGTAACATCTCCCTAGCATCACGGAGTAATCTCCAGGGTGTTGCTGCTCACACCTCAGACAAAATGGATACACTGGTCCCTTTTGCTTTGTAGACCCTCCAGCAGTTGTGACTCCCTATCTAGCCTGTCCTCCCCAGGATCCTCTTCCACTAACCTGTCTAGTTCCTCCTAAGCTACCTCCTGGGGTGAAATGATTAGTACTTAAAAGTGCATTTTTATCAAGGTTTTTTATCATTATTTTGCACTGGAAGTATCAATAACTATAAAACATGCTCTAGTTAAGGAGTTATTAATATTTCAAGTGTAAAATGATGATATAAAACCTTAATAAAAATGCACTTTTAAGTACTAATCAGGAGGGAGGGAGCTGAAGCACGCTGCAAAGGAGCAGAGGAAAACCCTCATCCTCAGCCTATATAACTAGTCTAGGGGAAGAAAATGGTACACAATACCATCAAAACAATGTCATTTCGTTTTATCCCTTTTTTATATACTAATAAACAAAAATGAGGTTGTTTCGCACAAAACATGTCGGTTCATTTAAATGAAACAATGTCGTTTTAGCGTTTAAAGAAAAATAGCCTATAGAAATCCCCTGTCTCTAAACTAGTTCTTAATTTTTGAATAAATCAATCGGGTCCTTGAATTCAGAATCAATTCAATTTCATCCCTGCCAAGCTTAAATGTCAGCCTTAAAGTTAACCGCCCTTTTCATTTCGGTCCTTAGTTCTGAATTATGCATTTTGACTCTTAATTGACCAACAAACTTCCCATTTTTTCAATTTAGCCCCTGATTCGGTCAATTTCAGTCTCTATATTCACACATCCTTTTCACTTTGGTCCTTGGTTTTAGATTTCTTCGATTAAGTCCTTAATTGCCCATCAAACTTCAATATTTATGCAATTAAGCCCCCGATTTGACTAAAATAACTCTTACAAATTGCAATTCGACCCCTAAACTTTAATTTCTTCCAATTAAAGCCTAAATTGACTTAAAAATCAATTTTTATTGCAATTAAGCCCTTTATAAATTCAATTAAACCTTCAACAAAATCTAATTGAGTCCTTAAACATCTAATTTTGAATTTTTCTTACTCAAATTGAATTTTCTTTGCCAACAAGGCCTTCATTAGTTATCAAATTTCAATATTTGTATATTTGATCCTCCTTAACCAATCTATGGCTATTTTCTAGGTATTCCGGTATCCTTTTCTCGGTAATATATTTTTTGGTTGTCTACCAATAATTTTTTATTTCATTTGTATTTTCTCTCCCCCCCTCTCTTTTTTTATGGGGACCCTAGTTTTATTCTTCGCTCTTTTCACCATCGGGCGAGAAACAAAGAAACGAAAACTAGAGAGCAAGGTCGGGAAGACGAAGAACAAAGACCTTTTTTCTCTTCCTTTCTTTTACAACTATATATCACCGTGCAAAGGTAATTTTAATTACCTTCGCATTATGCACAACAAGCATGAATAGTTTACGCATGCATGCCTCGGCCCGGCCCGGTCACTCGCTTAGGCCGGTGACCAAGGCTGGGCGGTTGGGTCCGGCTCAACCATACGAGTTGGGCTAGACCTAACCAAAAAACATAAAAGGTTGTGCCCAAGCTAGGCCTGAGCCTCAGGCCGAGCCAGCCCAATCCCCTTTATTTTATTCCCTTTTGTTTTGATATATGGCCAAACGAGCCCCTTTTTTATATCGAGAGAATTCCAAAAAAAAATTGTGGACCCTTTTGAATATATTTGTAGGTCCCTCAAGCGTTTTTAGGGGTATTTTAATACGTTTGATCTGTGTATTTTTACTGTAAAATACAAATCCGGTATTCGATACATATTTTTCTTTCTTAAAAAAAAGATAAAATATATGTATGCTTTGTTTTAAATTCATTTTATTGGTTTATTCATTGGCGTTAAAGCTAAGAATACCATACGTTTGTTTTTTTTGCTATGTAATATTTACAAATTCCAGAGTTGGAAGTATCCATAGCCAAATACTCACTTGCCCTGAGACTCATGAATATCATAGGCAGACCATCAAAGATAAAACACAACAAGCCCTTAGCAATTTAAGACAAAACCAACAATGCAGCCTACCTCAGGTACAACACTTAAAGGGTGATAATATCTTCTTTTTTGTGTAACCAATTCCGTACCATAGAATCTCTACTGACTAGTTAGGGTTCCTAGTGACCATGATACTAGGTGACGACTCCTTAAACTAGACCTTTTCCTAAAAAGAAGATGTTAGAAATTATGTTCTTTTACGTGAAATATAATTTTTAAAGGTTACCGTGATGTCGGGTGTATGAGAGTACATCCTCGGGTATTAAAGATACAAAGTGCAAAATAAATACGGTGCAAAATAAATACGATGCTAAAATTTGGACTTTAGAACGTTTAGGACTTCACCTAACAAGGTAGAGATTTCCTCACGAAGGGAGATCTACCTTGAACCTTAGACCATACCAACAAATAGAAACTTGACATAGAACAACAATCAAACAATAATACAACTTACCTTAGGCATGATGCATTGGAGTGATGCGTCTTCCCATCGTACAACTAATCCCTTACCTAGATTCTCGTAGACTATAGGTTTTCTAATAACCATAATACTAGGTGATGACTTGAACTCCCTAATCAAAATTTTATTAAATCTAAAACCCTTTCATTTCCCAACAATATACCTCTCATGAGGCACATTCAGTGCACCAGCCATTCAACGTCGCCCCACGATAACAATAATCCATCTTGCGAACCTTCGGGTGAAACTCGATACATCCAAGAACGATCATCCACTACTCATATAAAACCTATATAGAATATTGATCACAACATGTATTAATTAATAATGTCAACTAAACAAATTATTGATACCCACGTAATTATCTACATTGATTTAATTCAAATTTATTCAATTTATTTTAGTAGTACCCTTAAATCATTATCAATTTTCTCTAAAAAATGAAATTCCTCTAAATTTACTGAAATTTTCAACTTAATAATAAAATTGACAAAATATAAAACATACCCATTAAAGAAGCCATTATTTAGTTCATTATAAAACACCTAAGTTACAAAAAAAAAAAAAACAATTTCATCAAATAACAAACAAATATAATTTTTTTAAATCTCAAACAAACCCTGATATGTACAAATCATACATTCATACAAGAAATTTCTATGAGAAAAAACTATAATTCAAGTAAACATACAAACAAACTACATAAACCACATCAAAATACAAAAAAAAAATAACATTTTAAAAATTAGTTTAAAAAAAATGGGTAGTTTTACTTACTTGATGTGGTGAATCTTAAAAAAAAACTAAATGAGAACAAGGATATTGATAGACTAAGTGTTCGGGTGTCCGAATTTGTAATGATAGGAGCTTAATTTGTAATAAAATGAGGGGGGGGGGTGCTATATGATGTTTTCTATAGAATAAAAAAGAAAATAAAGAAGAAGAAATAAAGGAGAGGGAGAGGGGGGTCATCTCGCCAATTTTTCGATGTATTGACCCAGTGGCGGAGCCACATAGGGGAAAGAGGGGGCAATTGCCCCCTTAATCTTTTTTTCTTTCAAAATATTTTTTATATTAGAATTTTAATATAATAACTTAACAAGTTTAATTTTCTTTGTTTGCTACTAATTGATCCAAGCTCTTCTTTTTCCTTTTTGAACTATTAGCCTTGCCTCTCTTTCTTTTACAAAATTTCTCTTAGGTCCTAAACTATTAATTAGTTAAGCAAGTAACCTTTTATGCTTTATGCTTTATGCTTTAGGTGAGTCTCCTTCATTTTTTTTCTATTTATTCCATTGTCTAATTTTAGTTTTATTCATTTATAATTAATTATTAAAAATGTTAGAGTTTATTATAATTTATGGGTTTGTTAAATTAATATGTGTATGGATAATATTATATGCATATGAATATAAATTGAAATGAGTTTTGATGAATTAATATGTATTTTGTTATGAATTTTATATGAAATATGATGGTAATAAACTTATCGGTGATTAAAAATGAAGTCTTGGACAACTAAAAAAATTATGGATACAATAAAAAAAATTTTAAAAAATATATTAATATTTATATTTAACCTACTTGTATAAAACAACAAGTCAACAAAGAATGCCAATAACTTCACTAATTCCTGGAAGATTTAGAAATAGGTGAATAAAATTTTGATTATATATATTGAGAAAGAATATCTTTAATGAAATTAAGAATGAAGTTATTATGAAGCGGTTTTAAAATATGAAAACTTCGAAAAGAACAATTATAATATTGTAAGTTTTTTCATTTTAAAAATATTTTAAAATTAAATTTGCTTGACATGAGTTAGTACATACATTTTAAATTAATTTCTCTATATATAACACATGTCTATATAGTATATATATATGTTCTAACTATAATTCCCTCTGTAATCACCGAATTTTTTTTTTCTTCAATGAATATTGATGGAAATAGCGAGAGAATATTTTGTCGGTAAATGTCATGGTATTTTGCCAATGGTATTATTTTAATTCATCAGTATTTCTATTTATCTTTGACAATTTTTTGGTAGTGTTTCTATGAATTTTAAATTTTCAATCCCCCCTCCCAAATGTGAAATTTTCTTTATATTTCTCGCACCGTCAATCTTTCTCGTTGCATTTTCATTCAAGAACTTTCAAAGCATTTTCGGTCTCGTACTCTGATTTTCTTTCCTATTTCCAAAAAATAAATGGCAGCAGAGTTTTTTTCTTATAGTGAGTTTCATTTCCACGTTCTGAAGGTAAAATTCCTTAATTATTCATGGACATGCGCGCATAGCTAATTATAGATGAAGAAAGTCTGCATAACTTACCATATCTTTAGTTGAATTCTTTTTCTTCTTCTTTTTTTCTTGCAAGGATTATAAATGATTCATTGAATCTTAACAAATTTAATGATGCACATTATACATTACTTTCCTGTATACGTTTACCCATTTCGTTACAAGTTACCTTTAGAAAAATATACAATGACTCTTACGTATATAGAAAGAAACTCGTTTTTTTTATTTTTGTTTATCACAATAAGAACTTCACCGAATGAATACAAATGATACTGACTCGGCAAACATTGTTTACATCCAGTGTAGGAATGAACAATGCCCGAGTACAAAATAAAAAATATATATATTAGGTTTGGGTGGTTGAAAGGAATAGCATATATATATATATATATATATATATATATATATATATATATATATATTAAAAAAAAACACGGAACTGCTTTGAATATATTATTTGATTAATTTGATCATAGGTTGAGTCTGCCTTGCATGAACTTGAAATCACCATCACTCCAAATTCCTAGTAATTTACAAAGGAAATTTTCTGGAGCTTTCTTCTGTACATGAAATGAAAAACTTTCGTTATTGACTTTTTTTATATAGTAATCAAGAAAATTATATATAAAGCAGCTCCATGAAGTAAATGGGGGCTGAAAGATAAGGAAGAATAAGGGGAACTTGAAAAAGAAAATAAGCAACGAGGGACTCAACTAGTTAGTCCAGTTCATGATACATTCAAGATTTCTAAAAAGATCGGAGCTTGTATAGTTGAAATTTTTAACGAGGACTTCAGCCAAAAAACCAAGTTATGAAAGGTGAGGTCAAAAATCGCATCCCAATTTGGTATCTTAGACTCGAAAATTAAGCGGTTGCGCGCTATCCAGATTGACCAGTACAAGCCTTTATAAAGAAGGGTAATGGCATTACGCTGAAGATTTCCTTTGATCAAGCCAGACCATTCTTGGAGGTTATGATTGGGGTCTTTAGGAAGACAACCTAAACACTTAAACCAATTCAAGAATCTATCCCAGAGAGACCTTGTTATAGGACAAAGATGGAAAAGATGATGTATTGTCTCAACCTCCTTACAGCAAAAAGGACAAAGAGCTTCCTCATAATTAATGATCCTCCTCTTAGCTAAAAAAACCTTTTGTACTGAGACTGTCATTTAGAAAGAGTCATATAAACACATCCACTTTTAAGGGGGCTTACCCTTTCCAAAGCAAAACAGGGGAGGAATTATCCTCTGAAGCAGAGAGTCTATAAAAAAAATAGCAACCTAAGTAAACTGAGTAGATGTCAGAGCTGTGAAATTTTCATTTCTTGTTGTCTTCACCATCAGAGAAGACTAGACCACGCTTCACCTATGCAATTAAGCTCTCTCGCATGCAGAGCTCATAGGGCGGAGGAGATCTTCTCCAAGATATGTTAAGCGAAATATCGGTCGAGCCATATACATCCGCAAGGCTTATCGATTGTTGTAGGGAGAGGTTATAAAGTCTGGGAAACAGGAGTTGGAGGGTTGCAGAGCCTAGCCAAGAGTCAGTCCAAAACCTGATGTTTCTCCTATCACCCACCTTGAGCCCGAAATTTGATTTGAGAGGAATGGCTATGCTTTGATTTGAGGAAATCGGCGATACCATGCCATGCCAAGTTGGAGATAACGAACTTGCAAACATATAAAGTCCATTTGCAAAATGAGGCTGATATTTTCGAAGGATGAGATCTTGCCAACCTCCCCGCCACTCCTTTATCAAGATTCCAAAGCCATTTAAAAAGCAGAGCTAAATTTTTGTCATGGAGAGATCCTAGCTCGAGATCGCCAAAGAATTTACTCTTAATTACCTTGTGCCAAGGCACCTTACAAATGCCATGAGAATTTGAGGTACCCTTCTAGAGAAAAGAGTGGTTGATAGATGAGATGGCTTTAGTAATGCCCTTTGGCATAGGAAAAACAAACATATAGTATAGAGGTAAAGAGCTTAGAACTAATTTAATCGACATATCCTCCCAACCATGCTCGAAACTTTCCTTTCCATGTGCTTAGCTCTGCTCCGATTGTGGACAACACTAGTTTCCAAGAGGAGAGTCTACTTGGATTGGCACCAAGACGTAGCCCAAGGTATCGATCGGGAAAGTATGACTATGACAGAAAAAATGTGTTCGCTAAACCCGAAGTTCGGTCGTTGTTCAAGTTGATTCCTATGAGTGAGCTTTTATAGAAATTAACTTTTAGGCATGAGATGATCTCAAACCAATGAATAATCCTTTTGGCATGCGAGAGGAATAGTCATTTGGTAGGAAAATCGAGTGTCATCCGAATATTATAGATGAGTTATGTAGTGTCTTGGAGAAGTCTACAAGCCTTTGAAGTAACCCGAAAGCGATGCCCTATTGAATAAAATTGTCAAGCCATGAACTACTATGTTAAATAGGAAAGGAGAGAGAGGGTCCCCTTGCCCGAGACCTCTCTCCGGGATTGAATTCTCAAATAGAAGAGTCGTTTATCAAGATGGCTAATTTGGAGGTGGACAAGCATTCAAAGATGAATTTCCTCCAACGAGAGCCAAAACCCATATAACCCATGGTAGTATCAATATGCTCCCACCGAATTGAGTCAAAGGCTTTATGAAAATCTACCTTTAGTAAGAAACCATGCTCCTTCTTCTAGGGAGTGCAATGGACAACCTTGTTTGTTATCGTGAACCCATCTAAAATCTAATGCCGACAATAAAAGCAGATTGGTTTACACTAATCCTGCGAACGGTTCGGAGTCTAGTGGACAATAGCTTTGCCACTATTTTATATAACCCGTGTATCAAGCTAATTGAATGAAATTGAGAGAATCTGCTCGCCCCTTAGTCTTTGGAATCAAAGTCACAAATGAGGAGCCGATACCCTTTGGTAATTTGCTAGTTCGAAAAATTCTTTGACGATCACGAAGACATTTGAGTTGATAAGGTTCCATACCTTTTTATAAAAAGAGAAGTTGTACCCATCAGGACTGGGAGCTTTCGAACTGTCACAGTACCACATGACTTGCTTCACTTCCTCCATTGAAGGCGGTCTTTTCTAGCCAAACTGATCTAACCTCGAAATTTTAGTGAACCCTAAGCCTCCCATTTTAATTCTTCTGCATTTTGGCTTGACAAACAAAGTGGAATAGAAGTTGATAACGCCCTCTTTGATATCATTTAAGGAGACTAGGTGGCTACTATTCTGCTCGATCTAGTTGATGTGGTTGCATTGCCTTTCCTTAAACTTGCCGATAGGTGAAAGAAACGAGTGTTCTTATCTCCTTATTTTGCATTAGTTTTGGTGGGATTTCGCCTCCGGATATCTTCAATCTTCCCGTTAACCTCCCAAAGCTCGAGTCCGGACCTCGGAGCTTTGTTTTTTCAATCGTAGACGGGGGCACACCTTGCTTACATCTTCGAGCATTGTAATGGAATTCTAAATGTCTACAAGTTTTGAGTTATGATCACCAAAAGTGGATTTGTTCTACTGTCTCAGCTTTTTTCCTAGAGTCCCTAGCTTCTTCACCAATCTATAATCACTTGGAAATTCCTTGTAGCTATCGGACCATAAGACCTCAAAATCGCCTAAAAAGGAAGGGTGTGACAACCAACAGTTTATGAAGCGAAAAGGCTTTCACCCCTACGGTCTACCTCGAGCTTTGAAGAAGCAACTAATAGTGATCTAACATCCCTCTAGGGTAGTGGTAGAGAGATAAAGATGGAAAGCTAGCGGTGAAAATCTGGAGAAGCAAAAGCCCCGTTGATGCGGCTCTTGGAACCACCCCTAAACTAAGTGAATCGGTGGCCCGCAAATTGAATTCAACTAGTTCACGGTTGGATAAGAATATGTGGAACAAGTTGAGCTGAGTGATTAAGGTAGCCACTACTTCTCTCATGAACATGTAGGGTTTCATTGAAGTCTCCTAGCACCACCATTGGTAATTTGAAAGCAAACTTAAGGGTGGTGATGTCTTCCCACAGTTTAGCACGTTCTTGCACAGAGGTTGCAACATAGACACCAACTACCATACAATTAAAGGAAGAGTTAACATGTGTACTGCCTTCTAAATTCTATGGTATTAACCTCAAAGATAGAGTTGTCCCACATCATTATAATCCCTCTTGATTTGCCTACAAATTCTAGAACAACCTATTTAATAGTTACAATATTCCACAGATTTTGATGAAGGAGTCACAACAATTATCTTTCTTTGTTTCTAAAAGAAAGCAAATACCAACATTATTGTTTATCGCACATATTGGATGGAATATCTTTTCTTAGACATCTCTAAACCACAACTATTCCAAGCAAAAATATTCATAGGAGAGAGCAAAAACTAAGACAGCCGAAACTTAGCGGGCAAAAAACTTACAAAGACATTGACGAATGTCTACTCGTCTACTTCGCCGTTAATGTTCCCTCGTATTCCCTCTTCATACACTTTGAGGTCTTGATATTTTCCCTGCACCTAAAGCCACCGCATCATGTATCATTTCGTGAGTCTCCTTTTCTCTCGTCAAAACCATTGGCTTTATTATTTTTGCAAGTTGTTTGGAACTGGACATTTCCTTGCTAGATTCCCGAGTTTAGGGAATCAAGAAACACATTCCTCCTGTAGTGTTCGGCTACACTACCACCGGCTTGCAACAGCTTCAACTTCCTTGTTTTGCTTCTAGCATCCTTGGTGTTTTCCTTTACCGCTTCCGAAAAGGCCACGTTGGTACATCTTGAGAGCTCAACAGGGTTGGTAGATGGATCTCGCGTACCACTAGCCTCTTCATCCATGGAAGCATAGTTAGGGTTCTTATCTTCTTTTTCATCATCAGTGACTTGGTAACGGGGGATGAGTCGGTGTCTTTCGAGACGTGTTTTTTTTTAGTGTCGGTTACGTTAGTTGCACGTAACTTAGGTACATCGTCTGATATGCCATCGTGAGCCACACCAGATCTATCTTTCATCAGTTTCTTCCCTTTTCTGTATGAAGATTTACGCACAAGGCTTCGGTTCTTCCGAGCTTCTTCTCTTTTTTTCCCTCCGGGTCCATTTCCACTACTTCTTGGGGTTCCGGGTCACGTTTGACATGCAGAGAAAGATTGTTGGTGTTTATTCTAATTCGGGTTTTGGTCGATTTTATGGTTCTCGCTAGCTTGGGAGAAGGCCTTGTAACCTCGGGTTGAAGAGGCTTTAAGCCCTATTATGCATGGTTTCGGGGCTTCGTTGTTTAGCCTTGTTCCTTGTGCCCGAGAATATTTATGACCCGTGATACTTTCTTTTTAACGAGACCCACTCCGTAGTAGATACCACCGATACATCTACGTTGCTATCATTGTCTTCTCGCCTCTTGTGTGTTTTCCCCCGAAGTTGTCATGAGCATGGCTCGCAAAGGACGGTTGGTGTGAAGTAGTGTGTAGTTGCTGATTTTTTGTCTCGTAGGTTGTGTGTTTCCTTAATTTCGGGAAATAGGCAAAAGGTTTTGAATGTTGTGTTAGTGTGGTCCAGTCGCTTTTTGATCCAAGTATACCCTAGATAGAAGATGAGATAGGGGTCACTCTCGATGTCCATCTTTTGTTGCTCTGCGAGGTAGTAGCCGTTGCATAACGGTCACCGACCCTCCATATCCATCTTTTGTTGCTCTACGAGATAGTAGCCGTTGCATAATGGTCACCGCTGTGGTCGTAGCCTGATTAGTACTTAAAAATATATTTTTATCAAGGTTTTATATCATCATTTTACACTTGAAATATCAATAATTCCTTAACTAGAACATGTTTTATAATAACAAGTCGATAATATAAGATACCTTTAATTTATGGTAAACGTTCATTTTAAATGCAAGCCTGTCACATAAATTAAAGGATTGATTGATGAGTTTAACCATTGAAATTGAGAAGATAAAGAGAGGGCTAAGCTTAGAAAAGAGATATTGGTTGAATTCAAATTGAAACACCATTCGGTTATTGGATCATAACTGGAGCTGTAGAACTTGGATTTAGTTTTGGTTTATATTGATAGAAAGCTAAGACATAAGTCTAAAACTTTCGTGAGAGTCCAAGATGCAAAATGACCGTTTTTAAGTTCAAATTCTTGCAACAATAGAGAAGTCGGAATCGTCCCGCAGCCCGGATAATCGTTCAGTGTTCAGCCCATATCTCGAGTTCTAGAAGTTCAAATGACCTCATTCTTGTTTTGTTGGAAAGCTAAGACAATTCCCCATAACTTTCATGAAGACTATCTGCTCAAATTCGATGTTAGCAATGACGTTTTCGCAAACAAGAAGATAAGGATGGTTACCAAGTCAAGAGGTGGCCACCCACTCAACAATTAGTCATCAAGTCAATAGTTATGAATTTTTGCCTATAAAAGAAGGCATTTATTATGCATTTAGGCATCTTGGTTTTCAGATCAAGATCATGTTCTTGTCTCTCTCTTTATATTTTTGTAATGCTTAAGTTTTGCTTTCATTAATCTCTTGTTTATACCTTTCATTTCCTTTATTATACTTATATAATCAAGTTCTCCTCTTGTTTATCTATGCTACTCTTATTCATAATGTTCAACTAATTTTATTATGTCAAGGTGAAAAGGGTTACAAGAGAATGATGTAAGAATAAGTATAGTATAAACTCAACATAGACTTTAATGTTTGATACTAACATGTTTTGTATTTGTTATCTTATTCACTCTTAATACTTTGCTTGTTAACTGGTTAATCTAGATTTATGTTGTATAACCCTTGGTACAACAAATACTTGGTACTTTCATAGCCCAACCGTATGATATAACCGACACTGCGTTATGAAAGGAACTTGATTTGTTGTTAACATAAGTTATCACCATGAATACCGACAACATTTACAATTATTGACATTACTCAAATAAGATAATTAATATAATCATGTTAAGAAATTATTATCCGAATTGAAACCTCTTTTGTATATGGTTTCCAGTTGAATAATAAAAAGAGTTTATATTATACTTATTTGAAATACCATTAGTGGATCCTCTAACCTTGACAATTATTTTATATTTGTTTAAATCCTTACATCAATATCACTTTTCAAAGCTCTCTTCAACTCCTTTTCTATTATTATCTATTTCTTTATTTGTAATTTATCCGCTTAACCTCCTTTGTGGTTCGACCCCGGTTTTGCCGGGTTATTTATTACTTCGACACTCCTATACTTGAAAGAAGACATTAACTCTTTAACCGTGTCATAGCCTTTGTACTCGCCCCCGTAAAATCTTCGAGATCTGTATATTCGCTGCATGACTCTTCATTTGATGCTTGAGTCCCTGATGTATCCATTGAGTGTTTGATTATGGTAAGCAGGGGACTTAAATCTAGCTTCATTTGCATGACTGATATTTCAAATTCATCGCCATCTAGGATTAGCGAAACACGTTCGTTTAGAGTCACTAAAGAGGCCGTGCTCAGCAGCACCTTTACTCCCATAAGTGAACCTTGGCTCATGTTGGTAATGTTGTATCCAACCATCTTCCCTGCATCCTCAACAATGAATTCAATACATCTGCGGTTCCAGCCTATCAGAGAAGTCCCAAAATAGACACCCAAACAAATCTGTCTATAACTTTTACTCCCTTTTCCATGGTTTGAGACAAGAGAAGAGGTTTTTCATGGCAGAACATCCGTTTATTAGTTCTTTCTCCATGGACTCTTTGTCTGTAAATGTGATAACTGCTTGGCTTGCTCCCAGGAAATGAAAGTCGATTGCTTGCTTGACATATTTCAGAACCATATGCTCCAGGTGAGCATAGTCCACGTCTGTGGCTATATATTCAACCTAACCAGCAAGTCAACTGTACAGGCATATACAAACCAGAGAAAGGAAATAAACTCTCTTGAGAAAAGGAAACAGACTCCCTGAAATAAAAACAGAAGCTAGCTAGCAAACCTAACCAGCAGGCAGAAGCCTTCATAGCGGGTAAAACCAGAAGCAACCTGCAGAACCCAAAATACACAAACACCTACAGAGGCTCCGACTAAACAGCAGAGCAGACCACCCAGAAAATTAAACCAGCATTCGTCCAGTAACGTTTGGCTACTGGAAAGGAATCCAAAATGCTAGCAAGAGGAGAGCTAGCAACAGCAACATCAGGCACAAAACAAGCACAGATTGCCAGCCAAACAGCAACAAAACATTCACCCAAGCAGAACAGATGCACTGCAACCAACACAGAGCACCAGCAACAGAACAGAAGCACTGCATTCAAAACACATAGTGCCAGCCAACAAAACTGCACAAGAACAAACTAACAGCCCAGCTGCAACAGAATATGCACCAAACCAAAGATTGCCCCAGATGAAGCAGGCCATCTACACGAAAGAAACACAAGACCAGCAAGTTAACAGAATAGAACAATCAAGAACCAAGGGAAAACCCTTCCAATCAAATAGAAACAAATCATCAGAAAGTAAAGTGGAGGAGGGAGCAGAGTCATCTGAGCTATGTAGTGACTGGAAATCAACAGCAGGGCCTTGGACTTCTTTGCGACCCCAAATAAGGGATGGCAGCTGCTTTGGTTTCGAGTGAGATATTGCCTTGTGGGAGGGCCTACAGCTGCAGTGGCCTTAGCTTCAGAATGGGTGGAGCCAGAGAGTTTAGTGGCAGCAGCTTTGGACCTCTTGCGACCAGGAGACTGGGGCCTTAGGGCACCAGCTATAACAGCTTCAGTGGACATTGGATCCACTTGAGGATCAGCAGAAGGGCCTGCACAGTACGGTTCCTGCTTCTCAACTGCAGCTGTCTCTGCAGAGGGGCTAGAACTGGCTGAACAAGCTGGAGTCTCATTTAACGGTGAATGAATTTGAAATATTACATTGAACTTAAAAATTATTTCAACAACGAAGAGGTTTTAATGGTCTCCTTTTGAATGAATTCACCAAAATGAGAAAACATTTTGTTAGAAGGATGGCATCTTATATTTTAGAGTAAATTTTTGTTTCTCTAACCATCATTTAGCATATAATCATTTTAATAGGAGGATGGTACATCCTTCGAATTTGTTAGAAGGAAGGTAAAATGTTCTTTTTTTTTTATATGAAATACAAAAAAATTATTAATCAACTGATATTATCATTAAGAACATGGCAAAATCAAAGAAAAAAACTTACAAGGAAAAAGACTAAATCGATCCACAAATTAAACATAATCAACCATAATTGATCAAAAAGATATTTAGTGTTGTCAATTGAATATTTTATTTAAATGAAAACAAATGCATGCCATGATCAAAAAGATATTTATTTTCTCGATATACCCTATGATAATAAATTAGAGGGTAGAAATAAATAAAAATAACAACTAGGTTGAATAAATGGTACCGGTTCCTCTTATATATATTTAGCAAAAACGTGCAAATTAAGAATAAAGAAATCAAATATTATTGATAAAAAAAGAAATGAATAAATAAAATGAATAAGCTATTTCGTTAATAAATATAAAAAGATGAATAAAATTAGAGAACAAGGACATATAGAGAAAGAGAAATAGATCTCTTTGTAAAAAAAAAAATATTATTTAGAAATTTTAAATAGCATAAAATTATAATTATATAATTTCTTTCTTGACAGGAGAACACCATAGTAGAATATCAAAATGTAATTTTCTAATTATATAATGCTGGGGTTTGATATATAATTTATATATCGTTCCCCTGAACTAAATAATAAAAATATTATATAAATAAATAACTTATATTAGATCACGAAGATGGAGAATTTTGACTAATTATTCGTCTAACTTTAACTACTTTGCTTTAAAGTTTCAATCATTGTACATCATTGGTATTTCATTACATATTCTTTTCCATGTATAATAATTTTGACCTAACCTTGAAAGACATTAAATATCAAGGAAGTCTGATAACCCTTTTCCATGTATAATAATCGAGGCTACTCATAACAAGCTTTATGAACTACCATTCAGAATTTTCAAGACAATAATATTGTAACATCGTGTATCCTAGCTAGGTATATCGAGTATACTTTTAATTATAGGAATATGAATTTTCAAGACAATAAATATTGTTAACATAATTTTAATTTGTTAAGCCTAAACATTATTTTGTCTTAATTGCTTGATCACAAATGGTGTTGCACGTGTGCAAAGGTCGCGGCGATCATCCACCCTCAAGGTATCGTGGTCTATCTCGGGCAAATATGGCCGGACAAGGAATTCTCGTCTTTTATTAGTGGAAAATGGAATGGGAGTCACCACCTAGTATTTTGGTTAGTAGAAACCCTAACTGGTCTCGTAGATCGGGTGTGGGGCCGGTTGCGTAAATGAAAGGTATTAGCACCCCAACTACGCCCTACATAAGGTAAGCTGCATTGTTTAATTATTTGATATATGCTAAGGTTTTATTGTATTTCTAATTGTTGGTCTATCTACGGTTTAAGAAAAGTCTTTCTCGGTAAAGAGATCCTTATCATGTCGGGTAAAACCTAATCGTCCTAACTTCAACAAAAGAACTACCCCTTTAATATCGGAAATACATTTTATGTATAAATTCGTAATCCATGATACTAAACACAAAACAAAATATTTTTTTGAATTTTTTGAAATATTGGTCAAATTCTCGTGACTTTAATAAACTTGTTATTAAAGCCAAAATGCATGCTAAAATATTTTTTGGATTTTTCTTTGTTGTATGAAAATACGATGTCATAACCCAATTTTTGACTCCTTCTATTTTATTAAAAAAAAAACATGTGAAATTATAAAAATGAGGAATAAATTGAAATTTGGGCCAAGACAACATAAATTGGAAGTTTAGGAACTTAATTGAACTTGAAAATGTTTAATTAATGAAATCAAGGGCTTAGTTGAAGAAATATCAAAGTTTGGGGTTAATTGGGGTCAAAATTGCAACGATTGAAGTCTAAGGACTAGCTTGTAAAAGGCGCCGAAATGCATGGATCCAATTACATTTTAACCAGGGGCTCGATTGCAAAATTACAAGAATTCCAAGGACCAAATTGAAAGCAACCTTTGGAATTGGAAAACGGAGTCGTTTTGGCAAGCGACTGTTCGTCATCTTCTTCCTCGGCAATGGCTCTGGCATTAAAGGCAAAGACGTTTCTCCATTGAATGCAGCACCCCACGACCATTATCGCTTCGGTCGTTACCGGGTCGATCGATCTCGGCTCTATAAAAGCCGGGTAAAGACAACCTCGCGAGGACGAAAAAAAAAAGGAGGAGGAGAATATCCAGAGAGAAGAGAAAAAAGGCAAGTAACCGAGGGAAGGAGAAAACAATGAATTTTATGCGCTATTCACGACCGATATGAAGGAAAGGCGAGCATCGATGCCTTGTGGCCACTGCGGTGGAATGTTGAGGAGAAGAGCTATTTTTTCTTGTGTGAGATGTGGACTAGCAAAGTGTTTCCAAAGAAAAGACTGTGCAGACGTTCCCTTTCCATTCTTAAAGCTCAACACTTATTCAAATAGATTTATGAGTCGATCTACTTCATCTTTACTACTTTCAACTTCCTTTTAATAATAAACATCTATCCGACCCCCTGTTTTCATTTTCCATCTTCATCAATCCAAAGAGGACCTCGCCTAGGGGGAACCTATTTTCAACCGTGTGCTTGCATGATAAATGTATGAATATGTAATCTACATGATGAGCTTGCCCTTCAAGGGACGACATATGATCGTAACTCTTGTATGATGAAATAAGAATTTTTATTCTTGCTCAAACTCTACAATGAAAATTTTCGAGTGATGACCATTATATTCCCCGTAAGTCCCGAATTCAAGATGCTTCAAGAAAGGCTTGCTCATAAGCAAAACAATATGTACGGAGCATACATCCTAAAGGCAAGGGTTTAATCATTTTACATGAGACAAAGGGTAGGTTTACTGTTTGGTTTCTAAAAAAGGATCTCTCGTTGTCCTAGTGATCACCCTCTTTGAAGGCAATATGGTGGCTCAATAGGCACCGAGATGACACGTGTACTAACTGTTACCGCCTAAGCACTCAACGAAGAGTTGGGGTTTACACAAACTTAAACCTTGACTAAAAGTCGTAAAGGTAAGCTACTAGTCCCCCACCTAACTTCGAAGCTCGTGTGTGCTTTCAAAAATTAAAACATGTGATGCATGAGACAATTCTATACAATGCATGAATAAAAATAAAAAATAAAATAAGACAAAACGCAAAAAATTTAAACACATCAAAAACACCAAGCTTAGTCCAATAATGTTGAAAACAATACCTTCCCCCATTGAAGTCGATTATTTGTCCCCACGTCCCCGTGCGACGTCCGATGATAATTTTCATTCGTTTGCTTAATGTGGGGTCTTGGGAATCGCCACCTAGTATTTGATTGAGAATTACTAGGAAACCCGATGTCTCGGTCTTTGTCGATATTCACGGGTAAGGGACCGATTGTGGCTAGGGAAGATATTAGCACCTCTAGCACTCCTCTACCTAAGACAAGTCGTTTTGCGGTTTGATATGATTTGAAAATTTGAAATATTAGTCAAATTCTTAAGACTTTAATAAATCAGTTATTAAATCCTAAAAAATAAATAAAAACATGTTCTAATATTTTTATGAAAAATACAACATGATTTTATTTTGTCATTAAAATACTTGATCATATACAACTTAAAGCAATTAATTTTTTTTCTTCTTTTTATTATTTTTGTCTTTTTTTAATTTTAACATTAAAAGAAAACATACATAAAAGAAAATACAAACACACACTAACATCACTTTTTTATTATTTTTTTCTCATTCACCCATATTTACATGTTATAAATCACCAAAAATTCAAAATAAAACATGAATTAAAAAATTGGGTAGTAGCATGAGTTATCGTATTTTGATGGGGAAGTAGCCTAGGAGGTGGTGGCCAGCCAGTTGCTTTCTAGGAATTTTATATTTTCACTCCCACTGTGGGATATTTCTTTATATTTCTTGTACTGTCAATCTTTCTAATTTCATTTCATTTCATCTTCATTCAAGAACTTTCAAAGCACTTTCTCTCTTCTTCACTGTCTCCAAAACAAAATGGCTACAGAGTTTTTTCTTACAGTTAGTTTCATTTCCATGTTGTGAGGGTAATATTCCTTAATTATTTGACTGGCTGACTTGCTAAGAATTTGCACGAAAGCATATCTCTTAGTTGATTCTTCAGCTAACCTTTCTCTCCGAGATCTGCAATTTCATAGGTGGTGAAATCCAACCAACCCTTTTCCTTATATATAAGTATAACTAACTCTTCTTTGCTTTTTTCTTGTTTTGATTTCATGTCTTTACTGATAGCAATAATTTGAAAGCTTTATGTTCAGATAGATCATTGATCAGTTTATGTCTTCTAGTACAAGATTATTGTTGAATCATCCCATCACAGTTAGTTTCTTTTCATTATCTTTTTCATGTTCGTAGACTTTCTGCTTGTGATGTGTTGCTGGTCAGCCAAAGATTAATAATTTTCAAGTGTCGGTATCACTTAACTTAATTATAGATGAAACTATTTGCCAGTTGCTATTTTTTTATGCTCTCTCGTTATTTAGCTTAAGCTATTGTATTGTCTTTGATGATCACTTCATGTACCCCTTGCTAGTATTTGCAAGAGAGTAGATACCTTCTGCAATTGCTCCATTGCTAATTAATTGTGCCTTAATTTCTGCAGGTGCCATGACAGAGCCAGAGTCTTCTAAATCTAGAACAGAAGGGGCCTATGATGTCTTTTTGAGTTTTAGAGGAGAAGATACTCGTAAGACATTTACAGATCATCTATATACAGCCTTAGTCCAAGCAGGAATCCACACTTTTCGAGATGATAATGAACTTCCTAGAGGAGAAGAAATCTCCGATCATCTCCTCAAGGCAATTCAAGAATCAAAGATATCTATAGTGGTCTTTTCAAAAGGATATGCTTCTTCTAGATGGTGTCTTAATGAGCTTGTAGAGATTCTTGAGTGCAAAAATAGGAAAACCGGTCAGATTGCTCTTCCTATATTCTATGACATTGATCCTTCAGATGTGAGAAAGCAGACTGGCAGTTTTTCAGAAGCATTTGATAAACATGAAGCACGTTATAAAGAAAAGGTGAAGGAGTGGAGAAAAGCTCTTGAGGATGCGGGAAAACTATCTGGATGGAATCTCAATGATATGGAAAATGGGTATGCACTTTTCTTTCCAAGATTCACTTGCTGACATTTATGGAGTCTTTATACATTAGATTTTTCAAAGTTCAACAATAAAATATTGTTTTGAGCATATTTAATTAACTTGCTATCAAATGACTTGCCTTTGTCTATGAACAGGCATGAAGCAAAATTTATCCAAGAGATTGTCAAGGATGTGTTGAATAAATTAGATCCCAAGCACTTAAATATTCCTAAGCTCCTAGTACGTATTGATCCGCTTGCTCACAATATTTTTGACTTTCTGAAGTACTGCAACAGATGATGTGCGCTTTGTGGGCATACATGGGATGCTAGGAATAGGAAAGACAACTATAGCAAAAGTTTTATTTAATCAACTCTGCTATGGATTCGAGGGGAAGCTGTTTTCTTTCGAATATCAATGAAACATCAAAACAATTTAATGGTCTCGCTCTTTTACAAAAACAACTTCTTCATGATATTTTAAAACAAGATGCTGCTAACATCAGCAATGTTGATAGAGGAATGGTTCTGATCAAAGAAAGACTTTGTCGCAAAAGAGTTCTTGTTGTTGCTGATGATGTGTCTCATCTTGACCAGCTAAATGCTTTGATGGGAGAGCGAATTTGGTTTGGTCCCGGAAGTAGAGTAATTATTACAACAAGAGATTCAAGTTTTCTACTTAAAGCAGATCAAACATATCAGATCAAAGAATTGAAACCAGACGAGTCCCTTCAGCTTTTCAGCTGGCATGCCTTTAAGGACACCAAGCCAGCAGAAGACTATATTGAGCTTTCAAAGGATGCAGTTGATTACTGTGAAGGACTTCCTTTAGCTCTTGAGGTTATAGGAGCTTGTCTGTCCGGGAAAAACAAACACAGATGGAAATCTATAATTGACAAGTTGAGAAGAATTCCAAACCGCGATATTCAAGGAAAGCTTAGAATAAGTTTTGATGGACTGGACGATGATGAACTGCAAAATGCCTTCCTTGATATTGCATGCTTCTTTATTGGTAGAAAGAAAGAATACGTTGAAAAAGTGCTAGAAGCCCGTGGTGGTTACGATCCAGAAGTTGATTTGGGAACTCTCCGTGAAAGGTCTCTGATTAAAGTTACTGCCATTGGAAAGATAACCATGCATGATCTATTACGAGACATGGGAAGGAGATCATTCGTGAAAAGTCACCTAAACAACCTGGAGAAAGGAACAGAATTTGGAATCAAGAGGATGCATGGAATGTACTTGACCAGCAAAAGGTACGTAAGAGCTCAATGCATACACGAAAGCATATACCATGCGTATTTTCTTGTCAAGCTTATTAAAAATAATCATATGAAAGTTGTATTGTTATTTTTTTAGGGAACGGAAGTTGTAGAGGGTCTTGCACTGGATGTGAGAGCATCAGAAGCTAAATCATTAAACACAGGATCATTTGCAAAAATGAGATGCTTAAATTTACTACAAATCAACGGAGTACATCTCACCGGATCCTTCAAACTGCTTTCTAAAGTGTTGATGTGGATTTGTTGGTTTGAATGTCCTTTGCAATATTTGCCATCTGATTTTACTTTGGAGAATCTTGTTGTTCTTGATATGCAATACAGTAACCTTAGAGAATTATGGAAGGGGAAAAAGGTACGAAAGATACTACAATCCACCAAATATCTCTAGTATGTAATTTATATTTACATGTTATGACTTTTTATGATTACTTTTCATTGTTTTGCTCTCTACTGTGACAGATTCTCAACAAGTTGAAAATCCTGAATCTCAGTCATTCTCAGCTCCTTGTTAAAAACACCAAACTTACACAGTTCAAGTCTACAGAAATTAAGGTTGAAAGGTTGCTCGAGTTTAGTTGAGGTGCATCAATCAGTTGGAAATTTGAAGAGCCTCATTTTCTTGAATCTGAAGAGATGTCGGAGCATAAAGATTCTCCCCGAAAGCATTGGTGATGTAAAGTCTCTGAAATGGTTGAATATTTCTGGATGTTCACAACTTGAAAAGTTGCCGGAACGCATGGGTGATATGGAATCCTTAACTGAGCTGCTAGCAGATGGAATTAAAAAGAACTTCTACCTTCATTTGTTCATTTAAAGTATATCAGAAAGTTATCATTGCGTGGATACAGTTTCTGTCAGGACTCACCATCACCTACATCCTGGGTTTCCCAAATTTCATCATGGCTTTCACCGTCGTCTACTTCCTGGCCCCTCTACCAGTTTCATCTTCGATCACAACAAGCACTGTTTTAAATTGGAAACATTTTCTGCCAACATCTTTCGAATGGAGATCAGTGAAACGTCTTAAGCTTTCTAATGGTGGTTTGTCTGATCGCGCAACAAACTGTGTTGATTTCAGGGTTTGTCCTCTCCAGAAGAATTGGATCTATCACAAAACAATTTCTCTAGCCTGCCTTCCGGGATTGGCTTCCTTCCCAAGCTTTCGATTTTGAGTGTTCAGGAATGCATCAAGCTTGCATCAATCTTAGATCTTCCCTCAAATTTATACGATTTGAATGCATTTGGTTGCAGTTCAATGAAAAGAGTAAGAATGCCAATCCAGTCAAAAAAAGACTATCTTATGTATCTCAATGATTGTTATATGTTAGAAGAGATTCAGGGCATCGAAGGTCCAAGTAATAATTACTGGTCTATCGAAGTTGATTTCCCCAGTGATTCATCAAATAATTTCCAGAAGAGTCTTGCTGAGGTACTATCTCTGTCTCTCCAGCACACAAATATACACATTAATTAATTAGTTTCTAAAATTTCAGCATTTCTTGAAATCAATATATATATATACAGGCATTGTGCAATGGTGATTATGGGTATTATATTGGCTCCTTTCCTGGTAACACTGCCAAATTGGTTAAGCTACCGTGGAGAAGGATGTTCATTATCATTTCATATACCTCCAGTTTTCCAAGGCTTGGTTGTTTGGGTTGTTTCTCCATTTGAGGTTGATAGTAGTGGGAATTACGGCATCGATTACAAGGTTATTATAAAAAATAAAAACAACGGGTGTTCAATTGTTTGAAGATAAACTAACAGTAGTATGCAGTTACCCTCGTAAATGGGTAAGATACATAAGTATAAGTGATATGGCAATAGAAGAATACTGTGGAGATGAGGAATTGGAACTGTATCTGGGGAGCCAATACATTGATGGGAGCAAAGTGTTACAGTGTGGGATCCATGTGATAGTAGAAGAGACAGATTCATTTGAAGGGTCAGAGTGGGATCGGGAGATTAACAACATAGAGTCAAGAGATGAGGAGTTGGAACTGCACTTGAATTCGGGGGAGAAAAGACATTAATGTGACAGAATGTGAAGTTCGTGTGATCAAAGAGTTAGAAGTGGGAAGAGATAGAGTGATACCTGCATCACGGCCATATCGTCTGCTTCCTCATCATCCCAATTATGGTCTTATAAGAGCGTCTACAACTGCGCAGTGGAAAGCTTATTTGATGCAAAAACACCTCTCGAAATAAGATTTTATGGTAAGAATAAATATTCCCTTTAGTTTTATTCTATTCTATTTAATTTATGAAATTAAATATTATCTTTAATGATTTTTTTCTTATTTAATTTTAAAAACATCAATTAATTATTAGCTATAAAATTCCCCAAAATGCATTAGTTGAATCACTTAAGCTGATATCAAACAATCTATCGAATCGCTCTTAATTAAACCATTATTTTTATTGGTAGCAACTCGTGTGTCTTTTAAGGCAAAAGAATAGCAGGAAGAGCTAAAATTAGAAATATTTAGAGACGGTTTGATTTTTTTTTTTTTTATTTTATGATAATATTTTTTAAATTTTTGAAAACGAGGAATTGAAAACTTATATATTTTGATATTCTTGTGTAAAAAAGAAAAGCCAACAATCACTAACATAAATTTATAAAATCACTTTAGTTGATTTGGAAATTCTTTTTAATATTGATTTTTGTTTTTATATTTTATTTTAAATTTGATGATTCTAAAACAAAAATGAAAACGATATGAAAATAACCTTTTTTAATTATAAAATAAGTTTCTTAACTAAAAGTAAAACGGAGTTGTTTTTTGTATTGAATTTTGTTGGTTTGTAGGCAATGGAAGAGGACAACGGCCTAGAAGACATGGACAACCTAGTGTTGGATTGGACATGAGAGCATTAAAAGATAAATCAATGAGCACAAGATGAGAGAGATGCATGAAGTTACTCCAAAGGCTTCTTAATTTCTGACCAGTTGATATGTATTTGTTGGCTTCAAGCCTTCAATGCCCTTTTAAATCTTTTCCATCCGATTTGAAATGAGAAAAACTCCTTTGAAAGAGAAGGTTTTGTGTAATTATTAGATAATTGAAATCATCACTAATCTCCTTTGGTTAATTTACTCCTTTTTATTACCCATTCCGCTTGGCATGCGCGAAGCTTTTATGTCTACTTCATGATACCCATATTTTCAACGTACTCAAGTCAATTGTTATGGCGTTTAAAAAGCAAGAACTGTAATCAATCAGCAAAATAGAATTTTGATATAAGAAAAAATTCTATCAAATTCTCTCAATTCAAACTTTATTAGTAGTCTTACCACTACCACTTGTATTAGTATTAGCGCTTAAGAGAAAGTGTTAACCAATCCAAATCAAACAAAGAGAAATATAAACATAAAAAAGAAAAAGATTAGGATTTTATTGATCATTTTATTCTAAAGTTGTATATTTAACCTAAATACAATTATATATAGGCTAAACAATTAAACCAAAACTATTATTGTATTCTTAATAAATAAAACAAAATAAATATATTTCTTAACATCTCACCGTAGACTTACGATCTTGGCCGGCTATAAGTATTGAGGTTGCCAACACGAAAACTAAGCGGGGAAATAAAATGCGACCAAATGAAAATACGCAATTTACAAAGAAGAAGAAACCAAAGGCAAAGTAATGGTGTCATACTTGAGATGATGACGAGTAGATGACAATTGATCTCAATGTGCTTAGTGCGTTCATGAAAAAGCTGAGTTGTGAACAATCTGAATAGAACTATGGGTGTCATGATATATAGGAGTAGGATGAGAAAAGGAAACTCTCATATCCCTGGTAACGATGTAACCAAACAATCTCTTTGGTAGTAGATACTTTAACATGATATTCTGCGGTTGAAGATTGAGAAATAATAAATTGTTTCTTGCTCTTCCAAGAAATAAGAGAATCACACGAAAAGATATAAAAATCAATAACAAACTTGCGATGTTGTGGGATCATTGTCATGATCAACATCGAGTAAGCACACACACCTCGAGGAAGAGGTGGATGCGAGTAAAAAACTCTAAAAAGCTATACCTCGAAGATATCGCAAAATAGTACTACATTTAACAATTTTATCGATAGAATATTTTGTTGGTATTTACTCTATCATTTCATCAACGCGTATTTTACAGTGATTCACGAACAAAAAATATTCTTCGATAAACCTCTTGTGGGTAATTTCTTTTAAATTATATGTCTCCTGGAAATAAAAAATGAAATCATAAATTCAATTCAAGAAAATAATAACCACAAAAGAAAATAGTTGAACGAATACACCACGAAGTGTTGAGCGTAGTTGTCGACAAAGCAATTGCACCTTTTTAGCGATCTTCACTCCACCCACGTGTGTCTACACAAAATGCTCCATTGAGCTTGGCTCATGTCCAAGAGTCACTAGCATGTAAACAATGTTGCTAATTAAATATATTATTTATAAATAACAACAAATTAATTAAACGATAGGTGTGATTGAAATTAATTTTACTATCAAAACTTAAGCATGTAAGCAGATGGAATAGAGCTGTTAATGTGCATGGTAACCAAATCATGAATTTGCTAGCTACAGTTCCCCCTTTTAGTGTTGTGAGCGTCATGTGAAACTCTGAGACATCGCGTCTTGAATATATTCCACCCATATATGAATCCTGGACATGAAAGGACACGCCTCACATTGTGGGCAAGCGCTCGAAGAAACGGCGTCGTAGAAAATCGTGCAGTGCCTCTTCTTGGTTGGCACCTAATGACACATTGTTATCATCATCATTAGAAGAACTAGTTGCGATCATGTGCTTATAACGTGTAGTTGATTTTTTCCCCATCTACACAAATTTGATGAATATTTGCATAATCAATTTGGATTTTTAAAAAATCATGGCACCTCCCCTATACTAGAAACAACCTGAGAATTTTCAATCTGCCAAATGTACAACATATATGCTACAAACTAGTTGATTTTTATTTTTATTTCTACCAACAATTTTAGATTATTCAATTTCATCTCATTTTCAAAGTGATAATATTTTTAATCCTAAATTGAAAAAGGATTTTTTTGTAATTAAATTTAATCCTATATATTCAATTGACATTTATACTACAAATTTGACAATAACAATTAAAATTCAACAAAACAATAAAATATTATTGCAATGTAGACAAAACAAATTAATACAAAAACAAAATAGGCTTTAGGAATGAAAAAATCTTACCTTAATGGCATCCTTACTTTAGAAAGTTTATATACGTGTGATACAAAAAAAAATACATTATTAATCAATGAACAAAAAGAAAGAAAAATAATAAGAAAATATGTCAAAAGATTCACCACATATGTATTACGACCAAAAAGATTGATGTCTTCTCCCAGTGCGGGAATTAGCCGAGTAATAAATAACCGGCAAAATAGGGAGCCGGACCATAGGGAGGTTAATTGTATAAATTATAAACAACAGTAATACAACAACAATAGTAACAATAATAACAATAACAATAACAATAACAATAACAATAATAATACTAGTAGTAGTAGTAATAATAATAATAGTAATAGTAATAGTAATAGTAGTAGTAGTAGTAGTAGTAGTAGTAGTGGTGATAATAATACCAATAATACTATTAATAATGATAATAATAAAGATGATGAAGAAGAAGAAGTTGATGAGAACTTTGAGATGGAAGATTAAGTAAAAGTTAAGCAATGATAACAACAAATGTCAAGGTTAGAGGATCCACTAATGGTATTTCAAACAAGTATAGTATAAACTCTTTTATTCAATTGGAAACCACACACAAGGGAGTTCCAATCATATTATAAATTAGCTAACATAATTACATTAGTTATCTTATTGAATAATGGTAATACTTGTAAATGTTGTCGAGGCATTCATGATTATAACTTATGTTAACAACAAATCAAGTTCCTTTCATAGCTCGAGTGTCGGTTATACCATACGGTATGGGCTATAAGTACCAAGTATTTGTTGTACCAAGTGTTATACAACATAAATCTAAATTAACCATTTAACAAGCAAAGTATTAAAAGAGAACAAGATAACACATATAAGCATGTTAGTATCCAACATTAAGGTCCATGTTAAGTTTATATTATACTTATTCTTACACCATTAGTGTACCCTTTTCACCTTGACATAATTAACTTAGCTAAACATAATGAAAGAAAGAAACATAAATAAACAAGATAAGAACATAAATGAGAAAGAAGTTAACTAAGTAAAGAAAAGGAAATGAAAGGTATAAGCATGAGAAGTTAATATAACAAAACTTAAGTATTACAAAGATAGAGCAAGAGCATGATCTTGATCTGAACACCAAAGATGCCTAAATACATGTCAAATGCCTCCTTTTATAGGCAAAATTCGGAACTATTGATTTGTTGACTAATTGATGGTGAGTGGCCACGTCTTGACTTGATGACAATTCTTATCTTCTTGTACTTAAAACGTCATTGATAATGTCATAATTTGAGCAGGACTTAAATCATGAAAGTTCTGGAAATTGTCTCGGCTTTCAGGGAGTAAAATTTGAGATGTCATTTGGATTCTGGAACTTCGAGATATGGGCTGAACATTGAGCGATAGTGTAAAGGTGCACAAGGACAGATTCGGACTTCTTCTTTGTTGCTACAATTTGGACTTGAAAACACGGCCTTTTTAAATCTTGGGCTCCCATATGAAAGTTGTAGGCCTATGTCTTATCTTTCCATCCATATAAAGTGGACCTAAATCCAAGATCTCTGACTCCAGGATATGACCCGATTCTCGAGCTAATGTTCAGTTTGGCTGACACTAACATCTCTTTTTAAGTTTGGCCATCTCTTTGTCCTTTCAATTTCGGTACTTCAACTCATCAATCAATTCTTTCATTTATGTGATAGGCATGCATTTAAGATGAACATTTACCATAAATTAAAGGTATCTTATATAATTAGATATGTTATTATAAAGCATGCTTTAGTTAAGGAGTTATTGATACTTCGAGTGCAAAATGATGATATAAAACCTTGATAAAAATGCATCTTTTAAGTACTAATCACACCCCTACAACCGACTTATTCTAGTCCTAGTAATCAAAAGTGTTAAAATAGAAAAACAATTTACAAATTCCATAATAAAGGCATTCATCATTCAACTTCCATTAATCTATCCGGATAAACAAAACTCTCATTAGGTTTATGTCTTGCTCAATATAACTTAAATAAGATATTAATAAACCTTCCTTTTTATGTGTTCAATGTATGAAAACATAGATGATGGGGCTTTTATGTCGAGATTTTTAGGAGAAGCGATTCTTGCTTTATTAATTGAC
>JAGMVL010000647.1:0-242627 GCA_019202695.1 Populus x sibirica
GATGGATTGACCTAGTGGCGGAGCCACATAGGGGAAAGAGGGGCAATTGCCCCCTTAATCTTTTTCTTTCAAAATATTTTTTATGTTAAATTTTAATATAATAACTTAACAAGTTTAATTTTTGTTGTTTGCTACTAATTGATCCAAGCTCTTCTTTTTCCTTTTTGAACTATTAGCCTTACCTCTCTTTCTTTTACAAAATTTATCTTGGGTCCTAAACTATTAATTAGTTAAGCAAGTAACCTTTTATACTTTATGCTTTATGCTTTAGGTAAGTCTCCTTCATTTTTTTCTATTTATTCCATTGTCTAATTTTAGTTTTATTCATTTGCATAATTAATTATTAAATATGTTAGAGTTTATTATAATTTATGGGTTTGTTAAATTAATATGTGTATGGATAATATTATATGCATATGAATATAAATTGAAATGAGTTTTGATGAATTAATATATATTTTGTTATGAATTTTATATGAAAAATGATGGTAATAAACTTACACCGGTGATTAAAATAAAATCTTGGACAACTAAAAAAATTAAGGATACAATAAAAAAAATAAAAAATATATTAATATTTATATTTAACCTACTTGTATAAAACAACAAGTCAACAAGAAGAATGCAATAACTTCACTAATTCCTCGGAATTTAGAAATAGGTGAATGAATTTTGATTATATATTGAGAAAAGAATATCTTTAATGAAATTAAGAATGAAGTTATTATGAAAGCAGTTTTAAAATATGAAAACTACGAAAGAACAATTATAATATTGTAAGTTTTTTCATTTTAAAAATATTTTACAATTAAATTTGCTTGACATGAGTTAGTACATACATTTTAAATTGATTTCTCTATATATAACACATGTCTAATATAGTATATATATATGTTCCAACTATAATTCCCTCTTGCCAATCACCAATTTTTTTTTTCTTCAATGAATATTGATGGAAATAGCGGTAGAGAATATTTTGGTTAGGGTAAATGTCACCGGGTTTTGCCAATGGTATTATTTTCATCAGTATTTCTATTTATCTTTGGCAATTTTTGGTAGTGTTTCTATGAATTTTAAATTTTCAATCCCCCCACTCCCAAATGTGAAATTCTCTTTTTATATTTCTCGCACCGTCAATCTTTCTCGTTGCACTTTCTATTCAAGAACTTTCAAAGCATTTTCCGGTCTCGTACTCTGATTTTCTTCCTTCCTATTTCCAAAAAATAAATGGCAGCGAGTTTTTTTCTTATAGTGAGTTTCATTTCCACGTTCTGAAGGTAAAATTCCTTAATTATTCATGGACATGCGCGCATAGCTAATTATAGATGAAGAAAGTCTGCATAACTTACCATATCTTTAGTTGAATTCTTTTTCTTCTTCTTTTTTTCTTGCAAGGATTATAAATGATTCATTGAATCTTAACAAATTTAATGATGCTCATTATACATTACTTTCCTGTATACGTTTACCCATTTCGTTACAAGTTACCTTTAGAAAAATATACAATGACTCTTACGTATATAGAAAAAGAAACTCGTTTTTTTTATTTTTGTTTATCACAATAAGAACTCTCACCGAATGAATACAAATGATACTGACTCGGCAAACATTGTTTACATCCAGTGTAGGAATGAACAATGCCCGAGTACAAAATAAAAAATATATATATATTAGGTTTTGGGTGGTTGAGATGAACAGCATATATATATATATATTAAAAAAAAACACGGAACTGCTTTGAATATATTATTTGATTAATTTGATCATAGGTTGAGTCTGCCTTGCTTGAACTTGAAATCACCATCACTCCAAATTCCTAGTAATTTACGGAAGGAAATTTTCTGGAGCTTTCAGATGTTACATGAAATGAAAAACTTTCGTTATTGACTTTTTTTTATATAGTAATCAAAGAAAGAATTTATATAAAGCAGCTCCATGAAGTAAATGGGGGCTGAAAGATAAGGAAGAATAAGGGGAACTTGAAAAAGAAAATAAGCAACGAGGGACCTCCAACTAGTTAGTCCAGTTCATGATACATTCAAGATTTCTAAAGATCGGAGCTTGTAAAGTTGAAATTTTTAACCGAGGACTTCAGCCAAAAGACCAAGTTATGAAAGGTGAGGTCAAAAATCGCATTTCAATTTGGTATCTTAGACTCGAAAATTAAGTGGTTATGCGCTATCCGATTGACTGAAGACAAGCCTTTATAAAGAAGGGTAATGGCATTATCAAGATTTCCTTTGATCAAGCGAGACCATTCTTGGAGGTTATGATTGGGGTCTTTAGGAAGACAACCTAAACACTTAAACCAATTCAAGAATCTATCCCGGAGAGACCTTGTTATAGGACAAAGATGGAAAAGATGATGTATTGTCTCAACCTCCTTACAACAAAAAGGACAAAGAGCTTCCTCATAATTAATGATCCTCCTCTTAGCTAAAAAAAAACCTTTTGTCTTGAGACTTGTCATTTAGAAAGAGTCATATAAACACATCCACTTTTAAGGGGCTTACCCTTTCCAAAGCAAAACGGGGGAGGAATTATCCTGGGCGAGAGTCTATAAAAAAAATAGCAACCTAAGTAAATTGAGTAGATGTCGGAGCCGTGAAATTTCCATTTCTTGTTGTCTTCACCATCGAGAGAAGACTAGACCACGCTTCACCTATGCAATTAAGCTCTCTCGCATGCAGAGCTCATAGGGCCGAGGAGATCTTCTCCAAGATATGTTAAGCGAAATATCGGTCGGGCCATATACATCCTGCAAGGCTTATCGATTGTTGTAGGGAGAGGTTATAAAGTCCGGGAAACGGGAGTTGGAGACGGGTTGCAGAGCCTAGCCAAGAGTCGTCCAAAACTCGATGTTTCTCCTATCACCCACCTTGAGCCTCGAAATTTGATTGGAGAGGAATGGCTATGCTTTGATTTGAGGAAATCGATATCATGCCATGCCAAGTTGGAGATAACGAACTTGCAAACATATAAAGTCCATTTTGCAAAATGAGGCTGATATTTTCGAAGGATGAGATCTTGCCAACCTCCCGCCACTCCTTTATCAAGATTCTAAAGCCATTTAAAAGCGAGCTAAATTTTTGTCATGGAGAGATCCTAGCTCGAGATCGCCAAAGAATTTACTCTTAATTACCTTGTGCCAAGGCACCTTTACAAATGCCATGAGAATTTGAGGTACCCTTCTAGAGAAAAGAGTGGTTGATAGATGAGATGGCTTTAGTAATGCCCTTTGGCATAGGAAAAACAAACATATAGTACAGAGGTAAAGAGCTTAGAACTAATTTAATCGGACATATCCTCCCAACCATGCTCGAAACTTTCCTTTCCATGTGCTTAGCTCCGCTCCGATTGTGGACAACACTAGTTTCCAAAAGGAGAGTCTACTTGGATTGGCACCAAGACGTAGCCCAAGGTATCGACGGGAAAGTATGACTATGACGGAAAAATGTGTTCACTAAACCCGAAGTTTAGTCGTTGTCCAAGTTGATTCCTATGAGTGAGCTTTTATAGAAATTAACTTTTAGGGCCCGAGATGATCTCAAACCAATGAATAATCCTTTTGGCATGCAGGAGGAATAGTCATTTGGTAGGAAAATCGAGTGTCATCCGAATATTATAGATGAGTTATGTAGTGTCTTGGAGAAGTCCTAAAGCCTTTGAAGTAACAAAAGCGATGCCCTATTAAATAAAATTGTCAAGCCATGAACTACTATGTTAAATAGGAAAGGAGAGAGAGGGAGGTCCCCTTGCACGAGACCTCTCTCCTGATCGAATTCTCAAATAGAAGAGTCGTTTATCAAGATGGCCAATTTGGAGGTGGACAAGCATTCAAAGATGAATTTCCTCCAACGAGCCAAAACCCATATAACCCATGGTAGTATCAATATGCTCCCCACAGGAATTGAGTCAAAGGCTTTATGAAAATCTACCTTTAGTAAGAAACCATGCTCCTTCTTCGCTGGGTGCAATGGACAACCTTGTTTGTTATCGTGAACCCATCTAAAATCTAATGCACGACAATAAAAGCACTGGTTTACACTAATCCCAAGGCAGGTTCGAGTCTAGTGGACAATAGCTTTGCCACTATTTTATATAACCCAGTGTATCAAGCTAATTGAATGAAATTGAGAGAATCGTCGGCCCCTTAGTCTTTGGAATCAAAGTCACAAATGAGGAGCCGATACCCTTTGGTAATTTGCTAGTTCTGAAAAATTCTTTTGACGATCACGAAGACATTTGAGTTGATAAGGTTCCATACCTTTTTATAAAAGAGAAGTTGTACCCATCAGGACTAGGAGCTTTTGAACTGTCACGATTACCACATGACTTGCTTCACTTCCTCCATTAGGCGGTCTTTTCTAGCCAAACCGATCTAACCTCGAAATTTTAGTGAACCCTAAGCCTCCCATTTCAATTCTTCGCATTTTGGCTTGACAAACAAAGTGGAATAGAAGTTGATAACGCCCTCTTTGATATCATTTAAGGAGACTAGGTCGCTACTATTCTTGCCGATCTAGTTGATGTGGTTGCATTGCCTTTCCTTAAACTTTGGCGATAGGTGAAAGAAATGAGTTTTCTTATCCCCTATTTTGCATTAGTTTTGGTGGGATTTTTGCCTCAGGATATCTTCAATCTTCCCCGCTAACCTCCCAAAGCTTAGAGTCCAGACCCACGGAGCTTTGTTTTTCAATCGTAGACAAGGAGCACACCTTGCTTACATCTTCGAGCATTGTAATGGAATTCTAAATGTCTACAAGTTTTGAGTTATGATCACCAAAAGTGGATTTGTTCCACTGTCTCAGCTTTTTTCCTAGAGTCCCTAGCTTCTTCACCAATCTATAATCACTTGGAAATTCCCTTGTAGCTATCGGACCATAAGACCTCAAAATCAGCTAAAAAGGAAGGGTGTGACAACCAACAGTTTATGAAGCGAAAAGGCTTTCACCCCTACAGTCTACCTCAGAGCTTTGAAGAAGCAACTAATAGTGATCTAACATCCCTCTAGGGTAGTGGTAGAGAGATAAAGATGGAAACTGCAGGTGAAAATCTGGAGAAGCAAAAGCCCTGTTGATGCGGCTCTGGAACCACCCTAAACTAAGTGAACCGGTGGCCCTTCAAATTGAATTCAACTAGTTCACAGTTGGATAAGAATATGTGGAACGAAGTTGAGCCTGAGTGATTAAGTAGCCACTACTTCTCTCATGAACATGTAGGGTTTCATTGAAGTCTCCTAGCACCACCATTGGTAATTTGAAGCAAACATAAGGGTGGTGATGTCTTCCCACAGTTTAGCACATTCTTGCACAGAGGTTGCAACATAGACACCAACTACCATACAATTAAAGGAAGAGTTAACATGTGTACGGCCTTCTAAATTCTATGGTATTAACCTCAAAGATAGAGTTGTCCCACATCATTATAATCCCTCTTGATTTGCCTACAAATTCTAGAACAACCTATTTAATAGTTACAATATTCCACAGATTTTGATGAAGGAGTCACAACAATTATCTTTCTTTGTTTCTAAAAGAAAGCAAATACCAACATTATTGTTTATCAGCCTATTCTGGATGGAATATCTTTTCTTAGACATCTCTAAACCACAACTATTCCAAGCAAAAATATTCATAGAGAGAGCAAAAACTAAGACAGGCCGAAACTTAGCGTGGCAAAACTTACTGACACATTGACGAATGTCTACTCGTCTACTTCGCTGTTAATGTTCCCTCGGATTCCTCTTCATACACTTTGAGGTCTTGAGATTTTCCCGACCTAAAGCCACCGCATCATGTATCATTTCGTGAGTCTCCTTTTCTCTCATCAAAACCATTGGCTTTTTATTTTTGCAAGTTGCTTGGAACTGGACATTTCCTTGCTAGATTCCCGAGTTTAGGGAATCAAGAAACACATTCCTCTGTAGTGTTCAGCTACACTACCACGGCTTGCAACAGTTTCAACTTCCTTGTTTTGCTTCTAGCATCCTTGGTGTTTTCCTTTACCTCTTCTCGAAAAGGCCCGTTGGCCGAATCCGAGAGCTCAACGGGTTGGTAGATGGATCTGCGTACCACTAGCCTCTTCATCCATGGAAGCATAGTTAGGGTTCTTATCTTCTTTTTCATCATCACGACTTGGTAACAGGGATGAGCTCGGTGTCTTTCGAGACGTGTTTTTTTTTAGTGTCGGTTACATTAGTTGCACTGAATCTCTAGGTACATCGTCTGATATGCCATCGTGAACCACACCGGATCTATCTTTCATCAGGTTCTTCCCTTTTCAGATGAAGATTTACGCACAAGGCTTCAGGTTCTTCTCGAGCTTCTTTCTCTTTTTTCCCTCCGGCTCCATTTCCACTACTTCTTGGGGTTCTCGCCAGTCACGTTTGACAGAGAAAGATTGTTGGTGTTTATTCTAATTCTAGTTTTGGTCTGATTTTATGGTTCTCGCTAGCTTAGGAGAAGGCCTTTGTAACTTGGGTTGAAGAGGCTTTAAGCCCTATTATGCATGGTTTCCTGGGCTTCGTTGTTTAGCCTTGTTCCTTGTGCCGAGAATATTTATGACCGTGATACTTTCTTTTAACGAGACCCACTCCTCGTAGTAGATACCACTGATACATCTAGGTTGCTATCATTGTCTTCTGCCTCTTGTGTGTTTTCCCTGAAGTTGTCATAACATGGCTCTGCAAAGGACGGTTGGTGTGAAGTAGTGTGTAGTTGCTAATTTTTTGTCTGTAGGTTGTGTGTTTCCTTAATTTCAGGAAATAGGCAAAAGGTTTTGAATGTTGTGTTAGTGTGGTCCAGCCGCCTTTTGATCCAAGATATACCCTAGATAGAAGATGAGATAGGGGTCACTCTCGATGTCCATCTTTTTGTTGCTCTACCGAGATAGTAGCCGTTGCATAACGGTCACTTGACCCTCCATATCCATCTTTTGTTGCTCGTTGAGATAGTAGCCGTTGCATAATGGTCATGCCAGGTCAAGAGTCCTCGATTAGTACTTAAAAATATATTTTTATCAAGGTTTTATATCATCATTTTACACTTGAAATATCAATAACTCATTAATAAGAACATGTTTTATAATAACAAGTCTGATAATATAAGATATCTTTAATTTATGGTAAATGTTCATTTTAAATGCAAGCCTGTCACATAAATTAAAGGATTGATTGATGAGTTTAACCATTGAAATTGAGAAGATAAAGAGAGGGCTAAGCTTAGAAAAGAGATACTGGTTGAATTCAAATTGAAACACCATTCGGTTATTGGATCATAACTGGAGTCAGAGAACTTGGATTTAGTTTTGATTTATATTGATAGAAAGCTAAGACATAAGTTTAAAACTTTCGTGAGAGTCCAAGATTCAAAATGACCGCTTTTAAGTTCAAATTCTTGCAACAATAGAGAAGTCAGAATTTGTCCCATACCAGCATAATCGCTCAGTGTTCAGCCCATATCTCGAAGTTCTAGAAGTTCAAATGACCTCATTCTTGTTTTGTTGGAAAGCTAAGACAATTCCCCATAACTTTCATGAAGACTATCTGTTCAAATTTTGATGTTAGTAATGACGTTTTCGCAAAACAAGAAGATAAGGATGGTTACCAAGTCAAGAGGTGGCCACCCACTCAATAATTAGTCATAAAATCAATAGTTATGAATTTTTGCCTATAAAAGAAGGCATTTATTATGCATTTAGGCATCTTGGTTTTCAGATCAAGATCATGTTCTTGCTCTCTCTTTATATTTTTGTAATGCTTAAGTTTTACTTTCATTAATCTCTTGTTTATACCTTTCATTTCCTTTATTATACTTATATAATCAAGTTCTCCTCTTGTTTATCTATGCTACTCTTATTCATAATGTTCATCTAATTTTATTATGTCAAGGTGAAAATGTTACAGAATGATGTAAGAATAAGTATAGTATAAACTCAACATAGACTTTAATGTTTGATACTAACATGTTTTGTATTTGTTATCTTATTCACTCTTAATACTTTGCTTGTTAACTGGTTAATCTAGATTTATGTTGTATAACCCTTGGTACAACAAATACTTGGCACTTTCATAGCCCAACTGTATGATATAACTGACACCTGTGCTATGAAAGGAACTTGATTTGTTGTTAACATAAGTTATCACCATGAATACCTGACAACATTTACAAGTATTGACATTACTCAAATAAGATAATTAATATAATCATGTTAAGAAATTATTATCCGAATTGAAACCTCTTTGTATATGGTTTCCAGTTGAATAATAAAAAGAGTTTATATTATACTTATTTGAAATACCATTAGTGGATCCTCTAACCTTGACAATTATTTTATATTTGTTTAAATCCTTACATCAATATCACTTTTCAAAGCTCTCTTCAACTCCTTTTCTATTATTATCTATTTCTTTATTTGTAATTTATACAGTTAACCTCCTTGTGGTTCGACCCGGGTTTTGCCGGGTTATTTATTACTTCGACACTCCTATACTTGGAAGAAGACATTAACTCTTTAACCGTGTCATAGCCTTTGTACTCGCCGCCGTAGAAATCTTCTCGAGATCCGTATATTCGCTGCATGACTCTTCATTTGATGCTTGAGTCCCTGATGTATCCATTGAGTGTTTGATTATGGTAAGCAGGGGACTTAAATCTAGCTTCATTTGCATGACTGATATTTCAAATTCATCGCCATCTAGGATTAGCGAAACACGTTCGTTTAGAGTCACTAAAGAGGCCGTGCTCAGCAGCACCTTTACTCCCATAAGTGAACCTTGGCTCATGTTGGTAATGTTGTATCCAACCATCTTCCCTGCATCCTCAACAATGAATTCAATACATCTGCGGTTCCAGCCTATCAGAGAAGTCCCAAAATAGACACCCAAACAAATCTGTCTATAACTTTTACTCCCCCTTTTCCATGGTTTGAGACAAGAGAAGAGGTTTTTCATGGCAGAACATCCGTTTATTAGTTCTTTCTCCATGGACTCTTTGTCTGTAAATGTGATAACTGCTTGGCTTGCTCCCAGGAAATGAAAGTCGATTGCTTGCTTGACATATTTCAGAACCATATGCTCCAGGTGAGCATAGTCCACGTCTGTGGCTATATATCCAACCTAACCAGCAAGTCAACTGTACAGGCATATACAAACCAGAGAAAGGAAATAAACTCTCTTGAGAAAAGGAAACAGACTCCCTGAAATAAAACAGAAGCTAGCTAGCAAACCTAACCAGCAGGCAGAAGCCTTCATAGCGGGTAAAACCAGAAGCAACCTGCAGAACCCAAAATACACAAACACCTACAGAGGCTCCGACTAAACAGCAGAGCAGACCACCCAGAAAATTAAACCAGCATTCGTCCAGTAACGTTTGGCTACTGGAAAGGAATCCAAAATGCTAGCAAGAGGAGAGCTAGCAACAGCAACATCAGGCACAAAACAAGCACAGATTGCCAGCCAAACAGCAACAAAACATTCACCCAAGCAGAACAGATGCACTGCAACCAACACAGAGCACCAGCAACAGAACAGCAGCACTGCATTCAAAACACATAGTGCCAGCCAACAAAACTGCACAAGAACAAACTAACAGCCCAGCTGCAACAGAATATGCACCAAACCAAAGATTGCCCCAGATGAAGCAGGCCATCTACACAAAAGAAACACAAGACCAGCAAGTTAACAGAATAGAACAATCAAGAACCAAGGGAAAACCCTTCCAATCAAATAGAAACAAATCATCAGAAAGTAAAGAGGAGGAGGGAGCAGAGTCATCTGAGCTATGCAGTGACTGGAAATCAACAGCAGGGCCTTGGACTTCTTTTGCGACCCCAAATAAGGGATGGCAGCTGCTTTGCTTCGAGTGAGATATTGCCTTGTGGGAGGGCCTACAGCTGCAGTGGCCTTAGCTTCAGAATGGGTGGAGCCAGAGAGTTTAGTGGCAGCAGCTTTGGACCTCTTGCGACCAGGAGACTGGGGCCTTAGGGCACCAGCTATAACAGCTTCAGTGGACATTGGATCCACTTGAGGATCAGCAGAAGGGCCTGCACAGTACGGTTCCTGTTTCTCAATTGCTGCTGTCTCTGCAGAGGGGCTAGAACTGGCTGAACAAGCTGGAGTCTCATTTAACGGTGAATGAATTTGAAATATTACATTGAACTTAAAAAATTATTTCAACAACGAAGAGGTTTTAATGGTCTCCTTTTGAATGAATTCACCAAAATGAGAAAACATTTTGTTAGAAGGATGGCATCTTATATTTTAGAGTAAATTTTTGTTTCTCTAACCATCATTTAGCATATAATCATTTTAATAGGAGGATGGTACATCCTTCGAATTTGTTAGAAGGAAGGTAAAATGTTCTTTTTTTTATATGAAATACAAAAAATTTATTAATCAACTGATATTATCATTAAGAACATGGCAAAATCAAAAGAAAAAAAACTTACAAGGAAAAGACTAAATCGATCCACAAATTAAACATAAACAACCATAATTGATCAAAAAGATATTTAGTGTTGTCAATTGAATATTTTATTTAAATGAAAACAAATGCATGCCATGATCAAAAAGATATTTAGTTTTTCGATATACCCTATGATAATAAATTAGAGGGTAGAAATAAATAAAAATAACAACTAGGTTGAATAAATGGTACCGGTTCCTCTTATATATATTTAGCAAAAACGTGCAAATTAAGAATAAAGAAATCAAATATTATTGATAAAAAAAGAAATGAATAAATAAAATGAATAAGCTATTTCGTTAATAAATATAAAAAGATGAATAAAATTAGAGAACAAGGACATATAGAGAAAGAGAAATAGATCTCTTTGTAAAAAAAAAAAATATTATTTAGAAATTTTAAATAGCATAAAATTATAATTATATAATTTCTTTCTTGACAGGAGAACACCATAGTAGAATATCAAAATGTAATTTTCTAATTATATAATGCTGGGGTTTGATATATAATTTATATATCGTTCCCCTGAACTAAATAATAAAAATATTATATAAATAAATAACTTATATTAGATCACGAAGATGGAGAATTTTGACTAATTATTCGTCTAACTTTAACTACTTTGCTTTAAAGTTTCAATCATTGTACATCATTGGTATTTCATTACATATTCTTTTCCATGTATAATAATTTTGACCTAACCTTGAAAGACATTAAATATCAAGGAAGTCTGATAACCCTTTTCCATGTATAATAATCGAGGCTACTCATAACAAGCTTTATGAACTACCATTCAGAATTTTCAAGACAATAAATATTGTAACATCGTGTATCCTAGCTAGGTATATCGAGTATACTTTTAATTATACGAATATGAATTTTCAAGACAATAAATATTGGTAACATAATTTTAATTTGTTAAGCCTAAACATTATTTTGTCTTAATTGCTTGATCACAAATGGTGTTGCACGTGTGCAGCAGTCGCCGGCGATCATCCACCCTCAAGGTATCGTGTCTATCTCGGCAAATATGGCCGGACAAGGAATTCTCGTCTTTTATTAGTGGAAAATGGAATGGGAGTCACCACCTAGTATTTTGGTTAGTAGAAACCCTAACGGGTCTCGGAGATCGGGTGGGGCAAAGGTTGCGTAAATGAAAGGTATTAGCACTCCAACTACGCCCTACATAAGGTAAGCTGCATTGTTTAATTATTTGATATATGCTAAGGTTTTATTGTATTTCTAATTGTTGGTTTGTCTACGGTTTAAGAAAAGTCTTTCTCGGTAAAGAGATCCTTATCATGTCGGGTAAAACCTAATCGTCCTAACTTTAACAAAAGAACTACCTTTTTAATACCGGGAATACATTTTATGTATAAATTCGTAATCCCTGATACTAAAACAAAACAAAATATTTTTTTGGATTTTTTAAAATATTGGTCAAGTTCTCGTGACTTTAATAAACTTGTTATTAAAGCCAAAATGCATGCTAAAATATTTTTTGGATTTTTCTTTGTTGTATGAAAATACGATGTCATAACCCAATTTTTGACTCCTTCTATTTTATTAAAAAAACGTGTGAAATTATAAAAATGAGGAATAAATTGAAATTTGGCAAAGACAACATAAATTGGAAGTTTAGGAACTTAATTGAACTTGAAAATGTTTAATTAATGAAATCAAGGGCTTAGTTGAAGAAATATCAAAGTTTGGGGTTAATTGGGGTCAAAATTGCAACAGATTGAAGTCTAAGGACTAGCTTGTAAAAGGCTACCGAAATGCATGGATCCAATTACATTTTAACCAGGGGCTCGATTGCAAAATTACAAGAATTCCAAGGACCAAATTGAAAGCAACCTTTGGAATTGGAAAACGGAGTCGCTTTTGGCAAGCGATTGTTCGTCATCTTCTTCCTCGGCAATGGCTCCGGCATTAAAGGCAAAGACGTTTCTCCATTGAATGCAGCGCCCACGACCATTACCGTTTGGTCGTTACCTGCCGATCGATCTCTCGGCTCTATAAAAGCCAGGTAAAGACAACCTCGCGAGGACGGAAAAAAAAGGAGGAGGAGGAGAATATCCAGAGAGAAGAGAAAAAAAGGCGTAACCGAGGGAAGGAGAAAACAATGAATTTTATGCGCTATTCACGACCGATATGAAGGAAAGGCAGAGCATCGATGCGTGGGCCACTACCGGTGGAATGTTGAGGAGAAGAGCTATTTTTTCTTGTGTGGGATGTGGACTAGCAAGTGTTTCCAAAGAAAAGACGTGCGGACGTTCCCTTTCCATTCTTAAAGCTCAACACTTATTCAAATAGATTTATGAGTCGATCTACTTCATCTTTACTACTTTCACCTTCCTTTTAATAATAAACATCTATCTGACCCCTGTTTTTATTTTCCATCTTCATCACTCCAAAGAGACCTCAACTAGGGGGAACCTATTTTCAACCGTGTGCTTGCATGATAAATGTATGAATATGTAATCTACATGATGAGCTTGCCCTTCAAGGGACGACATATGATCGTAACTCTTGTATGATGAAATAAGAATTTTTATTCTTGCTCAAACTCTACAATGAAAATTTTCCGAGTGATGACCATTATATTCCCCGTAAGTCCCGAATTCAAGATGCTTCAAGAAAGGCTTGCTCATAAGTAAAACAATATGTACGGAGCATACATCCTAAAGGCAGGGTTTAATCATTTTACGTGAGACAAAGGGTAGGTTTACTATTTGGTTTCTAAAAAAGGATCTCTCGTTGTCCTAGTGATCACCCTCTTTGAAGGCAATATGGTGGCTCAATAGGCACTGAGATGACACGTGTACTAACCGTTACCGCCTAAGCACTCAACGAAGAGTTGGGGTTTACACAAACTTAAACCTTGACTAAAAGTCGTAAGGTAAGCTACTAGTCCCCCACCTAACCTGAAGCTCGTGTGTGCTTTCAAAAATTAAAACATGTGATGCATGAGACAATTCTATACAATGCATGAATAAAAATAAAAAATAAGACAAAACGCAAAAAATTTAAACACATCAAAAACACCAAGCTTAGTCCAATAATGTTGAAAACAATATTACCTTCCCCATTGAAGTCGTTATTCTGTCCCACGTCCCCCGCGCGACGTCTGATGATAATTTTCATTCGTTTGCTTAATGTGGGGTCTTGGGAATCGCCACCTAGTATTTGATTGAGGATTACTAGGAAACCCGGATGTACTGGTCTTTGTCAGATATTCACGGGTAAGGGACTGATTGTGGCTAGGGAAGATATTAGCACCTCTAGCATTCCCTACCTAAGACAAGCTGCTTTGCGGTTTGATATGATTTGAAAATTTGAAATATTAGTCAAATTCTTAAGACTTTAATAAATCAGTTATTAAATCCTAAAAAATATATAAAAACATGTTCTAACATTTTTATGAAAAATACAACATGATTTTATTTGTCATTAAAATACTTGACCATATATAACTTAAAACAATTAATTTTTTTTCTTCTTTTTATTATTTTTGTCTTTTTTTAATTTTAACATTAAAAGAAAACATACATAAAAGAAAATACAAACACACACTAACATCACTTTTTTATTATTTTTTTCTCATTCACCCATATTTACATGTTATAAATCACCAAAAATTCAAAATAAAACATGAATTAAAAAATTGGGTAGTAGCATGAGTTATCGTATTTTGATGGGGAAGTAGCCTAGGAGGTGGTGGCCAGCCAGTTGCTTTCTAGGAATTTTATATTTTCACTCCCACTGTGGGATATTTCTTTATATTTCTTGTACCGTCAATCTTTCTAATTTCATTTCATTTCATCTTCATTCAAGAACTTTCAAAGCACTTTCTCTCTTCTTCACTGTCTCCAAAACAAAATGGCTACAGAGTTTTTTCTTACAGTTAGTTTCATTTCCATGTTGTGAGGGTAATATTCCTTAATTATTTGAGTGGCTGACTTGCTAAGAATTTGCACGAAAGCATATCTCTTAGTTGATTCTTCAGCTAACCTTTCTCTCCGAGATCTGCAATTTCATAGGTGGTGAAATCCAACCAACCCTTTTCCTTATATATAAGTATAACTAACTCTTCTTTGCTTTTTTCTTGTTTTGATTTCATGCCTTTACTGATAGCAATAATTTGAAAGCTTTATGTTCAGATAGATCATTGATCAGTTTATGTCTTCTAGTACAAGATTATTGTTGAATCATCCCATCACAGTTAGTTTCTTTTCATTATCTTTTTCATGTTCGTAGACTTTCTGCTTGTGATGTGTTGCTGGTCAGCCAAAGATTAATAATTTTCAAGTGTCGGTATCACTTAACTTAATTATAGATGAAACTATTTGCCAGTTGCTATTTTTTTTATGCTCTCTCGTTATTTAGCTTAAGCTATTGTATTGTCTTTGATGATCACTTCATGTACCCCTTGCTAGTATTTGCAAGAGAGTAGATACCTTCTGCAATTGCTCCATTGCTAATTAATTGTGCCTTAATTTCTGCAGGTGCCATGACAGAGCCAGAGTCTTCTAAATCTAGAACAGAAGGGGCCTATGATGTCTTTTTGAGTTTTAGAGGAGAAGATACTCGTAAGACATTTACAGATCATCTATATACAGCCTTAGTCCAAGCAGGAATCCACACTTTTCGAGATGATAATGAACTTCCTAGAGGAGAAGAAATCTCCGATCATCTCCTCAAGGCAATTCAAGAATCAAAGATATCTATAGTGGTCTTTTCAAAAGGATATGCTTCTTCTAGATGGTGTCTTAATGAGCTTGTAGAGATTCTTGAGTGCAAAAATAGGAAAACCGGTCAGATTGCTCTTCCTATATTCTATGACATTGATCCTTCAGATGTGAGAAAGCAGACTGGCAGTTTTTCAGAAGCATTTGATAAACATGAAGCACGTTATAAAGAAAAGGTGAAGGAGTGGAGAAAAGCTCTTGAGGATGCGGGAAAACTATCTGGATGGAATCTCAATGATATGGAAAATGGGTATGCCTTTTCTTTCTAAGATTCACTTGCTGACATTTATGGAGTCATTATACATTAGATTTTTCAAAGTTCAACAATAAAATATTGTTTTGAGCATATTTAATTAACTTGCTATCAAATGACTTGCCTTTGTCTATGAACAGGCATGAAGCAAAATTTATCCAAGAGATTGTCAAGGATGTGTTGAATAAATTAGATCCCAAGCACTTAAATATTCCTAAGCTCCTAGTACGTATTGATCCGCTTGCTCACAATATTTTTGACTTTCTAAGTACTGCAACAGATGATGTGCGCATTGTGGGCATACATGGGATGCCAGGAATAGGAAAGACAACTATAGCAAAAGTTTTATTTAATCAACTCTGCTATGGATTCGAGGGAAGCTGTTTTCTTTCGAATATCAATGAAACATCAAAACAATTTAATGGTCTCGCTCTTTTACAAAAACAACTTCTTCATGATATTTTAAAACAAGATGCTGCTAACATCAGCAATGTTGATAGAGGAATGGTTCTGATCAAAGAAAGACTTTGTCGCAAAAGAGTTCTTGTTGTTGCTGATGATGTGTCTCATCTTGACCAGCTAAATGCTTTGATGGGAGAGCGAATTTGGTTTGGTCCCGGAAGTAGAGTAATTATTACAACAAGAGATTCAAGTTTTCTACTTAAAGCAGATCAAACATATCAGATCAAAGAATTGAAACCAGACGAGTCCCTTCAGCTTTTCAGCTGGCATGCCTTTAAGGACACCAAGCCAGCAGAAGACTATATTGAGCTTTCAAAGGATGCAGTTGATTACTGTGAAGGACTTCCTTTAGCTCTTGAGGTTATAGGAGCTTGTCTGTCCGGGAAAAACAAACACAGATGGAAATCTATAATTGACAAGTTGAGAAGAATTCCAAACCGCGATATTCAAGGAAAGCTTAGAATAAGTTTTGATGGACTGGACGATGATGAACTGCAAAATGCCTTCCTTGATATTGCATGCTTCTTTATTGGTAGAAAGAAAGAATACGTTGAAAAAGTGCTAGAAGCCCGTTGTGGTTACGATCCAGAAGTTGATTTGGGAACTCTCCGTGAAAGGTCTCTGATTAAAGTTACTGCCATTGGAAAGATAACCATGCATGATCTATTACGAGACATGGGAAGGGAGATCATTCGTGAAAAGTCACCTAAACAACCTGGAGAAAGGAACAGAATTTGGAATCAAGAGGATGCATGGAATGTACTTGACCAGCAAAAGGTACGTAAGAGCTCAATGCATACACGAAAGCATAGTCATGCGTATTTTCTTGTCAAGCTTATTAAAAATAATCATACGAAAGTTGTACTGTTATTTTTTTAGGGAACGGAAGTTGTAGAGGGTCTTGCACTGGATGTGAGAGCATCAGAAGCTAAATCATTAAACACAGGATCATTTGCAAAAATGAGATGCTTAAATTTACTACAAATCAACGGAGTACATCTCACCGGATCCTTCAAACTGCTTTCTAAAGTGTTGATGTGGATTTGTTGGTTTGAATGTCCTTTGCAATATTTGCCATCTGATTTTACTTTGGAGAATCTTGTTGTTCTTGATATGCAATACAGTAACCTTAGAGAATTATGGAAGGGGAAAAAGGTGCGAAAGATACTACAATCCACCAAATATCTCTAGTATGTAATTTATATTTACATGTTATGACTTTTTATGATTACTTTTCATTGTTTTGCTCTCTACGGTGAACAGATTCTCAACAAGTTGAAAATCCTTAATCTCAGTCATTCTCAGCTCCTTGTTAAAACACCAAACTTACACAGTTCAAGTCTACAGAAATTAAGGTTGAAAGGTTGCTCGAGTTTAGTTGAGGTGCATCAATCAGTTGGAAATTTGAAGAGCCTCATTTTCTTGAATCTGAAGAGATGTCGGAGCATAAAGATTCTCCCCGAAAGCATTGGTGATGTAAAGTCTCTGAAATGGTTGAATATTTCTGGATGTTCACAACTTGAAAAGTTGCCGGAACGCATGGGTGATATGGAATCCTTAACTGAGCTGCTAGCAGATGGAATTAAAAATGAACTTCTACCTTCATTTGTTCATTTAAAGTATATCAGAAAGTTATCATTGCGTGGATACAGTTTCTGTCAGGACTCACCATCACCTACATCCTGGGTTTCCCAAATTTCATCATGGCTTTCACCGTCGTCTACTTCCTGGCCTCTACCAGTTTCATCTTCGATCACAACAAGTACTGTTTTAAATTGGAAACATTTTCTGCCAACATCTTTCGAATGGAGATCAGTGAAACGTCTTAAGCTTTCTAATGGTGGTTTGTCTGATCGCGCAACAAACTGTGTTGATTTCAGGGGTTTGTCCTCTCTAGAAGAATTGGATCTATCACAAAACAATTTCTCTAGCCTGCCTTCCGGGATCGGCTTCCTTCCCAAGCTTTCGATTTTGAGTGTTCAGGAATGCATCAAGCTTGCATCAATCTTAGATCTTCCCTCAAATTTATACGATTTGAATGCATTTGGTTGCAGTTCAATGAAAAGAGTAAGAATGCCAATCCAGTCAAAAAAAGACTATCTTATGTATCTCAATGATTGTTATATGTTAGAAGAGATTCAGGGCATCGAAGGTCCAAGTAATAATTACTGGTCTATCGAAGTTGATTTCCCCAGTGATTCATCAAATAATTTCCAGAAGAGTCTTGCTGAGGTACTATCTCTGTCTCTCCAGCACACAAATATACACATTAATTAATTAGTTTCTAAAATTTCAGCATTTCTTGAAATCAATATATATATATACAGGCATTGTGCAATGGTGATTATGGGTATTATATTGGCTCCTTTCCTGGTAACATGCCAAATTGGTTAAGCTACCGTGGAGAAGGATGTTCATTATCATTTCATATACCTCCAGTTTTCCAAGGCTTGGTTGTTTGGGTTGTTTCTCCATTTGAGGTTGATAGTAGTGGGAATTACGGCATCGATTACAAGGTTATTATAAAAAATAAAAACAACGGTGTTCAATTGTTTGAAGATAAACTAACAGTAGTATGCAGTTACCCTCGTAAATGGGTAAGATACATAAGTATAACTGATATGGCAATGGAAGAATACTGTGGAGATGAGGAATTGGAACTGTATCTGGGGAGCCAATACATTGATGGGAGCAAAGTGTTACAGTGTGGGATCCATGTGATAGTAGAAGAGACAGATTCATTTGAAGGGTCAGAGTGGGATCGGGAGATTAACAACATAGAGTCAAGAGATGAGGAGTTGGAACTGCACTTGAATTCGGGGAGAAAAGACATTAATGTGACAGAATGTGAAGTTCGTGTGATCAAAGAGTTAGAAGTGGGAAGAGATAGAGTGATACCTGCATCACGGCCATATCGTCTGCTTCCTCATCATCCCAATTATGGTCTTATAAGAGCGTCTACAACTGCGCAGTGGAAAGCTTATTTGATGCAAAAAACACCTCTCGAAATAAGATTTTATGGTAAGAATAAATATTCCCTTTAGTTTTATTCTATTCTATTTAATTTATGAAATTAAATATTATCTTTAATGATTTTTTTCTTATTTAATTTTAAAAACATCAATTAATTATTAGCTATAAAATTCCCCCAAAATGCATTAGTTGAATAACTTAAGCTGATATCAAACAATCTATCGAATCGCACTTAATTAAACCATTATTTTTATTGGTAGCAACTCGTGTGTCTTTTAAGGCAAAAGAATAGCAGGAAGAGCTAAAATTAGAAATATTTAGAGACGGTTTGATTTTTTTTTTTTTATGATAATATTTTTAAATTTTTGAAAACAGGAATTGAAAACTTATATATTTTGATATTCTTGTGTAAAAAAGAAAAGCCAACAATCACTAACATAAATTTATAAAATCACTTTAGTTGATTTGGAAATTTTTTAATATTGATTTTTGTTTTTATATTTTATTTCAAATTTGATATTTTAAAACAAAAATGAAAACGATATGAAAATAACCTTTTTAATTATAAAATAAGTTTCTTAACTAAAAGTGAAACGGAGTTGTTCTTTGTATTGAATTTTGTTGGTTTGTAGGGAATGGAAGAGGACAATGGCCTAGAAGACATGGACAACCTAGTGTTGGATTGGACGTGAGAGCATTAAAAGATAAATCAATGAGCACAAGATGAGAGAGATGCTTGAAGTTACTCCAAAGGCTTCTTAATTTCTGACCAGTTGATATGTATTTGTTGGCTTCAATGCCCTTTAAAATCTTTTCCATCCGATTTGAAATGAGAAAACTCCTTTGAAAGAGAAGGTTTTGTGTAATTATTAGATAATTGAAATCATCACTAATCTCCTTTGTTAATTTTCCTTTTTATTACCTCTTCCGCTTGGCATGCGCGAAGCTTTATGTCTTCATGATACCCATGTTTTCAACGTACTCAAGTCAATTGTTAGGCATTAAAAAGCAAGAACTGTAATCAATCAGCAAAATAGAATTTTGATATAAAAAAAATTCTATCAAATTCTCTCAATTCAAACTTTATTAGTAGTCTTACCACTACCACTTTTATTAGTATTAGCGCTTAAGAAAAGTGTTAACCAGTCCAAATCAAACAAAGAGAAATATAAACATAAAAAAGAAAAAGATTAGGATTTTATTGATCATTTTATTCTAAAGTTGTATATTTAATCTAAATACAATTATATATAGGCTAAACAATTAAACCAAAAATATTATTGTATTCTTAATAAATAAAACAAAATAAATATATTTCTTAACATATCACCTTAAATTTACGATGCGGCAGCTATAAGTATTGAGAGTTTGCCAACTAGAAAACAAAAACGGGAAATAGAATGCGACTTCGTAAAGAAATATGCAATTTGCAAAGAAGAAGAAACAAAAGGCAAAGTAATGGTGTCATACTTGAGATGATGACGAGTAAGATGACAATTGATCTCAATGTGCTTAATTCGTTCATGAAAAACTAAGTTGTGAGCAATCTGAATAGAACTATGGTTGTCACAATATATAGGAGTAGGATGAGAAAGGGAGACTCTCATATCCATAAGTAACCAATGTAACCAAACAATCTCTTTGGTAGTAGATGCCTTAACATAATATTCTGCTTTGGTTGAAGATTGAGAAACAATAAATTGTTTCTTGCTCTTCCAAGAAATAAGAGAATCACCTAAAAAGATACAAAAATCAATAACAAACTTGCGATATGTGGGATCACTGTCATGATCAGCATTAGAGCAAGCACACATCTCCAAGGAAGAGGTGGATGGAAGTAAAAAACTCTAAAAAACTATACCTTAAAGATATCGCAAAACACTACTACATTTAACAATTTTATCGATAGAATATTTTGTTGGTATTTACTCTATCATTTCATTGGCGTGTATTTTACCAACTGATTCATGGACAAAAAAATTTCATCGGTAAACCTCTTGTCGGTAATTTGTTTTCTGTTATATGTCTCCTGAAAATAAAAAATGAAATCATGAAATTCAATTCAAGAAAATAATAACTTACAAAAGAAAATAGTTGAACGAACACACCACAAAGTGTTGAGCGTAGTTGTCGACAAACTGTTGTACCCCTTTTTAGCGATCTTCACTCCACACGTGTGTCTACACAAAACGCTCCATTGAGCTTGGCTCATGTCCAAGAGTCATAGCATGTAAGAAAACAATGTTGCTAATTAAATATATTTATAAATAATAACAAATTAATTAACGATAGATGTGATTGAAATTAATTTTACCATCCGCTTCGCATGCGAAACGAACGGAATAGAGCCGCTAGTGTGCGTGGTAACCAAACCATGAATTTGCTAGCTCGGTTCCCCGCACCCTGTGTGAGCGTCATGTGAAACTCTTGGATGTCACGTGCTGAATATATTCCGCCCATATATGGATCCTGCTATAAAGGGACACTGCCTCTACATTGTGGAACCGCATTCGAAGAGGCAGCGTCGTGAGTCGATGCAGGTGCCTCTTCTTGGTTGGCACCTAATGACACATTGTTATCATCATCGCTGTTAGAAGAACTAGTTGTGATCATGTGCTTATAACGTGTAGTTGGTTTTTCCCTTTGCATCTACACAAATTTGATGAATATTTGCATAATCAATTTTGATTTTTTAAAAAAAATCATAGCACCTCCCCTATACTGGAAACAACCTAGAATTTTCAATCCTACAAATATACAACATATATGCTACAAACTAGTTGATTTTATTTTATTTCTACCAACAATTTTGGATTATTCAATTTCATCTCATTTTTAAAGTGATAATATTCAATTTCATCTGAATTAAAATTCAACAAAACAATAAAATATATTGCAATGTAGACAAAACAAATTAATACAAAAACAAATATAGACTTTAGAAATGAAAAAATCTTACTTTAATGGCATGCTTACTTTCAGAGTTTATATACATGTGATACAAAAAAAAATTACATTATTAATCAACCGAACAAAAGAAGAAAAATAATAAGAAAATACGTCAAAAGATTCACTACATATACCTGTTAATCGTATTGAGAGAAAAAAAAACTTAATTTCTACTACATTTATTACAAATTTAAGGAGAGGATTTGAGAGAGTGAGAGTGATTGTGAGATTGAGAGAAAAAAATGAAGTTCTGGTGCTCTCATTGGGTTTTATACTACGTTTTATCAAGGGGATCACCAATGAACTATTAAATATTATTATTTTAAATTATTTCTTTGGTGATTCCCTCAGTAACTTCACTTTAAAATTTTCATTTCACACTAAAAATTTCAAAAACCCCTCCAGATTTTTCAACATCCATCGGTGACTACACAATGAATGACGCTAAATTGTTTATGTATTCCTTATCTATCCATCCTGTAAATACTTAAATTGAAAGCTGCTCACACAACATAATAACAAAAGTTCACATAACAATAATAAAATAAATACTTATTTGTTGAGAATTTCATCAATAACTATTATATTATCATTTACAGCATTACCCTTTTGTGTTTTGATAGTTAGTCAAAATTGTCTTCTTCTTCTTCATTTGACTTGTCTTTAGCTCCAACACAATCTTCTACATTGATATAATTGTTATCATCATCTTCATCGACTTATGCTTGTCCATTTGAGCTTATAACAAAATTCAACTCCTCAGCGTTAACATCAACATCAACAAAAATATTATTGAAGATGTGAAAATTTGAATTTTCTTTCAAGGCAATTGATGGAGTAACTCGATATAGTTCAACAAACTCACTTACTTGAAAGACATCATCTTTGACATTTGAGTCATCGTTCTCATCCTGAACAACCTCAACACGACCCCTGAGTTCGGTTTTCAATACGGATAACAAATCAACTATTGAACGATCCTTTCTAAAGGAAGGGGTGAATGTGTAATAAACTTGCTAGCATTTCTCGGCAAAAATAAAGACATCGTTGGCGTTGCGGAGTTTAGCTTTTTAGTTAATTTCGACCAAACCATGATGAGGATTTACTTTGATTCCTTTGTCACTAGTGTCATACCAATAGCATTTGAATAAAAAGACTAATATGCTCGCTATGATATTGCAATTCAATAACCTCTTTTAATTTCTCATAATAGTCAACTTCAAACTCACAAAAAGTCGATTCGTTAACACAAACCCCATTGTTATATATCTTTCTACCCTGCCCATATTCTTCAATATGAAACACGTATCCATTGACAAAATACTTGTTTTAACACTTCACCTTTCTTTTAGGACCCAAACTTAGTAAAGACAATATAACACTAGCATTCTTTCTCAGATGATAAACCTAGTACATACTACAACAATGAAGAGTGAATGAGAATTCTATAATGAAATTAAATACCGCGATAGATAATGAGTTTATGATAGTACTTACATGTGTTCTGAACCATGTAACAAATTGTTCATCTTGTAATCGTAAGATTTGGGATTCGATCAGCTGTGAGTTATTAGACACTAAATATTGACGATGTTGCCTACGATCGAGGTATTCAACAATGTATGAGTTTGTGATATTACAAGAGATAAATAGCCCATTTATAATAAAGTTTAAGTAGTATGTATACTTACTGAATAAAAGGTCTCAGTTCATTGCAGTTAAATATCACATAATTATGTGTTTCTTTGAATTCTATTTCAGACAAATATCTTTCCTTGACAACATTTTTTGGTGCGGGTCTTCTAGGATTGGACAATATTGACAAGTTCTCACTCGAAGGCACTTCACCACCATTGTCATGCCAATGGGAACTTGTCAATATTTTCCAATCCTGGACAACCAGCACCAAAAAATATTCTTAGGGAAAGATATTTGTCTAAAATAGAATTCAGACAAGCATATAATTATGTGTTATTGAACTGAGACATTTTATTCAGTAAGTATACTACTTAAACATTGTTATTAATTGACTATTTCTCTCTTGTAATATCACAAACTCATACATTGTTGAATACCTCGTAGGCAACATCGTCAATATTTATTATCTAATAACTCACATCTGACCGAATCTTGAATTTTTTTATTATAAGATGAACAATTTGCGACTTGGTTCAGAACACATGTAATTACTATCACAAACTCATTACCTATTAGGATACTTAATTTCATTTCAGAATTCTCGATCACTATTCATTGTTGTACTTGATTTACCAGATTTATAAAATAGGAAGGAATGTTAGCGTTACATTGTCTTTACTAAGTCTGGGTTCTGAAAGAAAAGTGAAGTGCTACAACAGGTATTTTGTTAATGGTACGTGTTTCATACTGAAGAATATGAGTACAGTAGAAAGACATACAACAATAGGGTTTGTGTTAAGGGATTGACTTCTAGTGAGTTTGAAATTGACTATTATGAGAAATTAGAAGAGGTAATTGAACTACAATATCATAGCGAGCATAATAGAGTTTTTTTATTCAAATGCTATTGGTATGACACTACTAACAGAGGAATATGAGTAGATCCTCATCATGGTTTGGTCAAAATTAACTCAAACGCTAGACTCCGTAACGTCAACAATGTCTTTATTTTTGCCAAGTAATGCCAGCAAGTTTATTACACATACACCCTTTTCTTTAGAAAAGATCGTTCAATAGTTGATTAGTTATATGTATTGAAAACCAAACTCAGGGGTCATGTTGAGGTTGTTCAGGATGAGAACGATGACTCAAATGTCAGAGATGATGTCTCTCAAGTAAGTGAGTTTGTTGATCTATATCGAGTTACTCCATCGATTTACATGGAAAAAAAATCAAATTTTCACATCTTAAATAATATTTTTGTTGATGTTGACGTAGAGGAGTTGAATGTTGTTCTGAGCTCTAGTGGACACCAATTAATTCTTAACAAATAATTATTTATTTTATTATTGTTATGTGAAATTCTGTTATTATGTTGTGCAAGTAGCTTTTAATTTAAGTATTTGCAGGATGGATAGATAGGGAATACATAAATAATTTGGCATCATTCATTGTGTAGTCACCGATGGAAACATCGACGGTTTGTATCCGTCGGTGTATTCCAGAGGCAAAGGGAAATATTCCCCTCCCAAGTGCATTGTTCATTGTGTAGCACACCGATGGAAACACCGACAGACACAAACTGTCTGTGTATTCCAGAGGTGATGGGAACTATTGCCCTCCCTAGTGCACTATTTACTGTGCAGCACATCGATGGACACAAATCGTCAGTGTATTCTATAAGCGAAGGAAATTGTTCCCCTTCTCCCTAACACTGTTCACAATCAACAACGCCAAGGGAAATACCATTCAAAACACTGATGGAAACACCAACGGATCGTGTCCTTTGGTGTATTCAAGAGGTGACGGGAATTGTTTCCCTTTTCATGTCGGTGATGGCAATTACTGAGTGTTAGGTTCCCAAGGAAATTACTAACGGATTGTGAATTCTAATACCTTGTTAATTAATGTACTATTTACTTTTTTACCTAAGGAATCACGGACGAACTGCCAAAAATATGGAGGGTTTTTTAGAAATTTAGTGCGAAATGAAAATTTCAAGGTGATTTACCAAGGAAATCACCGACAAATTAATTAAAAATAATATTATTGAATATTTTATCGATAAAAACGTGGTATCAAAACCCAACGAGGACGCCATAAGTTTATTTTTTTCCTCTCATTTTTGCAATCCTCTCCTCACTCTTCCTTCTCAAATCCTCTACTCTCTTAAATCCTTTCTTCTATTGTAGTTTCAAGTAGTAGAACTTAAAGTTTTTACTATCAAAACGATTGAAAGGTATGTGTGGTGAATCTTTTGAATTATTTTCTTCTTATTTTTCTTCTTTTTTTTTGGTTTATTAACAATGTATTTTCATTTTTTTATCACACATAAATAAACTCTAAAAGCACGCCATTAAGGTAAGTATTTTTCATTCCTAAAGCTTTTATTTATTTATTTTTTCTGTTTTTTTGTCTACATTGCAATAATGTTTTATTGTATTGGTTGAATTTTAATTGTTATTGTTAAATTTATGGTATAAATGTTAATTGAATATATAAGATCAAATTTTATTGGCCAAATGACGTGTCATTTAGGTTAAATCCTAAAAATTAGGATTTTTAACTTGGGATTTTGATAAATTTCAATTTAGTCTCTTTTTCTTCAATTACTTTTAATTGCGCCCATGATTGTTGTCATAACCCAATTCTGGGTTATTCCCCAAAATTCACTTTTTAAAAAATATAAAAATCAAAAAAAATAAAATAAAGGCTGGCAATATGGAGAAAGCAGATCAAGGTGGACTACAAAGATAGAGAAAAATCAAGCTGCAATTTTTGGAGGAAATTCAAGGCCTAATTGCACCCCATCATGCTCAAAAATGAAGAAAAATATAAATTCAATGTCAAATTAAATGATTATTGGACGAATTTGCATAAAAACATTTAAGTCCAAGGACATAATTAATTTTTTAATAGACCAACTTGATTTAATCATGGGCCAAATTGAATTTTAATTATGTTTAAGAATTAATTTGGGTCCAATTAAAGGATTTAATTCAGTGCAAGGACTTAATTATACTTTAAATGGGTCAAATTAATTTTATTTGGGGCTTAATTGGTGAAAAATTAAGTTTGGGGGCCTAATTTGGGCTTAATTGAGAGGATTGAAATTTTAAGAGACTAAGAGACCAAATTTAATTTTCACCAAGTTAATTGATTGAAATCAGGGGCCAAATTGCAAGAAAATTGAAGTTTTGGGGTCAATTAGGGGTTAAATTGAAGAAATTCACAGCCAATGACCAATCTACAAAAGGCGCCGGACTATAGGGGCCTAATTGACAAAAACCGGGGGTTAAATTAACGGCAATTGAAAGTTAATGGTCAATTAGGTGTTAAATTGCATAAATCCAAGACCAAGGACCAATGTGTAAAAGGCGCGTAAATCCAGGGTTCCAATTGTAGTTCGACAAGGGTGTAATTGCATTAAATAAAAAATTTAGCGTCAATTAGGGGTACAATTGCACAAAATTGAAAGCTGGAGGACTACTTTGAACTTCAGAGAAATCCCTAATTTAAACATGAAACGATGCCATTTCGTTTTTTAAAAACAAATAGAGAAAAGAAAAAAAAGAGAGAGAGAGGTCAGACGACGTGTCGTTCTGCACTATTCATTATCTTCTTCATTTTTTTTTCTTTTCAAAAAGCTGGTCTGATTATCTACTTTGCAACTGCATTTAATGTATCTAACTTTCACCAAATTTTACAAAACTTGCACGAAATAAATCAGCAGACATCTCTCTATGTCTGGGTATGGTCCTCACCGGCTCCTTTGGCAAAGAAACGAACGTGGCACCACCCCAAAGATGCCAACTCAGGCAGCCTGCAGCTGCAGATTTGACAGTGCACCATGCCTGCTTTGAACCAACAGTTGACATCCTTCCCAACTGAATCAAGGGTTGAAATTTTTCATCGGTGTAGACAAGATTGCCCTCTTCCACCACCTATAAATAGAGGTGGATGTTAGGGTCTAAGAAGGAAGGAAGTCGAACGAAAAGTTGGCCAAAAACCAGACTCCTCTACCTAGTTTTTCTGCAATCGGTTCTCTCTCTTCTTTCTCTCTCCGTTGTGGCCTTCAGCCACCACCACCCTCATCACCTGTCTTTTCACCATCATCTTCACCTCGAGTAGCCATCAAACCATCTCACGTGGTGATTGCACCACTTCTCTCTCTCCTCTGTAAAACTCTTCTTTTCTGCCATCACTACCCCAGCAGCAGCAGTAACAACCACCTCGCCTAGAAGCTTTTGTCCTTCCCAACGGAAGCTAGGGCAGCAACTCTCTCCTCACCCACTCCAACAGTTCCAACCACGAGCTTCCCCTCCCCGAAATTAAAAAGAAGAAGAAGAAGAATATGTTGGGCCGAGTTCGGCCCAACCATTTTCAGCCGATATCAGCCCACCTATTTCTGGGTATGTGCTTGGCCCAGTTATCCGGGCTGGCCCAGCCCAGCCCGCATGTTTTAATAATATTTAATTAATTTATATATATATATGTATATATAATATTATATATAAAATAAAAAAAAAACAAAAAAATTCAAAAAAATCTTTTCAAAAAATTGTGATTTTCTCAAATATTTTTCTACCAATTTTCCATAATATCGGGTTGTATATTTACACTGTAAAATACAAATCCGGTATTAAAATACCCGGTTTTCTCCGAAATATTTCAAAAAAAAATTCGAAACATTTTTTTTAAATTTCAAAAACTTTTAAATTAATTTCCCTTTTCAAAAAAAAAATTGTTTTCATACACATGGCCAAATCCTAAAAAATTTCAATGCATATTTTCAGTAAAATATTGCATCTTTCTCATTTTTTGAAAAAAAAATGGATATCATAATCAATTATGATCATCTATTAGGGCTTGGCCAAAATATCAAAAACCTTTTTCCAATCTTTTTTTAGGGTCTAGATGTAGACTTTAATATTTGTGGGGTGTAAAATTATACGATAAAGTACACCCTCAGATATTAAAGATACAAGGTGCAAATAAATGCAATGCTAAAATTCAAACTTTAGAACGGTTAGGATTTAACCCGATAAGGTAGAGACTCCTTCATGAAGAGAGATCTGTCTTAAACCTTAAAAAAGACCAATGAATAGAAACCCGACCTAGAAAAACAATCAAACAACAATGCAACCTACCTTAGGTAGGGTGCACTGGGGGTGACGCGTGTTCCCCTTGCACAACCGGTCCCTTACCCATACTCTCGGCACCATAGGTTCCCACTGACCATAATACTTGGTGGCGACTCTTGAACATTAATCATAATTTTATGATTAAATCCAAAAACCTTTTCCAACACCACACCTCATCGGGAGGCATGACAAAGAGACTCGGGTCGCCGCGACAACGTCCCGGCGCGCGCACCCAACGACAATTGTCTCTCAACTTTTAATTTTTATGCAATTTCACCCCTGTCAAACTCAATTGTCAGCCCCAAAGTTTAGTTTCTTTTCCAATTAGATCTTTGGTTTCTAATTTATGCAAATTAACCCTCAATCGACCATCAAACATTCAATTTCTTCAATCTGGGCTCAGATTTGATTAATTTTGACCCCTGCATTCACGTGTGTTTTTTGGTTTGGTTATTGGTTTTGTATTTCTTCAATCAAGTCTTTAATTGCTTATCAAACTTCAATATTTATGCAATTAAGCCCCTGATTGACCAAATTAATTCTTTAAAATTTCAATTTGACTCTCAGACTTTAATTTCTTCAAATCAAAGCTTAAATTGACTTCAAAAACAAATTTTTCTTGCAATTAGGTATTTTGATCCTCCTCAACTAATCTTTGAAAATTTTCTAGACATTCTTCATGTTCTTCCCCTTGATGTATATATTTTTAATTCTTTCAACTTTTTTGTATTTTGTATTTTTTTGTATATTTATGTGAGGTCCAAAAATAGGTAACAACATGAGGTATAAAATAACACTGTAAAGTATATTCTCAGGTGTTGCACCGACATCACGGGGACCTTTAAAAATTTCAAATTTTCCAAAAAACAAATTTCTGACATCTTATTCTTGAGGGAAAAGGTCTTGTTTAAAGATTCATCACTTAGTATTATATTCACTAGGAACCCTAACTGGTCAACAGAGATTCTATGGTACGGGACTAGTTACGCAAAAAGGAATATATTATCACCCTTTAAGCATCCTACCTGAGATAAGTTGCATTGCTGATTTTGTCTTAAATTGAGAGTTTGTTGGTTTATGTTATAATGGTCTACTTGTAATATTATTGACTCTAACATTAGTGAATGTTCAACTACGGATACTTTCAACTCTAGTGTTGGTAAGTATTACATGGAAAAAAAAAATATATGGTATTCATGACTCTGACATCAATAAATAAACAAATACAAGAAATTGAAATCAAAGCATACATATTTTTTATATTTTTTTTGGAGTTGGGTCTAGAGCCAGCGGCCCAGCTCGGTCATTGGCCCAGGCCAGTGACCCGGCTAGTCAGCAGGAGGCACCCGTGAACTAAATCATGCATGCATGAATAGTGGGAGAATAATTAAAATTCAAGGTGCATAGTGTAAGTGAACTAAAATTGTAAAGCGGGGGAATATGAAAAGCGCTTACCTGTGTTGGCGTTTTTGAGCGAAGCCTTTCCTAAGCTCATTGTTAGAATTCTGGGAAGAAACTTGGTGGGGACACCGAACCCGAAATATTATTTACGCACGCGTATGATCATAGACGATGGAGGATAACCCACACCATTGAGAGATTGGGCTTTAGCTTATGTTTTTGGGTTTAATTTATATGAACTTTTAGTTGAGGTTTGTTAATTTGGCTTTATTTGTTCAGTTTGATTTAATTATTATTGGTTATTTTATTTAGTCGGTCATAAGCCCAATCACTTGTTCCAATTAGTGTTTTAGTATTTATATCCTACTTTTCTAAATGTTAGAGGAGTTTTGATGATTAATTAAAAATATTGCAAATTTTGCATAATTCTGATCCGTATTCTTCTTTTCATTTGCTTTCTTCTTTCTCTAAAAGGTTATTTCTTTTATGCTTTAAGTCTTTTGTTTATTGTCCCGCATCAAATTTGGTATCGCATTCGGCTTTTAATTGTTCTTATAATTAAACGATCTACATGTTTATGCTTAACCCTAACCTAGATCCGAGTTGATCTTTTTAAAAAAAGTCCTATTGTCCAGATAAAAAAAACATTGTTCATTGTTCATCATCAAAAAGCAGCAATCTGGAAAACGCTGATCATAGCCAATACCACCACATCAATCCATAGGTACATGTCGATTTACTGTCGTCAACAACCCGTAACCACAACAGTCGCCCACACACCAGAATAGTAGATCTTCGTCGGCGGCGGCACATCAACCAATTTCATCCTCTCCCCGCCATCGACAGATCGGACATCCAGCCACCACTCCGCACCACAAAAAGCCTATAGAGCCACACTGAATTGCTATCTCCACAGTCCCGCAACGCCGCCATAGCAAATCTTTGTCTTCAACAACCCAAATCAGCGTTAGAAACCATCTGCCGCAGCCACCACTAAATCGCACCTTCCAGCAATAGCACTAGTCGTAGCCACTACCAAATCGCACCCTCCAGCCGCAGCCACCACATCTGGTCCTTCAGCCCTTGCGAAGCCTAAACAACAGTATCAACAGATTAGCATTCATGCCTTGCCACCAGCAAACAACAAGGAAACTCAGCAATTGTAGCACGGGAAGACATTTGAGGTAAAATTAATTAACACAGCCACGTCACCCACTATTGCAGTACCATGAAGCCACGTCAGCATAATCAGACACATCACCAATCCACCATGTCATCCTTTACTTCCACGTCATCAGACTCCACCACATCATCCAGTCTATGTTAGCCTGTTAGCCATGTCAGCAGCATCAAGTTCCAACTCCTCTATCTTTTGATTTATTGAATTTTACATTTTTTTGGTTTTGCAATTGTCATTTAGAGTTATCATTAATACTACTTTTGTGCCTAAAAAAACCAAAATAAAAACGAAATCATATAAAAAAATATTTCTCACTTTGCATTTTTTAATTGTTAATTTTTATTCATCAACCTCTTTCATCATTGATATCTAGTATCTTGTTCTATTTGATAATTATGAGTTCTTACTTGTGACATTGTGTTTGATTAATCATTTACAGTTAAAGGTCTAGCATTGCATGCTTAAAATTTATTGGTGTATTTTGTTCTTGATTAATCTTCACATAAAAAATATGGGATTAACTTTATTTAGTATTGTGATTTCACTTGCAAGAACTATTTGTGATCTCAATTTCATTTCTAAGTGAGTGTTGCATGCTTTTATGTCACGAGTCCTAACAAAATAGAAGCCCCCACTTTTGACGGTCATCATGACCCTTGGATATTTGATATGTGGATTCGTGATATGGATCAAATCTTTAAGTGACATAACTTGTCTAATAATAGGAAAGTTAGCTTTGCTAAGATGATACTCATTGGTGAAGCCAAAACTTATTCGAGAGATGTTGAGGATTGTTTAGAGATGAGAGGTAAATCTCCTATAACTGATTGGATCAAAATAAGACAAAAATTCAGGAGAAGTACCTACCCCAGTGTTATAGGAATAAACTCTTAGACTAATGGAACAATCTAAGGCAAGGAAATAACTATCAATGAGTATATAACACAGTTTAACGATTATATGATGAGATGTGTCATAAGAGAGAACGAAGCCATGACTTTGTGTAGATTTCGTAAAGGCTTGAATGATGATCTTGGAAGAGAAGTTGTATTTCAAGGTGTATCTACCCTTGACCAAACTTGTACCTTAGTTCAAGACTACAAGTTAGTTATGAAGAATCAGTGGATGAATCATCAAAACCCTTATAGTATCCCTATTAGGTCCCAATTCAAAAGTAGTGATTCTTTGTTAGGCGCTCCACCCCACACACCTAATCCTAGTAGCTCCTAACTTTATAAGAAAGATAAGGGCAAACGAGTTGTCAATGAAGTGTCTAAGGGGAGTTCAAGGGTTAAGTGTACTAATTGTCTAGGTTTTGATCATATCTCCTTAGATTGCACCTTTCAACCCTTAGTCATCCAAAAATGTAAAGATATAGGTAAAGAGGAAGATTGTAGTGTTAAAGTGTATGAGCCTAATCTTGAAGATTTTAATGACCTAGATGACGAGGATGTGCAAGAAGAAGGACTTAACATAATAAGTCCACGTGAGCTTGAGAATGAGGTTAAGAAAGAGTCTGATATGTCTGCTTTAATAGTAGAGAAAGTTTTAGAAACTCTTTAATAGAATCGCCTAAAGAGATAAGTATAGTCTTAGAAGAGTTTCATGATATTAGTCCTCCGAAACTACCTGGTTTCTCACCCCACATGCTTAGTGTCCAACACATCATATATTTAGCTTCCTAACCCCTTACCTCATGCATGTGATGAGGAAGATGAAGATAATCCTAGTTTACTTGGTTGTGTCCATACCATATCTACACAGGTTTCAAACAATGTTTGTCTCCTTCTACACCCCCAATCATTTAGTGTTCATACTTACAAACTCAAAAAGCCTATAGAACACCTTCCCATTTCTCCTCACGATAGGATGTCTAGGTTAGTTGAGTCGTTAACATGTATAGTTTATAGTTTCCATGTTGAGATCATGAAACAAATTCAAGCAAATAATGAATAATATAAATTTCGAGTTGATTTACTTAAGTATCATGATGCATTTAATGTTGGAGATTATTTCATGATACAAATTAGACCTAAACGGTGTCCTTTGGAAACCGATCATAAATTACAAGTAAGCAGTGCTAGACCATTTAAAGTGTTGCAAATGATTGAATCAAATATTTATATCATGAAATTACCACCAAACTTTGATATTAGCTTTACTTTTAACATAAAGGACCTCATTATTTATAAAACACAACCTATCCCTGATGCTTCTTTTGATACCCCTACATCATTATCCATATCTTTGGCATAAAAGGAACATATTAATGCTACTTTGAATGCACAAATTGTTTTTACCAGGGATAATGAACTTAAAAAATCCCATTATATAGGCTCGACGACCGTATTCGAGGCTATACTTGGATTATCAGAGAGACATCACAACAACTTGATCCTTATCTTTGAGAGTGTTATCGAAGTCGCCTTGACCTATACTCGACAAGGTCGAGTTCTTCCAACCCCATGAGAATTGGTGGGGACACCGAACCTGAAACATTATTTACGCATGCGTATGATCATAGACAATGGAGGATAGCCCAAACCATTAAGAGATTGGGCTTTAGCTTTTGTTTATGAGTTTAATTTATATGAACTTTTAGTTGAGATTTATTAATTTGACTTTATTTTTTGGGTTTGATTTAATTATTGTTGGGTATTTTATTTAGTCAATCATCAACCCAATCACTTGTTTTAGTTAGGGTTTTAATATTTATATCCTACTTTTCTAAATGTTAGAGGAGTTTTGATGATTAATTAAAAATATTATAAATTTTGCATATCACCAATCCCTATTATTCTCTTCCTTTGTTTTCTTTTTTCTCTAAAAGCTTATTTCTTTATGCTTTAAGTCTTTTATTTATTATCCCGCATCAAAACTAGGATGACACTCTCTGTGTCTGGCTTCCCTTCCGTTTTGTCTTCTCCTTTTTGTTCTTTTATGTTTAGCTCCTCGAGTCTCTCTTTGTGTCTCCTCTGTTTTTTTAGTTGTTTTGCTTCCCTGTTTCTGTGTTGGTTCGCCCTGTTAGTTCCTCCTTGTCTGTGTCTCCTCTCTCCCTAGGTTGTTCTTTTTTCTATGTTTTGTTTCTATTCTCTTCTCCCTTGTTCTTTTTTCGTGTTCTCTCCTCTCTCTTTTTTTACCAGTTTTTCCTCTGGTCTCTCCCCTTCTTTCTAGTGCTCTCTGTTTCTGTCTATCTTCTATGTTTTTCTCCTTCTCACTGTGGTTTTTCCCTCTTTTTTTTTTCTAGTCCCCTGTTTGCATTTTTAGTCCTCCCTCTTCTGGCTTTTATAAAGCCAAAGAATTCCATACGTCCATGCCTCGGTAACAACCTGCATTGTGGGGGCGAGAGAAATCATAGGTAGCTGAGACGTGAGGGAGATGAGCAGTTCGTCTGGAAACGACACTGTTTTGGGATGGGAACGGCCATTTGCAGTTTGGTCACTGAAGTTCTGCAATCAAGCCCCTAGGTAAATTCTAATTGGACCCCTGTATTTTAACGCCATTTACAAAGTGGTCCTTGAACTTTAATTTCTTGCAATTTTAACCTGAATCAACCCCAAACTTTGGTATTTTTTCAATTAAGCCCCTGATTTCAATAATTAAACTAATTCCAAGTTCAATGAAGTCCCCAAACGTATTAATTCTTCAATTAAGCTCTTGATTTCAGTAATTAAACTAATCCAAAGTAATTAAAGTCCCCAAACTTCCAATTTATGTTGTTTTAACCCAAATTTCAATTTATTTTTCATTTATTCATTTATTATGATTTTTTTTCAGAATTCAAAAATTGGGTTATAACACCAGGTATTAAATATATAAAAATAAAAATAAATGCACTTTTAAAATATAAACTTTAGAATTGTTAGGTTTTAACTTACTAAGATAAGGACCTCCTTCCTGAGAACAACCTTTCTTAAATGTTAGATGGACCATATAATAGAAACAAGACTTATAAAAAAAATAATCAATCAATAATACAACTTACAATAGGTTAGGTGTATTAGGTATGATGTATCTTCCTCATGATTCCATTTTATGAAGAGAGTTCAACTTAAGTGTTGTTTTTACCTTGAAAGTACCTAAAAAAACAAATCTAAGTTTGAGAATTTTATTTATTTTAGGTTGATTTCGGGTTTTGAAATGATTATTTAGGTTTTCCCGAGGCCATGAATGAGTTTATCAAGGTTCATAGGGTGTTTTCTAGGTATTTTAAATAAATAAAAAAATAGATTGAAAAATGAGTTTAATTTTTAGGTAAACAAAGCTTCAGCCTTGATTTCTTAATTACCACAATAGCTGGAATCTTAGCAAAATCAGACGGGGTGTTGTTTATCTCAATAAAGGACTAGTCATCTGACTTAATTTTTTTAAAAGAAAAATTGGTTTGATGACATGTATGCAATAAAAATAAATTAAGGTCCGACGTGCAAACCCTTATTTGATGAGCCAAATGCGCTAGCCTGCCTTGCCACACCCAATAGCGTTTGGCGTTTTCCTTTTTTTTCCTTCTAAATTTGTTTTTTAATTAATGCCTTTTTTTATATGTATTATTTCAAAATAATTTTTAATTCATTTTAAAAACAATTCTTTAATACCTCTTCTCTCTTTTATTTTATTTTTTAACCTCTTTTAAATAGTGGTTATTTTTTAGTTATTTTGTATGCATTTAATTTTTGAAGAGATTATTCTAATTAATCTGTAATGTTTTTATGTTTTATATCAATAAAAAATATTTATTTTTGGATAATATTTCTAATATGTGTAACCTTATATAATATTTATTTTATTTTATTTTATTCAATCAATTTCATATGTTTCTATTGCTATTATCATTTAATTAAATAAAAATTTAATTTTGATAAATAAAGTCATTAAACAACCGGTTCAAAAGCCCATGTTGTGAGATTGAATATATTGATCTATATATATCTCTCAATTTTTTCATTTTCGTCTTCATTTATCGTTAATGACTTTTTATTTTTTATTTATTAAAACACATAGCTCTTGATTTATTTGATTACTTGTATGCATAAGTTTTTCGATTTACACTTAGAACTTTTTTATGTATAAAAACACGTTGATGCAACCATATTATTCGATAGTTTCACCCACATTTAACTAGTGTTTAGCCTATGTTATATATATAAAATGCCTTCATATTCCTTATTTTATGTTTTGAAGGCACTTTTGGATGAAAGATGCAAAAATGAGTAAATTGGAGGTAATTGGCAGATTTGACGTTCAGTCGATGTTTTGTGCGAGAGGTGAGTTCTAGAGATCGAAATGAAGTGATTCCAGTGGCACTAAAAAGCTAACATCCATACCTTTCTGGAAATGTAATGAAAGAAAAATAAAAAGAGAAAGATAATGGAAATCACATCCTGCAAAGTCAAATCTCGCATTCTGCCAGTGTTGACCTTTGGCCATTCAAACTTTTATATTTGGCGCTACAGAAGTCCAATTGATGCAAACTTAATTTTCTTGGATTCCTAATTCAAAGACCTATCCACGCAAACATGTTTCGTGAAGAAACGAGTCCAAATTACATTCTGAAGCATCTAAACCGACATCCAAGTTTTTATATCAACAATTTAGCTCCTCTAAGTTAGAGCTTGAAGATTTCATGCAAAGCTATTTCTTCTTTTTAGGGAAAATAGTTATTGAAGTACTTAAATGTAAACTGCCAACTTAAGGAAGGACTATTTTGTAAAATAGAGACTAGTGTTTCTTAGCATATAAAAAGAAAGAGAGAAGGGGTCAGTCATGACGCAGAAAATAGGGAGAGCGTAGAGGAGGCAGCAGCCAGCAGAGAATAAACACAAATTCTCTCCTCTACAAACCCAAAAATCATGCTCTCTTCAATCTTTAGAAGTAGTTATTCAATAGTTATGCAAGGCTAAGCTCTTTTCTTGGTTGCAAGGACGCAAAAACCTTCGATTTCAAGAACTGTGAGATTTATTCTTCCTTTTATTTTCAGTTTATGTTATGAATGAGTATGATTGTTTTCCTATGCATATTTTCTATGATTGTTGTTGATTATTATTAGAGCGGACTCTAAGTTATTGTTGTGAACAATCTATTGCTAAGTTTAATATCAAAACCGGAGTTGTGATATATGAACTTGTGAAGCAACTAAACTTGATAATTGTGGGCGGAACTATGTTATTGAACTTAGGGAGAACATTCGAACAAAGTGACACAAGCTGCGGACAGCTTGTATGTTAATCTTGATGAAATTATCTAGTTTTTAAAGCTGCCATTAAATTAAATCATTAGTGCGGACACTTTGATTGTTTGTTGGTGAGGATTAGTTATACGGCGGATCCGTTAATTAATCAACATTAAGAAAAGATAAAATTTCAGAACATAAACTGCAATTTTCATTTCAAGGATCGTTTCTAATTTCCATAGGTGGATGTGTGCTTGCGACCAAGATTTGTTTTCTTGATAAGTTTCGGTTTTAATTGATTTTGTTTGCTAGTTTAATTGCTGCCATAGTTTAGATAATCACAAACCAAATCCCCCCAATTACATAACGTACAACATAAAAATTTGACTTGAAAGGGCTATACTATCTTCCTCGTGGGATCGACCCCTTACTTGCTCTATACTATCTTGTGTGTTTTAAGCTAGGGTAATTAATTTGTGCGAACGCGACATCGCAACACACGTCATAAAAGCTTGAACATACAATTTGTTTTTTGTAGGAAAAAGAATATCTGACTTTTGACATAGTACATGTTAAATAGCTAGTTTATTTCAAATTGAGCCATCAGAACAGGGTATTGTTTTTTTTTTTTTTTTTAAAGTAAGAAGACTATATTTCTTTTTATGAGAAGATAAATATATATAGTAACAATTAGTCAATTACAGTTTAACGTAGCTAGTAGTCGATTTAATCAGAAATAAAATGACTAATCCTTTTAATTAATGATTCACAAGTTAAATTTACACTCACGAGACAAGTCATCTTCACTATATAATTTGCCTGTCTATTTGTCCACACGACCAGATCCGCATTTGTACACTTGAAATTGCAATTAATTGAGCTAACAGAAAAATCTTACCCAATCTGATAAATTGATCGTCCTGGAGTTTTCAATTCCACTCAAAAGAAGTGGCCTCATCGATATGTTAATAAGGTAACAGTTTCAATTTTTTTTGGTGATTATTTTTCTGTTTCCGTTTCCTTTTTATTTTTATTTAAAAAAGATACCAAAAAAAATTAAAAATTTGAGAACCGTGTTTGTTGCAAATAGACATCTTAACTGGAAACCTTATATCGATTCATGGTTTACAAGATTTGAGGTTAGTATTTTTAATAAATTTTAACTATTTTTTATGTTATATTGAAATTATTGATTTATTTTCAATAAATTATTTATACATAAAACAAATTCGAGTGGGATAACGCAAATGACAATGTTGCGAGGAGGGTGTGAGAAAATCACGTTGCAACTAGGTAACATAAAAAACGATATGATATTTTTTTAAAAAAATTTATATATTAAAATCTAATTTTTCATTAAAACATAAAATTCATTCATGGATACAGGTTGTGTGACTTTTGATATGAAGCATTGAAAAAAGCAAAAAACTACGCCAGAGATAATGTTCTACCAGACTGGAATGACATGGTGGTTCGTAGGGATTTGAGGCCGCCATAGATCCCAGATGATATATGGGCACAATATATCCAGCACGTAACGTCTAAGCGGTTTACACGACACTCACAGTCCGGTGCCAAGAACCGGAACCGGCAAATAAATGGTTCGGTTACCACTCACACTAGCGGCTTTGTTTTGTTCATTGCACATGTGAAGTGGATAGTAAGATTAATTTTAATGACATCTATCTTTATTAATTTGTTGTTATTTATAAATATATTTAACTTGCAACATTATTTTTCTTACAGGCTACGTGTCTTGGACGTGAGCTGAGCCCAATGGAGCTTTTTGTAGAGATGCACGTGCGGAGTGAAGACCGCCAAAAGGGGGTGCAATAGTTCGTTGACAACTGCACTCAATACTTTGTGGTATGTTCATTTAACCATTTTCTTTCATAAGTTATTATTTTCTTGAATTGAAATTGATGATTTCTTTTTTAATTTTCAGGAGACATAATAGCCGGTTGAGGGAGAGATACGGGGATGATCCTTTAACCCACCTAGATTTTGATGCGGATTTATGGATGGAGGCAGGATTGTCTGGTGAACCTGATAGAAATAAGGTGTACGGACTCTCCAACACTACGACCGAGAACTTGCGGGCGAACCGTAGTGTCTCAACCGTTGGGAGCTCTCAATCGGTATCGAGTACCCAGTCTCAGGAGTTTGTGGCCTTGCAACAACACACAACTTATCTCACCGAAAAATATGAGCGACTCTCGACGGATTATGAACAACTCCACCAAATGGTCATGGAAATGAGATCACAGATGGGTGGTACGTGTGCGCCCCCTTTTTGATCGTATGATCTCGGGAATGACCAGCCTCCTTCTCCTCCTCCTCCTCCAACGCCGCCATTGTTCTAGTTTAATTTTTATTTGTACAAATAAAATTATAATGAATATTTGGATTTTATATTATTCAATTTTATTTTTACATATTTCAATTTTATACAATTTTATTGTTTAATTATTTTCTTTTTTTATTATTCTATACAATTTTATATTAATTATTCTGTACAATTTTATTTGTTTAATTATTTTATTTTTTTAATATTCTATATAATTTTATATTAATTATTCTGTACAATTTTATTTTTTAAAATATTTTTAATTATCACAGACGGAATTGCGATGGAATAAATCCGTTGGTATTTTACAGAGAGTTGGAAATTTTTTTACTGCATATGCCACAATCCGATGGGAATGCATAAGAAATCAATTCGTCGGTATATTCCAGAGAGTTGGAAAAAAATTACTGCATATGCCACTATCATCGATGGAAATATACTGACATAATAATTCTGTCGGCATATTTCCAACGGGAATGTTTTTTTTTTTGCGTGCATTTTTTGTCTATAAAGCCATCAGTTTTTAATTTATTTTTTTACCAACAGAATTAGCGACAAATGATGGAACCAATGAATGTTATACCAACGGACGCTTTCCGTTGGTGAATTAGTCTGTAAAATTTTCACTGACGGAATGGTAATCTCACGCCAATGGAAAAACTTCGTTAGTAAAATTGTTAAATGTTATAGTGCATATAATATGAGATATATATTGTCCCAAGATCATAGAAACAATAAATCTTAATCTTATCAAGTGTAGCCATGAAGTGGGATCAAAACCTATTTTCCTATTGTTATTAACTAAAGGGAAAGCCAAAACTAAGTCTATGTTCTATGATTGTCCATTACTATAGAATCTAACACATCCTTTGTTGCATATTGACGCGCGTCGTCGGGGTTAGAGAGCCACCACCTAGTAGTTTGGTTCAGGATCACTAGGAAACCCGGATATACTGGTTGTGGCTAAGGTAGGTATTAACGCTCCTTGCACACCCTACTTTAGATAAGTTGCATTGTGTGGTTTGAATATGGTTTAAAGGTTTTGATGAGTTCATAACCAGTGACCTGTCTATGTTTTAGGATGAGGATTTATTTGTGTGTCCAAATGAATTCTTATAAAAAGTATCTATGTAGGTGCATTGACAGGGTTCATGCATCTTAAAAGGCAGAAGGATTTTTCACAATTCGTGTGTTATGATTAAAAATACTTTCAATTAAAATTAATGAATATTCAGAATAATTCTGAGAATTTTCTAGTCAATTTATAATATTTAAATACCAGTCTACTTGTAGGTTCAATGTTTATACCACAATGTTGATCATTAATTCTCATAAATTAAAATTTTAAAGGTTATTAAAATATTTATCAAATTCTTATGGATTCACTAAATTGGTTATTAAATCCAAAAAGCATGCAAATATATATTTTGTACAAAATTGGCTAAAACACATGTGTGTGTATATATATATATAAGCAAAAACATGATTTTTGTATTTTTGCAATCAAAACATTTACAATTTTTTTTCTTTTTATCTTTTCTATCACAAAATGAAATTAAGTAATGAAAACAATGCAACACACACACATTCTCCTTTTTACTATATATTACTTGCACATCTAAAAATTACACATGTTTACAAAACATAAAAAATTCAAATTTCTAACAATAATTTAAAAATTTTCAAAATGGACCTTCTGAAAGTCAAAAATAATTTGGAGAAGTTGTTAGAGCTCAGGAATAGTGCTTGAAGATTTTGGGGTTGGAGAAATGGTGGCGACATGTGACACGATCAAAAGATTGATGTCTTATCCCAAGTGCAGGAGTGTCGAAGTAAAAAATAACTCGACAAGACTGGGGGTCGAACCACGGGGGAGGTGAACTATATAAAATTATAAACAACAAATGAAAAGGAATTGAAGAGAACTTTTGAGATGTGATATTAATGTAAGGATTAAACAACGATAAAACAATTGTCAAGGTTAGACGATCCATTAATGGTATTTCAAATAAGTATAGTATTAACTCTTTTTATTACTCAACTGGAAACCACATACAAAGGAGGTTCTAATCGGATTATAAATTATTAACATGATTATATTAATTATCTTATTTGAGTAATGCCAATACTTGTAAATGTGGTCAGGTATTCATGGTGATAACTTATGTTAACAACAAATCAAGTTCCTTTCATAACACAAGTGTCGGTTATACCATACAGTAGGCTATGAAAATGTCAAGTATTTGTTGTACCAAGGGTTGTACAATACAAATCTAGATTAACCATTTAACAAGCAAGGTATTAAGAGTGAGTAAGATAACAAGTACAAAACACGTTAGTATCAAACATTAAAGTCCATGTTGAGTTTATATTATATTTATTCTTGCACCATTAGTGTACCCTTTTCACCTTGACAAAATTAACTTAGCTAAACATCATGAAGAAGAAAAACATACATAAACAACATAAGAACATAAACATGATATAAGTTAACTAAGTATAGTAAAGGAAATGAAAAGCATAAATAAGATATTAATATAACATAAAATAAAACTTGAACATTACAAAATACAAAGAGAGAGAGTGATCTTGATCTAAACACCAAGATATCTAAATGTATGGAAAATGCCTCCTTTTATAGGCTAAAATTCGGAACTATTGATTTGATGACTAATTATTGAGTGGGTGGCCACCTCTTGACTTGGTGACAACCATTATCTTCTTATCTGAACAAAACATCATTGCTAACATCATAATTTGAACATATAATCTTCATAAAAGTTCTGGGCATTTGTCTCAAATTTCCAACAAAATAAGAATGAGCTCATTTGGACTTCTAGAACTCGAGATATGGGCTGAACACTGAACAGTGTCTGGGCTGCAGGACAAATTCTGACTTCTCTTTTGTTGCTACAATTTGAACTTGAAAACAGCCGTTTTGAATCTTGGACTCTGCATGAAAGTTTTAGGCCTATGTCTTAACTTTCCATCCATATAAACCAGACGTAAATCCATGTTCTACAGCTCCAGTTATGATCCAATAACCGAATGATGTTCCAGTTTGAATTGAACCAACATCTCTTCTTTAAGCTTAGCCCTCTCTTTGTCTTTTCACTTTCAATAATTAAACACATCAATCAATCCTTTAAATTATGAGATATGCCTGCATTCAAAATGAACATTTACCATAAATTAAAGATATCTTATGTTATCAGACTTGTTATTATAAAACATGCTCATGTTAGGGAATTTAATGATACTTTAAGTGCAATATGATGATATAAAACCTTTATAAAAATACATTTTTAAGTACTAATCAACATGTGTATCCAGATGCCATTGCCACTGACGACGCATGGAACCATGTGCTGCTGCTGCTGGAGAGATGGAAAACAAGGTGGATCTGAAGTAGGTTCTTCTTCTCTTCCGTCTTGTGCCAACAGTAAGTGTCAACTGACCTACAAGACAAAGAAAAAAAGGCACAAACAATAGCTTTTACTTTTATTCCCTCTTTTTAGATCTCATTCTTTCTTCCTCTCGATTTGCCTTTTCTTTTGTTCCTCCTTAGGTGGCTACTGCTGCTATCACATGTGAAGGATATTGGGTTTTGCCATGAGGAGTTGATACCTTTTCTGGTGGTTTCAAGTGTACTTGTCTTTGAGAAAAACAAAATGAAGAAGAGGTTGAAGGCTGCTAGTGTTGGATTTTAAGGGTGGTGTTATGGTGGATGGTGAGTCTTGGAAGGGTTTGTTATTGGCTGGAGCTACTGGCATTCATAATGATCTTCATAAAGACAACATAGGGGCGTTGCGAGAAATTGTTAAAGCACGTATGCCCACCATTACCAAGCAGACACTCAAATATGAGTTGGGTGTTTCACGCATCTGAACCTTGACCAATAGTCATAAGGCATATCGTTAATCCCCCACCTAATTCAGAAGCTTGTGTGTGCTTGAAAATTTGAGACATGGGATGCATGAGACAGTTCTATACAATACATCATCAAATATGTATAGAATTTAAAGCATGTAAGCAAATAAAGGAAATTCATATTAATAAATAAACACACAAACCCAACAATAAAACATAATATCAAAAATAAACAAAGCTTAGTCCACAAAGGGTCCCTAGTGGAGTCGTCATTCTGTCGCACGTGGTGTAGCGTCGCGGTGATATGTCCACTCTTGGAATGTAACTGGAAAATTAGGGAGACAAGGAATTCTTGTCTTTTATCAGTGAAACGAGGGAATGAGAGTCACCACCTAGTATTTTTGTCACTAGGAACCCTAACTAGTCTCTGAGATCGAGCACGGAGACTGATCGCGTAAAGGGAAGGTATTAGCACCCCAAATACGCCTTATCTAAGGTAAACTGCATTGTTTAATTGTTTAATAAAGGCTAAGGTATTGTCGTGTTTTCTAATCATTGGTTTGTCTAAAGTTTAAGATAAGTCCTTCTCGGTAAGGAGATCATTATCTTATCGGGTAAAACCTAATCGTTCTAATGTCAATAAAAGAGAACTACCTTTTTAATATTGGGAATATATCATACATGTAAGTTCATAATCCAAAATATTAAAAGAAAACAAAATAATGTTTTTGAAAATTTTGAAATATTGGTCTAGTTCTCATGGTTTTAATAAACAGGTTATTAAAGTTTAAAATGCATACTAAATACAAATATTTTTGATGTTTTTATTGTATGAAAATACAATATGATTTTTGTATCTTTGAGAGACTTGGGCTTAAGCATGAAAACAAGATTTTTTTTTGGTTTTTTTCTATATATTGTTTTAACATTTAAGAGAAAACCAGGTATTTTATTACCAGATTTGTATCTTTACAGTATAAAAATGCAAACCAATAACAAGCAAAATTGATAGAAAAATACACGAGAAAAACATAAACTTTTTTAAAGGATTTTTTTAAATTTTTTTTGGAATTTTTTTGTTGTTTTTTTAATTAATATATAATATTATGTTATATAATACTATAATAATAATGGGATGGGACCAACCCAATCATGTGGGCTGAGCCCGACCTATTTGGGTTAAGTTCGGCCCAAAAAAAGGAGTAGGCTGGCATTGTTTGGCCTAGTGAACAGTGGAGGAGGAAACTGAAGAAGAAGAGGAGGAGGAGGAGGAATAAGGGAGAGGGGCAACTGACTTCGTGTGGTTCATGGTGGCGTTGTATGGTGGCGATGAGGAAATCTGGTGGTGGCTCCAGGCATTGCTGCAAAAAAATGGTGGAGATAAAGAGAGACTTCTGCTGCTAGCGAGGGAGAAGGAGAGATCACGGGGTTGCTGGGAGGGTTCTCTTCTTCCCTAGGCAATACCAAAGGGTATGCTTCTCCCTTATCTTCCTCTGTTTTCCCTTTTTGTTTTTTGTTTTGTTCTCTCTCCCCTGCTCTTCTATTTTTTTCTCTTTTTTGTTCTTTTCTCTATGTCTTTTCTTTTTTTCTTTTTTTTCTTGTCTTTTTGTTCTCTAAAAAGACTCCCCCTCCCACCGCCTGGCGAGGGGGTATTTATAAGGGGTAAGGGGAGCGAGAGCTACCCTACCCCTGTCCAGTCATAGTGGAGGGGTAGGGTGGCTGGGCCGGCCTTTATGCAGCCACCCCAGAGCCGCCTGCATGGCATGTCCCCTTTACCTCTTTCATCATGGTGGTAGGCAACGCGGGGGGTATGGGTGGTGTTAGGGTTTTTTAAGCAAGTGGGAGGGAGAGATAGACGCTGCAAAGTAGGGAAAGAAAAACCTTCTTCCCCTGCCTTTACGCGTCCAAGGGAAGAAGATGGCAAACAGTGCCATCAAAATGGCACCATTTGCTGCCTCTTGTTTTTGTTAACAGTGCATGAAACGACGTCATTTTGTACAAAACATGCCATTTCATTTAAAAGAAAATTGCACCAAAACATGTCAAATTCCAAATCAGTCCTTAATTTTTTATTTGTTCTTTCAAGTCCACAATTTGATTTTAAGAATCAATTCAATTGCATCCCTGACAAATTCAATTGTTAGCCCTGAAGTTGGCCGCCTTTTTCACTTTAGTCCTTGGTTTTGAATCTGTGCATTTTAACACTCAATTCATCAATAAACTTTCAATTTTTCAATTTAGCCCCTGATTCGGTCAATTCCGACCCTTATATTTATGCGTCTTTTACTGTTTAGTCCTTGGTTTCAGATTTCTGCAATAAAATCCCTAATTTCCCATCAAACTTCAATATTTATGCAATTAAGACCTTGATTTCACCAAATTAACTCTTAAAAATTATAGTTTGATCCTTGAAGTTTAATTTCTTACAATTAAAGCCCAAATTGACTTAAAAATCAATTTTTCTTGCAATCAAACCCTCCATAAATTTAATTAAACCTTCAATAAAATTTAATCGAGTCTTTAAACATCTAATTTTGGATTTTCTTCCCCAAATTGAATTTTCTTTGTTAATAGGTTCATCAATAAAAAAAATATACCGTCAAATTTTAATTTTTGTATTTTTTGAACTTTGTCAACCAATTTTTTTGTCATTTGTTGGGCACTCCGGCATCCTCTTCTCACTACTATTATTTTTTTTTGTTTTCTTCCGAATATATATTTTTTGTCTTTTTTGTATTTTATCGTTTTTTATGTTGGCCAAAAAATAGGTAACAACAAGGAGCATCATTTTTGGAGAAGCGATAAGGGATCCAAAAGAGTGAGGGAAACATAGGTTGGTTGGTGTCCGGGTTTGTGGTGGTTATGGAGGTTGCTAGGTTGTCGGTAGAAAGGTTGGGGGAGTGAGACTGGTTTGGGTTGGTGCTAGTCAAGAGGAAAGAACAAAAAGCAGCAGGTCTAGGGAAAAAGGCAATCTTTGCTAGTTTCTAGGTTTCAGTATAATAGGGCTAGGTTTTTTTTTTTTGGACCGTGAGGAAAAAGGAGATAAGTGTAGGGAAGATTGAAGATGATAAGTGTATGGAAGATGGAATGGGTAGAGGTCGTGTTTTTTTTTTGTTGCTTTTTTTTTCTAGAGATCGAAGGTTTGTTTCTAGTGATTTTTTGTTAGCCTCATTAACTAATTCACTCTTCTTTTTTTTGGCTGATGCTCTCTACCCCAAAACTCTCCCTCCTTTTTTTTTTTTGTGTGTAGTGCAACCATCTATTTATAGGCAAAACAAGTTTGTTATTTTCAATTGCTTGGTCTTCAAGAAAACTTAGTGACCATGTTAACCCAAAAATAATTTGGTCCCTCAACTTCTTTCTTTTCACATTTGGTCCCTTTGTTTAATTAAATTTTTCTTTTTTTTTTGTATTTTGATTTTTTTGAAAAAGAGCAATATCAATGTTGACTTAATAAGCATGTTAACAACTAAATGTGTTGAACATAGATTTTTGTATTTTAAATTCTTTGGAAAAGATGTTGAAAATGACGTAAATACATTAAAAATATATTTTTTTGGGTTTTTTTTTTAAATCTTCTGAAATGGAGTAAAAATATTAGGTAGCAATAGATGCCTTCTCTTTACAATACTTATGGAACAAAGACTTGTTAAGTGCTTGACTAACGAACTATTCTTCTACAATTAATCTTTTCAAAGCTTTTAGTTCGGTTGACCTGAAATTTTGTTGTCACAGCAATCCCTATCAACAAAAACTATGACCAAACTATGTACAACTTGGTTATCTTGAAATCTTAATCTAGTGATTTCCTTAATCCAAAACCAAAATCATTGCCAAAAATTCGGTCAACTTGAGATCCTAATTTGGCGATCCGCTTTAACTAGAACTAAAATTTGAAAAATAGCCCGGCTAACCTGAAATCCCAATCTGGTGATTTACTTTAACCAGAACCTTGGTCTTTGTTGTTAAGTTGGTCAACCTAAAATCCCAATATGACGATTCTCTTTACTAAGAACCAAAATGTCGCCTTTAGCTTGGTTAATCTGAAATCTCAATCTAGAAACCCCCTTTAACCAAAACATTGATCTTTGTCTTTAGCTTGGTCAACCTGAGATCCCAATCTAGTGATTTCCTTTAACCAAAACCAAAATGTCACTTTCAGCTTGGTTAACCTGAAATCTCAATCTACAGATCCCCTTTAATTAGAACCTTGATCTTTGTCTTTAGCTCGGTCAACTTGAGACCCTAATCTGGCTATTCCCTTAAACTAGAACCAAAATATCACCTCCAGCTTAGTTAACCTGAAATCTCAATCTAGAGACCCCCTTTAACCAGAACCTTGGTCTTTGTCTTCAGCTCAACCAACCTGAAATCCTAATCTGACGATTCCTTTTAACAAGAACCAAAATGTTGCCTTAAGCGTGGTTAACCTAAAATCTCAATCTAGAGACCCCTTTTAACCAAAACCTTGGTCTTTGTCTTTAACTCGATCAACCTGAGATCCCAATCCAACGATTTTATTTAACTAGAACCAAAATGTTTCCTTCAGTTTTGTTAACCTGAAATCTTAATCTAGTGACTCCCTTTAATCAAACGATTCCCTTTAACCAAAACCGAAATGTTGCCTTCAACTCGGTTAACCTAAAATCTCAATTTATAGACCCCTTTTTAATTAGAACCTTGGTTTTTGTCTTTAACTCGGTCAACTTGAGATCCTAATCCGACGATCCCATTTAACAAGAACAAAAATACTGCCTTCAACTTGGTTAACCTGAAATCTCAATCTTGAAACATCATCCCATTCTTAGTCCTACTTTGATTTGCCAAAAAAATGGAAGAGAATGAATGATATGGTGGAGAACTAGACCAGTCTTTACCATTGGCTAGAACCAGCCATAGGCTCTTAGAAATCAACCTTCAACACCTAAAAACAAACCACCACATAACAACCCTGAAATCATCAACAACAACACCTAGTTCTAGCTAAAACCCGAAGCAAGATAGCGACAACAACCCACAAAAAGATAAAGCTACTAAATTATTTCAACATCTTATCTATATAAGTAGATTGAGACAATTAAAGCAACTCTCTAGATCTATCCTTGTAGATTTTTATTTTCAGTATATATACTGCTTCTCCAATATCCTTCCTAGGCTGCACCAGATTCTTTTTTGTTTAAGTTTTGTTGGTTGAAAAAAAACTACCATAAAGTATTATTATAATAATAATTATTATTAATTTTCACACACAATTATATTTATGATTATTATATGGTCAATTTGTCTATGTCAAAGAATAGAATCTGAGGCAACTTTTTGACCAAAATTCCATTCTCTATTATTCCTTCAATATTGGGGTTTAATGCAAGCAACTTGTTTATTCGGATTGGAGATGTAAATAGATTTTAATTTTGTTAGGATGAGGTGGTCAGGTTGCGTCACATTGATTATGTCATGAAGTTAACTAGAGTAAGAAATAAAGATATCAAGTTTCGGAGAGAATCAAGATCAGTTAAAGCAAAAAAAAAAAAAAAAAAAAAACAGATTATGAAAATAAATTGGAAAGGAAAAGTTTAGTTATAAGGAATCAGATTCACAAAGAAATTTAAGTCTCATCGATTCTAGGAAACAAGTTGGAAGGAATCAATTTTACAATAATTGAACTTGGCACTAGAGAGAACCTTCGTGCCACTAAGTACTGAATCGTTATTCAAATGTACTGAAGGCCATTTGTTTGCCATTTGTGCTAATTAAGACCATAATTCAATTCTTTTATAGTTTTTTGGAAGAATAAAAAACTGGGGTGAGTTAATATTCTGTAAAATAAGCTTGGAATACCTTGCGGGGGCTTGGCTCAGAGATCATTGAGTTTTTACTACAAATTGCCTTTTAATTTTTTTACACCTGTAATTGGATTCGGTAAGTTTCCCTTTTGTTTGCATATGAAGAACAATCATTGCTTGAGGTTATCCAATGCCGAGATCAAGGTCAGTAATACTAGCGAACCCCTAATATAACTGTTAAGAAGGGCTCTGGGATTAAGAAGCAAAAAAAATGTTAAGTGCAGGTTATCCAATGCCGAGATCAAGGTCAGATAATATCCTGATTGTGCTTATTGCTATTAATTAGAAACTGCAATATCGTCACATAATCAAACTGAGATTATTCTGATTAGAGAACAGAAGGAATCTTCTTTCGTAATTGGCTTTTGCGAACTACATGATTCCTTGCAAAAGTAGGTTCCCGTGTATTGGGTTTCCTAGGCACCTTGTTTGTATGACGTCCCTACTGCAGTACAAACATTTACAAGAATGCAATTACTTAATAATAATAATAATAAGAAAACGGTTTGGCAGTTTAATGAAGTATTAACATTATCTCATGCTTGAAGCATGACATTTGTAGTTCCTTCATGTTCTTGGTATACATAACTTGCAGTGCATATATATGCACCAATTCTTACAATTAGCCATAATCTTAAATCCGGCCATTCTCTTACGACATCATTTGTCGAGGTTAACTGTTCACTCACTCCGGCCATCCCCTTCGAATGCCATCAACCAAAGTTAATCAACCGTTTGTCCCGGTCGTCCATTCAGATGCCATTAGCCAAAAGTAATCATTCATTTGTCCCGGTCATCCATTCGGATGCCATTAGCCAAAGCTAATCAATTGTTTGTCGTGATCATCCCTTCAGATGCAATTGGTCAAAGCTAATCATTCACTTGTCCCAACCATCCCTTCGGATGCCATTAGCCAAAGCTAATCAATTATTTGTCCCAGTCATCCCTTCGGATGCAATTGGTCAAAGCTAATCATTCATTTGTCCCGGCCATCCCTTCCGATGCCATTAGCCAAAGCTAATCAATTGTTTGTCCCAGTCATCCCTTCGGATGCAATTGGTCAAAGCTAATCATTCATTTGTCCCGGCCATCCCTTTGGATGCCATTAGCCAAAGCTAATCAATTGTTTGTCCCAATCATCCCTTCGGATGCAATTGGCCAAAGATAATCATTCGTTTGTCCTGGTCATCCCTTTGGATGCCATTAGCCGAAGCTAATCAATTGTTAACATTTAAGCATTTGACAGTCTGATATATGAATTAACACAATATAGTAACATTCATGATAAAGTATTTTCATTATTCAACATTATTTAAAAGGAAGGTGAAAGCCACCTACCTGCAGTAGAAGCTCTACTCGTGCTCCCTTGTTGCTACTATTGCACCACACCTTGGTGGTCCCTCTTGTAGTCACAGACTCATCTCATAAATTTTCCTCATTCAAGGATATGTTTTATAATAATCATATCAATAGCTAATAAATCTTTCTTTCAATCATTTCTTTCTTTATATCTTACGTTTTTCTCATTACACCCATTAAGGTTGTCATCCTTTATCTAACCATAGTTATCATTCCTTCAGGCCGATATTACAGAGAATCCATATTCATCCATTACTCATATGTTACTTACTATGCATGTTCATTTCCTTATAATAACATATATATATATATATATATATATATATATATTTTCGGAGTTAGTATCTCAATGTGCAAGTGTTCATATGACTCAATTCTTTTATATAGTATTCACGTGAAAGTCTACTGTTACTGTTGTAACCCATTTTTGGGTCCCCCCATAAAAATAAAAATATATAGTCGGAAGAAAATTAGAAAAATAATAAGAGGTGGGAGCGCTCGTAAAGAATCGGAAAAAAATTGATTAAGGAGGTTCGGAAATGCAAGGAGTGAAATTTTGACAGGATATTCTTGAAGGAGGAGAGCCTGTTGAGGAGGAAATTTGAAATTGGAGGAGAAAAGCCCAAATTTGGATGATTATGGATTTAATTGGATTTTTAAATGAATTTATAGGGGATTTGATTGCAAGAAAAATTGATTTTTAAGTCAATTTGGGCTTTAATTAGAAGAAATTTAAGTTCGGGGGCCAAAATATATTTTTTAGGAATTTATTAGGGCAAATCGGGGCTTAATTGCATAAATATTGAAGTTTAAGGGCCAATTAGGGACTTAATTGAAGAAATCCGAAACCAGGGACCAAATTGGAGAAGGCGCGCAAGGTGAGGGCTGGAATTAATTGATTCAGGGGGTCTAATTGAAGAAATTGGAAGTTTATTGATCAATTAAGGGCTCAATTGCATAAATCGGAGACCAAGGACTAAAGTGAAAAACGCGGCCAACAAGAGGGATGGAGACCGAAATTGGCAGGGATGCAATTGAAAAAAAAAAAATGATTGAGGGGCTGTTTTGAAACTTAAAAAGGGGCAGGAATCAGACGACGCGTCGCCCGGTACTGTTCATTTTCTTCCCCACCAAGCTGCCCGAGTGGCCGACTTCCAGACGTGTTTTCTTCCTCGTTTGGCCCCCAAATCCGACAAAGCATGCACCAAAATGTCCACCTGTAACTCCTTTATCCCGGGAGTGGTCCGGTCGGGTCGAAAAGGTTTGGAACGGCTCCGTTTATTGGGCCAAAACATGCACCTCGGGCAGTCTGCAAATTTGGCAGTTCGAGGTGCACACTTTGAACCGACGGTTTGGATTGATCGAGTCGAATCAAGGGCTGAGACTTTTTCCCTATTGAAGACAAGATTACCCTCTTTCCAGCCCTATAAATAGAAGGAATTTTCATGGTCAGACGGTTGGAGAAACGGAGCTCAAAGTTGGCACAAAATAAGCTTTTCCTGCCCGTTTTTTCCTGCAACCATTTTTCTTTTCCAGTTTCTTCTCCCTCTGCTCCGTCAGCCTCAGCACGCGCCCTCTTTTCCTTTCCTTTCCCCCTGCCCAGCACCAGCTCCCACAGCACCGTTTCCCTCATTTCCAGCTTCTTTTCCTAAACCAGAGCAGCCTCCTTTGCATTCCCCCATCTCCCTTTCACTCGCCCCTCTCTTTGACAGAACAGGATCCCCTCACTCTCTCATTTCCATCGCCAGGTCTCTCCTCCATTCGGCCCCAGCAGCAGTGACGTCCCTCTCCATCCCAGTTGTTCCCTTTCTATCGGCCTCCCTCCCCGGCCAAATCACAGCAGCACCATTTCCCTTCCAGCCGTCAGCCACACCTGGAGAACCCCATAACAGCAGCCGAGTTCTTCCACCACAGAGCCGTCCCCATCATCTCCTCAACAGCAGTCCTCCTTCCTCAGTCACACCCACAGCTCCAGCCGAGAGCTTGCCTTCTCCTCTGCAGGAATCCGCTCCTCCTTCTTCCAGCCGGAACCAGCCTCCACAGCAGCACCACCAGCCTCCACAGCAGCACCACCAGCCTCCACAGCAGCACCACCAGCCTCCACCGCATCACCGCCGGCATCCCAGCAACGCACCAACTCCTCCGCGCCAGGTAAACTTTCCTTCCTCCTCATTTTATTTGTTTCAGCTGCGTTTCCTTCTGCATGCAGAACATTCGTTCTGCATGCAGAAGGATGGGGGGAAAATAATTCCCCCCCCGTTGGATTCTTGTGCTGGGCCAGACTTGTTCTGGCCCAGCTGGTTTTGTTGATGGGCCAGGCTAATCCTGGCCCAGCCCTGTCTTCTGGGCCGGGTCTGGCCCAGAAAAGAAATATCAGATTATTTTTTGGGCCGAGATTTCGGCCCGACATATTTTGGGGCTGAGTCCGGCCCAGTTCGTTGGTCCGACCCAGCCCAGCCCAATTTATATATTATATATTATGTATATTATATTGTGTGTTGTATTATTCATATCTAGATATATATAGAAAAATTAATAATTTTCTTCGAAAATTATTTCCAAAATATGTGATTTTTTCTGTAAGTTTATTACTGTATTTTGATCAATATTGGTTTGTATTTTTATACTGTAAAGATACAAATCCGATATTAAAATACCCGGTTTTCATCAAAACATCAAACATTTTTCAAATAAAAAATGACTTTTGCTTTCAAAAAATTTCTAAACATCTTTAAAAATATTGTTGATTTTCCTGCATATTTTTATCAAAGTGGATTAATATTTGGTTGTATTTTTATACTGTAAGGATACCAACCAAGTATTAAAGTACCCGATTTGCGTCAAAATATAAAAAAAATATACATAATTAAAAAATGTTTTGTTTTAAAATACGGCCTAGTATCTCCAATATATATATATAAATATTATAACATCATATTTTCATACAACAAAGAAAGTTTCAAAAAAAACAATATATGTATTAGCATGCATTTTGGCTTTAATAACCAGTTTATTCAAGCCATGAGAACTAGGCCAATATTTCAAAAATTCTAAAAAAATCTTTCTGTCTTCTTTTAGTATGTGGGATTACGAATTTATATGTAAAATGTATTCCTGATTAAATATGTTTTTACATTGATGTTAGAACGGTTAGGCTTTACCCGATAAGATAAGGATCTCCTTATTGAGGAGGACTTTTCTTGAACCATAGACGGACCAACAACTAGGAAACACAACGAGACCTAGAATCTGATCAGACAGTTAAACAATGCAGCTTACCTTAGGTAGGGCGTATTTGGGGTGCTAATACCTTCCCTTTACGCAACCAGTCCCCGTACCCAATCTCTAAGACCAGTTAGGGTTCCTAGTGACCAAAATACTAGGTGGCGACTCCCATTCCATTACCTACCAACAAAAGACAATATTTTTTGTCTCCCCACATTTGCCAAATAGATGTCATACACACATCCTAGATTTTAAAAGTGGAATACTCGCCGCGACCGCGCACCCCGCGACGATTCTCGTCTAACTTTGAACTCGTTCTTGTCCAATTTCCAATTGTTACTATCCAATCATTATCGTCTAGACATTTGAACGCTATCGTCCACACATTGAACTGTTACTGTCCAACCGTTACTATCTATATATTTGAATTGTTACTGTCTACACATTGAACTATTATTGTCCGCATATTGAACTGTTACTGTCCAACCATTACTGTCTAACTTTAAACTGTTACTGTCTACACATTTGAACTGTTATCGTCTACACATTGAACTGTTACTGTCTAACTTTGAACTGTTACTGTCTAGACATTTGAACTGTTACTGTCTACACATTGAACTGTTATTGTCTAACTTTGAATTGTTACTGTCTAGATATTTGAACTGTTACTGTCTACACATTGAACTGTTACTATCCAATTTTCAATTGTTACTATCCAACTGTTACTGTCTAACTTTGAATTGTTACTGCCTGAACACTTATTAGATTTTTAACTATATCTAGAGTTATAGAACTCTGTTTCAAGCAAGATTAGTCTTGTTGGAAAGCTAAGACACAAGGCTATAAGTTCTTTGAAGGAAGGAGAACCCAGTTCTGCCTATGAGATAGTCAAAATTGCTCATCAACAAACACTACCCTACGAGGTCCTTCGGGACCCAATCTTGGTTGATGACCCATAGCTGGGGTTCTACTGACTCCATATTGAGCAAGACTAATTTCCTTAGTTAGCTAACATCCAAAACTACAATTACTATGAAGAAACTTGATCCTAATTCTCTCATCCTTCTACTCGAATTCTCTCCAAAAGTTAGGAGATGAATCTGTCTAGATTCATCAACCTTTCCATTTACACACAACATCCCCAATTTAACTTTTTCTCTTTTATCTCAACCCTTGGCCATATCACATATCGTTTAAGAGTGTCAAAAAAATATCTTTATAAGAGCCAATTTATCTTATTTATTTCAATCTTCCCTCTTAACGTCAAAATAAAACATTCTTATCGATTTTACAAACTTTCCGAACAATATTCTTCTAAACACAATCCTTGACAACAGTTTCAATCAACCATAAATAACAAATGAATAATATTCCAAACAATCCATACTGTCAAGTTATAATGCATTATTATGAGTATAAAATATCCAAATATTAACTTCATCAAATGGTGAAATTTCCAGAAATACGGGTTTGACCAAACTAACCTCAAACTTTCAGATCTCCACCGTTCAGAATCTAGACAGAATCAGGAAGAACAACATATCCAAATTATAGCCTAATCCAACGGTGGATGAAGCAGAAAACAGAAAGAAAGAAGACTGTCCGGAAGTGTATTTTCCCAGATATTTTCCTCCCTCGATATCTCTCAAACGGGGACTGATATAGAAAATCCCTCCGGTGACAATGGACACGACATGAATGAGAACAACATATCCAAATATCGTTATGAACAACATATCGTGAAAGGTGGAGTTATAGCTGTCGGATGTTCTGCCATCAATATGTCTTCTCTCCAGCCTCTCTCTAAACTCTCTCTTACACTTGCCCGTTTCTCCAAGAGAGAAAATAGAATGATATTTATAGTTCTAACATCTTGTTAATTGCACATTTATCCCCACCCCTTTTTATCATTTGTACATAAACTCCCAACCTTCTGTTATTTGAATATTGACCTCTTTTGATCTTACGTATTCATTTTTTCCTTACAATAATTTAGTACTATATTCACTTTTCATTTCATTAATTTCACTATTTTTATCTTGACTTAGGTTTCTTTAATTTAATTTAACCCATTTTACTATTGGTTAAATTTCTCATCTTTTAAATACCCAGAAAAATTATAACCGAGGGTTTACATTTACAAGATTAGCTTCGGCTAATGGTATCCGTGATAGGATTGCCGGGAAATGAATTACAAGATTAGACTTTGCAAGGTCACCCGGTTCATGCAAGTAAATAAGAGTATTCAAATTAAGAATATGCAAATGAGTGTTAATTGGGTTTAAAAGATTTACAAGCAAAATATAAGTTATCTGTTAGAATTATTATGGATCCGATAGAAAATTAATACTTCATTCGTATACATTACATGAGCATATATATATATATATATATATATATATATATTTCTTTATCAACATAATGGTATGTTTATTTATGTAATAGGTCCATCAAATATCCAGGGAGATCATTAGTTTAGGACTCTACTTTGTCAAGCTTATGTAAATAGTTAACTTAAACAAAAGGAAATTGACGCATTTATGTAGTATACTTTTGTGTAAACCTTGATGTATTTATAAAAGTTCAGCTTAGCATGTAGTATTTTAGTTATCTTGTAATTAACTCTTTTGAAATGTTTAAGAACACTTATTATGTTGTAAATGCTTTCTTTGCATGTTAGTATTCATTTTCTTTTAAATTTTATGATATGATATGTGGACTATGTTTATATTGAACTTAGTCGTAGGATATATATATTGTGTGGATTGTATGAGGTGTTGAATTATGATGTTTGATATAAGGTCCGGAATTATGGAACCTTGTAATGATGGGTTGATTGAGTAAATTGATAATAGTCAATAACTTGGGATGTCCTAAATACAAACGAAACTTTGCTGAATTTTTGATAAATTAAAAAAAAATTACCCTCAGATTAAGAGGATATGTTGAGATCTTTTAACATTAATCAAGTCGTATAATCGGACTGTTACTGTGCTTCTAATTATATTTCCTTTGCTGCAGAACGTGAATTGCTCACGTTCTGCATGCAAAGGAGGACAACAAAGAAGGGGAGAAGATTACCTAGAATGAGGGATCGGGGTTGTTGTCTCTGGTGATTGCTCACGGTGGCATTGGGTGGCGACAGGCGGTGGCGCTCTGTCTTTTCTTCTTCTTCCCCATGCAGAGGCACCAACCTCTGGTTTTTTTTTTTCCTTTTCTCATCTGCTTTTGTTCTAACCTCCTTTCTTCTTTTTTCTATTCTGTCTCTCTCGCAAAACTTCTGTCTGCCTCCCCAAAATCTCATCTCTTCCTGTTCTGTTTCAACCTTTTCTCTCTGTCGTTCCCTCTTTGTTTTCTTTCCCTTCTTCTCTTCTGTTTCCGTCTCTACCCATGCTTTTTTTCTTTGTTTTGTTCTCTGGTTCTCCTTCTCTCTGCTCTTTTTGGTTTCTCCCCTCTCTATCTCCTTTTGTCCCCGTTTTTCCTTTCCTTCCTTTTTTTTTCTTCTCTGTTTCCCTCCTCTTCGTTCTTTTTATCTTCCCTCAGTTCCCCACTTTTTTCTTTCTTTTTACTCTCTTATGCTTTTCCCCTCTGTTTTTCCTTTTTTTTCCCCTCCTCTGGTTTTTTAGTTCCTCTTCTCCCCCTTGTTTTTTTTAGCTCTCACCCCTTGCTTGCTCTGTTTCCCCCTCTAGCTTTTATAGCCAAAACTGCATGCATTTTTTTTATATAATAAAGACGTTCGGGACCATTATTGCAGTGGTAATGGTTGGCGATGGTAACGGTGTGTAGAGGATAGTAGTTGTGAAACGTTCCCCATAACTGAAGAAATTTGCGGCTTTTGTTGCTGAAACGGTTCCTCTGTCTGCTGAAACGGCTTCTGAAGAAGACAATGAATAGTGCCTCTGAAATTGCACCGTTTTCCTATTCAAAATGTATATTTTCGATTTGGTCATTGGAGTTTTGTATTTTTGTAATTTTGTAATCAAATCCCCGGGTAAATTGTAATTGGATCCCTTGATTTTAGTGTCATTTACAAGACAATCTTTGGTTTTTGATTTATGCGAGTTGACCTTCAATTGATCAATAAATTTTCAATTTCTTCAATTTAACCCCTGATTTAGTCAATTTCAGCCTCTCTATTTACGCGCCTTTTCCTGTTTGGTCATTGGTTTCGGATTGTTTCAATCAAGTCCCTAATTGGCCATCAAACTTCAATAAATATGCAATTAAGCCCCTAATTTGATTAAATCAACTCTTAAAAATTCTAATTTGACCCTAGAACTTTAATTTCTTCTAATAAAAGCCTAAATTGACTTAAAAATAAATTTTTCTTGCAATCAAACCCTCCATAAATTCAATTAAACCTTAGATAAAATTTAATTGAGTTCATAAACATCTGATTTTGAATATATATATTTTTTTAAATTGAATTTTCGTTGTCAACAAAGCTCTCATCAATCAATGATATACTGTCAAATTTTAATATTTGCATTTTTGAACCTCCTCAACTAATCTTTGGCTATTTTTCGGCATTCCAACATCCTTTTCTCGCTCTTCTTATTTCTTGGATTTCTTCTGAATATTTTTGTGATATATAATTTTTATTGAATACCTTCAGCAACTTGATTGAAGAGTATATATTAGGGTTCTTTAAATTGAATCTTCAACTTTTTCTGGAAAAAAAACTTACTCATTATGATCCTTATGGATAGTTCATATATTATGTGAATCTTCTCAACTACAATACATGTAGAAAACTATTTAATCAGCAAGAGTAAAACAAGTTTTGGGGGATGGCTAAGTAAGCAAAGTGGTCCCGAAACTTTTAACCTATACAAATATTATTTATGTTGTAGTCAGTATGCACAAGTTTGAATTAATATTAGGTGACAAATAATACAAATCCTTTCTCACTATAAATCTATGATCTCTATGCATTCTTTCAACTCATCAACAAAATATGAGTTATTTTTAAAACATTGCATTAATCATTTAAAAAAGTTAGTGGGAATAAAATAATTGTAGTGAATATATATAGCAGTACCTATCTTAAAATAAGATGAGAAATATTTATTATTTTCTTCGAGAATGAGATGAGGAAATATTTTAATTGATGGGGAATCTTATAAACTTTTAAGCACAAGCTAGTAAATAAAGTGGTCCAAAAGCTCAAAACCTAAACGACAACTCTTTGCCGCAGGACTATAATTTGTAGTTTTGTCGAACATCTACAAATGCATGCACTCTTTAAACACGTAATCCAAATGTTGCACTCTTTCAACACATGAACTAGAAGACAAAATATTAGGATAACTAATTAATACTGATCTCAACAATGAAGATCACTAAACTTCTATCAAATCAATAAATTTTTAGATATCATTTTTTTTTGACAATTTATAAAATAGTTTTTCGTGCAAGAAAATAGGAATAATTTTTTAAAAAAATTATTCATTAAAAAATCATCTTTTGATACTAGGACCGATTATGGGCTTCACAACTTGAATTTTATTTGGAAGGTTAATTAGTAGTTTTAATTGAAGTTATTTATAGAGTAGACTATTTTGTTTATTTCCGAGTTGTCAAGCTCACCAATTATTACACTATTAATGATTAAAACAATTGTCGTTTCAAAAGAATATAGTTTATTTATTTATATTTAAAAGATTTAAATTTTAAGTTAATTGATAGGATCAATTATATAACCTATAAAGCACGAGTAAAACACTTTTTTGGGATAAATCAAGTAAGCAAGAGGCAAGAGCTCAAAACCTATACGACAACTCTTTGCTAAAGGACTATAATTTGTAGTTTTGTCGAAGGTCTGCATGAGTAAAATACTATTGGGATGATTGAATAGGGAAGGATTCATTGTGACCACTGGAGGTGTTGATAGATTGAATCGGTTTAAGATCACCAAGTATGAAGGTGATAATAGTTTTTATCAGCTTTCTTTTTGTCCAATGTCCGAACCCTTCTGTGAATGCTCATGCGTTGCAGTTGGCGTCAACAGTGACAAGCACTTGGCTCCCAATGTCGGCCCTCTTCTTGTGATGTTCGAACCAGATGCATATTGATATTATCTGCTGCAATTCTGTATGAGGGAGTACGAGTGCCTACTATCATGTATTGGGCATAAATAAAACTAAAATAAATAAGAAACTTTTTAGCTTTGGCATTTCCTTAGTTTTCATGGCGTCTCCATATTTATACTTCGTTTGTTGCTTGATCTTGTCACTAGAAAATCATCTGGTTGCTACAATCATTGGTTGATATCATCTAAATGTTCGGAACCAAATGTCAGGACAGGCAATTTTTTTTTTTTTGCATGTTTTAGGTCCTATTTATATATTGGCCTAGAAAGTGATAATAGTTAATTTCAATATGAAATTCATTCCATTTTATCATAATCAGCAGATAGGAAAGGGTATCTGACAAAAATAGGTTCGAAATAAAGAATATGAGTTACCACTGATTTTTTATTTCTCAAGTGTGATTGGTCAATTAATCAATTTTAACCAATATCTGAAATTTATTAAAATCGACATATTTTGATGTACACAAACCTTCTCCCACTCGGTTCCTTTTGCGAGAAAAGAACAAGTCCTTAACCTCTTCCTTTTGCGAGAAATGAACAAGTCCTTAACCTCTCCAAATTTAATGAAGGATCTTCTTAGGGATTGATCGATACTGAAGCTAGCAAGGAAATCTTTCAAAGTATATCTTCACAGATTCAAAACATGGGTTGGTAGGTGAAAGCTGATCTTTTTGTGAAGGTCGGAATCTAGGGTCTTAGATAGGGGTGGTAATATGGTGGTGATGAGGATAATGGTTTGAAAGAAGTTGCTGCTGTAGTTTCAAAGAAGTTGGTGCTGTTGGAGAGGTCTGCTACAAGCTGCTGCTGCTGGCGTGGAAGGGGCTGTCTCCGCCGTGGAAGGGAATGCTGCTGCTACAATGATTTTTGTGAATAGAATGCTATCAAAAAAACATCTCAACTCAAAAGGTTAAGATGTTAGATAAGGTTCAAGAATAATTTTTTATTATTCTCTAAAATATCTTCTAAAATAAAAATTCTTTGCGCCTAAACTTTTATAGATTCATACTACCTTGTGTGTTATTTTTTATCAAATAAAATAAAAATAATGAGATTTAAACTCGTAATCACTTGAGTAGATTAGTGGTGGGATCCGTTGGTCTTGTTTTGCAGACCAGGTCAGGAGCCGGCTCAACTCTAAATGACGGTTTATATATCAACAAATAACTAGTCAGTACTATCCGAGTCATCAGTCGAGAAAAATATTGTTACCATCTACTGCCTAATTATCATTACGTACCAAACACAAGAAATAAACCATCTCATGCTCATCTACTTTATCATCTGTGACCTTGACATATTGGTTTCTTTGATCGTGTAAGCTCTTATGATGTAGCCTAATTAATTTTTTGAAACAGTAATGCATTTACAATTTGGAATATAACTTGGATTGGTTTTGGATTTGATTCTATTTCGAGCATGAATATTTTTTGGCTCGATGTTTTACATTGATTCAAGAAATAGGTTTATATTTGTTATGTTATAGGTTGAGAAATATGTGATTATTGCTCGCATTTTAGTTGCATTGATCAATGGCATGAACTTGATTGCTGAGAAATGTTTGAGTTTTATTATATTTAATTACTATTATGGTCGTGCCCTCCTCAAGCGATGTCACAATGACAATTCTAGGGCAGTGTCTTTTGAAATGGTTTTTAGTTTGGTTGAGAGTCGTCATCTAATATTATAGCTACTAGAAAACCTAACTAGTTTATTTTAAAAAATTCTAGGCAAGATACTGGTTGCGTAAAGAAAAGATATTAACACTCCTAATATGCCTTACCTGAGGTAAGGTGCATCGGTTTTTATTTGTTTGCTATGGTCTGATGAAGTCTATCTCTACTGACTTTACTATAACGGGTCTGCTATGATGAATAATCCTAATTTTCTAGGTCAAGAACTTGGTATGGGAAGGTGAAATATGCTCAATTATTGTTGAGGCTTCTTTCCTGGGGAGGTGGGGGCTAAAATTCTATTTTTTGGTTGTCGCATCATTCCTAATAATATTTCAAATAAAATTCCTTCCGGATTTTATCCTCTTATTAGAAGTAAATGAGTTGTATTATTCATAATAATATTTTGGATATTAACCTCATATAGGTTTCTTATCCTTATATTAAAGTGAGTAATAAAATTATTATCCCTAATAATATTTGGAATATTAACCCCTTTTAGGTTTTTTTTCCATTATTAAAAGTAAATAATATTATTTTTCCTAATAATATTTTGGATAATAACCCCTTAAATGTTTTTTTATCCTTATATTAAAAGTGAATAATATTTTCTTACCAAAAACAATGCCAAAAGTGTTTTAAATTTTCTTTAAAAAGATGCTTAAAATAAATTTAGGATTTTTAGCTATATACAAAAAAAAAAAAAACATAATTTTGGGTTTTGGGAAGAAGAGGTTTGATTAGTAATCCTATAAACAATAGTTGATGGTATCAACAAATTGGTATTAGCTTTTTTTAAGGAATTGTCCTTCCACATTAACATATGATCATATGTGGTGCTATGGCTAAGTTTTTTTTGCTGGGTTCTCCCTTTTAGGTTAATTTTTATGGCCTCCTCCTATATTATTTATAGGCAAGAAGTTTTTGTCTCTTCCTAATTGGTTAGTTACCAAGCAAATCAAGTTCATTTTAGTCTGTCATTTTCTTTCTTTGTATTTTTGCTTCCTTTGTTCATATATTTTTATTTTTAATTTTTTGATTTTTTATATTTTGATTTTTTTTGAAAAAAATAACGTTAACTTTGACTCAATAAGAAAAATTAATCAATAATTTTAAAATAGGCTTGTTAGTAGTTGTAGGTGTTGAAAATAAATTTGTTAGTTTCAAAGTTTTTTAGAAAGACACTAAAAATATGAAAAATAACACGGAGCATATTTTTTGGATTTGTTTTGTTGTATTTTGCAATTGTTTTGGTTTTCAAAAGAAAGATTTGGAATATTTGTTACCGTCAATTAAGCTTTAGTATAGGTTAAAAGCTTCGGGACCACTTTGCTTAGTTAGCCATCCCACAAAACTTGTTTTAATCGTGCTGATCAAGTAGTTCTCTACTTGTATTGTGGTTGAGAATATTCACATAATAAATGAACTATCCACAAGGATCATGAAGATAACGCTTAAAAAGCAAAAATATTGCAGAAAATATAGTAAAATTGTTTATCAGAAATATTTGAAGATTCAATTTAAAGAACCCTAATATATACTCCCATCAAGTTGCTAAAGGTTTTCTATTCACATGGTATCAACTGGGAGTTGATATTTGAAAAATTATAGCCAACAATCTTTAATATGGATATGGCACAATGCGTGTTTGCCAAGTGGTTGTGATGGTGAATAATTATATCTAGGAATGAAAGCATATAGACATACATTCCATAATTTTTCTTCATGAATTGCCCAATGCAAGCATTAGTAAGAAAAATATAGGACAATTCATTTCTACCATATATATTCATACCTTATTATTGTCATATCAAACTTATAAAGATTGAGAACCATGGAACCTATAAATTTGTCCTGTCAAAATCCAACAGCTCACTATAATCGATATGGTGATTATTGTTGTTACTCATTTTTTTTCCGGGCCCCACATAAACAAAAGAAAAAGGAAAAAGAAAAAATACAAAAAAATTAAAAATATATTGGTAGAATTGAGTCTGGTTGAGATTAGGATTTTTAATTTAGGATTTCCAATTTTCAATTCAGTCTCTGTTTTTCATCTAATTTCACCCATGCCGAACTCAATTATCACCCCCTAAGGTGACTGTCTTTTTCATTTAGGTCTCTAGTTCTGAATGTTTACATTTTGATCCTCAATTGACCAACACACTTCTATTTTGTTCAATTTGGCCCCGGATGTGGTCAATTTCAGCCTCTACATTCATGTGCCCTTTCTAATTTGGTTCTTGGTTTTTTATTTCTTCAATTAAATCCCTAATTGCCTATCAAACTTTTATATTTATGTAATTAAGCCCCCGATTTGATCAAATTAACTCTTAAAATTTCAATTCAACCACTAGACTTTTATTTTTTCCAATTAAAGTCTAAATTGATTAACAAATTAATTTTTCTTGCAACTAAGCCCTCAATAAATTCAATTAAACCTTGAAAAAAAATCTAATTGAGCCCTTAAACATCCAATTTTTCATTTATCTCATCGAGTTGAATTTTCTTTGTAAATAGGGCCTTCATCAATCAAAAATACACTGTTAAATTTTTCAATTTTACATGCTTGATCCTCCTCAATTAATTTTTGGCAATTCTCTAAGCATTCAAATATACTCTTCTTACTGGTAAATTTTTTTATATTCTTCCAAAATATTTTTAATTTTTTTGTATTTTCTCTTTCCTCTTTTTTTTTGGTTTATGTGGGGCCAAAAAAAAAGAGAGTGATAACAATAATCACCATACCGATAACCTATAGTGAGCTGTTGGATTTTTACAGGACAATTTTATGGGTTCCATGGTTCTCAATCTTTTTAAGTTTGATATGACAATAATAAGGTATGAATATATATGGTAGAAATGAACTGTCCTATATTTTTCTTACTAATGCTTGCATTGGGCATGCAATTCATGAAGAAAAATTACGGAATATGTGTCTATATGCTTTTATTCACAATCACAACCATTTGGCAAACACGCATTCTGTCCGCCAAGTGGTCCCGAAGCTTTTAACCTATTTGATCAGCACGATTAAAACAAGTTTTGCGGGATGGCTAACTAAGCAAAGTGGTCCCGAAGCTTTTAACCTATACAAAAACTCTTTGCCATAGGACAATAATTGTTAGTTTTGTCGAACAAGAGGAGCACGCTTAACGAAATGTAACAAATATTCCAAATCTTTGCACTCGTTCAACACATGAAGTAGAAGGGGAAATAATGAGATTGTCATAACCATATTTTTTACCTTTTCTTTTGAATTTTTTTTTATGTAAAGGATAAAAAAAACCTACAAAAGAGATAATACCAAAAATATTATTAAGGATAATAATTTACCTATAACTTACCTTTAATATAAGCATAAGAAACTTATATGAGGTTAATATCCAAAATATTATTATGAATAATACAACTTATTTACTTCTAATATAAATATAAAATCCAGAAGGAATTTTATCCCAAATATTATTTGGGAATGACGTGACAATCAAAAAACAGAATTCCAGTTTTCCCTTGAAAGAAGCCTCAACAATAATCGATGATATTTCACCTTACCAAACCAAGTTCTTGATCTAGAAAATTAGGATTCGTTTATTGTAGCGGACTGTCATAGTAAGTCGGTAGAGATAGACTTCATCAAACCATAACAAACAAATAAAAAACGATACAGCTTACCTCGGGTGTGACATATTAGGTGTGTTAATATATTCCCTTCACGCAACCAGTCCCTTGCCTAAAATTTTTATAGAAAAAACTATTGATCAATGCACCTAAAATGCGAGCAATAATCACATATTTGTCAACCTATAACACAACAAATGTAAACCTATTTCTTGAATCAATGTAAAACATCGAGCCAAAAAATATTCATGCTCGCAATAGAGTCGAATCCAAAAGCAATCCAAGTTATATTCCAAATTGTAGATGCATTACTGTTTTAAAAATAATCCGGCTACATCTTAAGAGCTTACACGATCAAAGGAACCAAAGATGAATTAGATGATGAAGTAGGTGAGCATGAGATGGTTGATTTGTTGTGTTTGGTAATGATAATTAGGTAGCATATGGTAACAATATTTTTCTCGACTGATGACTCGGATCCTATTGAATAGTTATTTGTTGATATATAAGCTATAATTTAGAGATGAATCATCTCCTGACCCGGTCTGCAAAACAAGACCAGCGGATCCCACCACCAATCTACACAAAAGAACCAGTTCATTCTACTGGCCCAATCTGCAAAACAACCTCTGTCATTCCAAAAAATGTTCGTGACCCAGCATACTCACTAAAATCACTGTTATTATTTGTTTGAGAGTAATATAAAATTATTCTTAGGATCTCACTTAATAGCTTAAGTTATTAGATTGAGATGATTTTTTGATATGGTATCAGAGCCTTGTTGATCAAGTGGATATGAGTTTGAATCTCACCACCTCCTTTTTTATTGGTAAAAAATTACGAACAAGGTAGTGTGAACCTATGCAAGTTTTAAACCCGAAAGACTTTTACTTGAGGAGATATATTAGAGAGTAATATAAAATTATTTTTAGGACCTCATCTAATAGCTTAACTTATTGGGTTGAGATAGTTATTTGATAGCATTATACTCACTAAAATCATCGTAGCAGCAGCATTCCTTTCCACAGCAGCAACAGCCCAATCCACGCCAGCAACAGCAGCTTGTAGCAGACCTCTCCAACAGCAGCAACTTCTTTCAAACCCTTATCCTCAGCACCACCATATTACCACCCCTATCTAAGACCCTAGACTCCGACCTTAACAAAAAGATCAGCTTTCACCAACCAATACCAATCATAACCACGTTTTGAATCTGTGAAGATATACTTTGAAAGATTTCCTTGCTAGCTTCAGTATCAACTCCTAAGAAGATCCTTCATTAAATTTGGAGAGGTTAAGGACTTGTTCATTTCTCGCAAAAGGAACCGAGTGGGAGAAGGTTTGTGGACATCAAAATATGTCGATTTTAATAAATTTCCGATATTTGTTAAAATTGATTAATTGACCAATATATCAATAGGACCTAAAAACCCACTAAAATATGCAAAAAACAAATAGCCTGTACTGACATTTGGTTCCGAACATTTAGATGATATCACCCAATGATTGTAGCAACCGGATGATTTTCTAGTGACAAGATCAAGCAACAAACGAAGTATAAATATGGAGACGCCATGAAAACTAAGGAAAATCCAAAGCTAAAAAGCTTCTTATTTATTTTAGTTTTATTTATGCCTAACACATGATAGTAGGCAATCGAACTCCATCATACTGGATTGCAGCAGATAATATTACTGATCAATATCATTCTGACACCATTTTAGGTGCTCTCTATGCATCTGGTTCAAACATCACAAGAACAGGGTCGACATTGGGAGCCAAGTGCTTGTCACTGTTGACATTCACAGAAGGGTTCGGACATTGGACAAAAAGAAAGCTGATAAAAACTATTATCACCTTCATACTTGGTGATCTTAAACCGATTCGATCTATCAACACCTCCTGTTGTCACAACGAATCCTTCCAATTCAATCATCCCAATAGTGTTTTACTCGTGCTGACCTTCGACAAAACTACAAATTATAGTCCTTTAGCAAAGAGTTGTCGTATAGGTTTTGAGCTCTTGCCTCTTGCTTACTTGATTTATCCCAAAAAAGTGTTTTACTCGTGCTTTATAGGTTATATAATTGATCCTATCAATTAGCTTAAAATTTAAATCTTTTAAATATAAATAAATATACTATATTCTTTTGAAACGACAGTTGTTTTAATCATTAATAGTATAATAATTGGTGAGCTTGACAACTCGAAAATATACAAAATAGTCTACTCTATAAATAACTTCAATTAAAACTACTAATTAAACCTTCCAAATAAAATTCAAGTTGTGATGCTTAGAATCGGTCCTAGTATCAAAAGATGATTTTTTAATTAATAATTTTTTTAAAAAATTATTCCTATTTTCTTGCACGAAAAAATATTTTATAAATTGTCAAAAAAAATGATATCTAAAAATTTATTGATTTGATAGAAGTTTAGTGATCCACACATAGATTAATTCTGTGAGAGGAATCATAGGAAGAACCTGATAAGGAGCTCAATATATGTGTAGGCTGTGGGGAAGAACCAGCTGTAGAATCTGCTGGAGTCATCGCCAGAATAGGGGAACCAGCAGGGGAAGAACCAGGGGAGCTGGCAGCAGCAATCTGAACCTGTACTGCATGCGAGGGTGGCGAATATGAACCTGTACCTATAGCATGATCATGATAATAACATGCAGATAATGGTAAGGGAGCCAAATGAGATGTAGGTGGTGTGGGGGGTAACGGTGGAAGGGCTGAAGATGGTGGCTTTGGATGATATAAAGTAACCGATATAGTGGCGACAGTAGGATTATTAGGTGGGACTCAATCTGTTCAGATTTACCAAAAGGAAAAACATGTTCATAAAACCGGACATGATGAGCAAGATAAATACGTTTGGATGTCAAGTCAAGACATCGATAACCTAAATGAGAGTTACTATATCCTAGAAAAACACAAGCGGATGAACGAAAATCTAACTTATGAGTATTTTATGGACGAAGGAATGGAAAACAAAGACACCTAAACGTATGAAGAAAAGCATGATCAGGAGGTGATTTTAAAAGACATTCGAAAGGACTCTTATAATTAAGAACCGGAGTTGGCATGCGATTAATCAAGTAAGAGCTTTCAAAGGCATAACTCCAATATTTAAGGGGAGCGTGACATTGCCCAAGAAGGGTAAGTCCATTTTCAACAATATGTCTATAACGACATTCAACCATGCCATTTGGTTCATGAGTGTGCGGGTAGATCACACGATGATGAATACCTATTGTTTTAAAATACGTATTGAGTTTTCAAGTATTCACCACCCCAACTGTTTGAATGCATTTTATTTTTAAAGAAAATTGGCGCTCAACGAGCGCTTGAAACCGATGAAAAATATTAAAAACATCGACTTAGCAACCATCGGATAAAATCGGATAAACTTTGTATGGGCATCCACAAAAATAACAAAATAGCAAAAACCGACCGATGACAACATAGGAGAGGGACCCGGGACATCACTAAAAATTAAATCAAGAGGAGCTAGAGTTTGATGACCCGTAGTTTTTAGAGTCAGACGACACGACTTGCCCAGAGGACACGCAGGACAATTAAAATTAAAATATTTTGTTGTACATGACACTTTTTTATTTTTCACCAACAAATGTAGAATGCGTGGGCTTGGATGCCCAAGTCGACGATGCCAGATATCAGCGGAAGTAGAGAGACATGTAGATGAGAAAGCTTGAGGTAATGACATGGCAGATGACTCGGACAAAACATATAGACCATCTCTACTCTGACCGGAAAGAAGCACTTCCTTTGTCATGAGGTCCTTAATATAAAATAAATAGGAATGAAATTCAAAAAACACGTTATTCTCAAGGCAAAATTTTTGAACAAATAGCAGAGTTTTTTAATGGCAGGAACATGTAAAATATTGGATAAAGTAAAGGTGCCTTTTGGGGAAGGAATTTTAGAGTGAGCAATATTGGAAATAACAAGGCCCTTACCATTACCAACATGCAGATGATCATTACCAAGGTAAGGTTCTGAACTCGTCATATTAGCAATATCTGACGTTACCTGATGATTTGCACCCGTATCAGGAAACCATGTGACAGGAGATGTTACAGGAGCATTATTAAATGCGAGATTGGCATTGGCTTGGAGAGGATGATTAGCCAACTGAGAGCACTGTTGGGCAGTATGCCCATATTCATAACACATCTGACATTTTACACTGTGATTATACCCACCAAAGAGATTACCTTGCTGCCCAAATTGTCCTGATAACCGAGAGGGAGATCCAGAAAACTATCCTGAGGAGAATCGGTGTCCCTGTTGCCTAAATTGCTAACCTGAGGTATAATTGTTGTTTCCATTATTTCCATGATAAGCATTGTTGCGATTATTATTATTTCTCAAGCCCCCACGAAACCTGCCCCGTCTAGCATTACTGAAGCCCAAGTGATTCTGCACAAAGAAAGCGGTAGTTCTTTGCGGTGGGGTTGGTAACAGAGGTTCATATCGTTGGTTGGAGAGCTGACTTTGTGGAGAAATTAATGTGTAAGTAGACTGCTATGGAGATCAGTGTTGGAGATGGATCAGCCTTGGTAGACAAGCTGGTGACAAGATCTTTAAATTCACTACGTAACCCCCGAAACACATATAGGTTGAATTCCCGCCTAGGAGATTGGTCTGCCACCGCCGCAAGTTCATCAAACAATGCTTTTGCCTTCTGCAAGTAGGTGCTGGCAGAATCATCATGCTGGCATAGCTCTTGGAAGGAACCGTGAAATTGCATGATCCTGGAATTTGAAGGAGATGCAAAAGCTATTTCCAGCGTTCTCCAGATATCATGGGAGGTGTTACAATCCACAACTAAATGCAGAACTTCCACCGAGAGAGAGGATAAGAGGGCACTCATGATTAAGTGATCTTCTTGCTTCCATGTCAAGTATGCAAGATTGACGAGAGGATGAAGATCTTGCGTTGCAGATTCCAGATGAGAAGGAGGACATGTTGATGTGCCATCAACAAAAGAGTATACGCCTTGGCCCAAGAGGAATGGCTTCATCTGCATCCTCCAATATAGAAAGTTGGTATTGGAGAATTTTATAGACATTACCTGTTGCGTGTTAGGAAGGGATATGATGGCAGCAGTAGGGGACACACCATAGGTGGCTATCGGCGCCATAATGGAGAAAGAAGATTGGGGTGCAGATGCAGTAGAATAATGAAGTTCTTGAATGTCCATAGGAGAAAGAAGTTTGCGTAACACGTTCTTGATTGTTAGGAAGGGAAGAAATTTGCGAGATGACGTTCTTGATATTTGCTGGAAGAAGAGAACCGGATGTAAGGGAGAAGTCTCGAAAGAAGGTGAAAAAGGCTGCTGGGAAAGAAGACTGTTGGACGATAGAAGACTGCTGGATGTTTGTTTTGCTCTGATACCAAGTTAAGATTAAAGAGATAGTCTTTTGTATAATTATGATGAAATGATTGATAAACCAACCATCCCTTTGTATTTATACCTTTAGGGTTGTATACAATACAATGGTGGAATGTACTACACATGATAACTATCCCTATATATAATGTATTTACATATATGTGGACTCTTTCCTCTATAAAAAAACCAGTTCATTCTACTGCCCCGATCTGCAAAACAACTTCTGTCATTCCAAAAAATGTTCGTGAACCAGCATACTCACTAAAATCCCTATTATTATTTGTTTGAGAGTAATATAAAATTATTCTTGGGACCTCACTTAATAGCTTAAGTTATTGGGTTGAGATGGTTTTTTGATATGGTATCAGAGCCTTGTTGATCAAGTGGTTATAAGTTTGAATCTCACCACCTCCTTTTTTATTGATAAAAAATTATGGATAAGGTAGTGTGAACCTATGCAAGTTTTAAACCCGAAAGACTTTCACTTGAGGAGGTATGTTAGAGAGTAATATAAAATTATTTTTGGGACCTCATCTAATAGCTTAACTTACTGGGTTGAGATAGTTATTTGATAGCATTATACTCGCTAAAATCATCGTAGCAAAGAAGCATCCCTTTCCACGGCAAAGAATGACCCCATCCACGCCCAGCAGTAGCGACTTGTAGCAGAGACCTCTCCAACAGCTGACAACTTCTTTCAAACCCTTATCCTCAGCACCACCATATTACCACTCCTATCTAAGACCCTAGACTCCGACCTTCATAAAAGATTAGCTTTCACCTACCAATACCAATCATAATATTTTCGATATTAACCTCATACAAGTTTTTTATCCTTATATTAAAGTGAGTAATAAAATTATTATCCCTAATAATATTTGGAATATTAACCCCTTTTAGGTTTTTTTTTCCTTTGTTAAAAGTAAATAATAATATGATCCCTAATAATATTTTGGATAATAACCCCCTAACGGTATTTTTTATCCTTATATTAAAAGTAAATAATATGTTCTTGCCAAAAAAATTAAAAATAGTTTTTAAAGATAAGTCAAAATTTGTTGGAATTTTATGAACTTGTTGTCAAATCTAATGCAATATATTTTTTTAAACAATGCCAAAAGTGTTTAAAATTTTCTTTAAAAAGATGCTCAAAATAAATTTAGTATTTTTGGTCATATACAAAGAAAGAATTACATATTTTTAGGTTTTGGAAAGAAGAGGTTTGATTAGTAATCCTGTGGAGGATAGTTGATGGTATCAACAAATTGGTATTAACATTTTTGAAGGAATTGTCTTTCAACATTAACATATGATATTGGTCGGAAAATTTAGGGATGGAAAGGAAAATGTTAATGAATCCAGAAAGGATAATACCAGAAGTATTAAAAATGGAATTAGATGAAAAATTGTAAAGAATATGATAGCATGTAGCCTTGAATATATATTGTTTGATTACTAATGTTTGTATTGCTTTTTATCATAATTAGTTTTCAATGTTATGTTTGTTTCAGGTCCATCATATTCACAACAAGAGTAATATTTTAGATTCTCTATCTTTTGTGTCATTTAGAACTAATCAAGTGCTCGTGTATTTTGTATCTCAAGAAACTATTATGACTTGGATTGTAATAATATCTTTTAAATTGAATTTTTTAATGTAATTTATACTATCATGTATTCATACTTGTCATGCATGTGTGTTTTTCTTATTTACTTATTCTTAAAATATAGATATTTGAGAAATTGTGGTTGGAGCGATAAATATTGGATTAAAACCCTGGACAATTGGGTCGTGATTGGATAATGATTAATAGAAGTGTACAGGTTGTTGGTCGATAACTTGAGACTTCCCAAGATAGGGAGACTGTGCTGAAATTTCCATAGAAATTACAATGAACCTTGTGTCGCACGTGTACGGCGTCGCGACAATCGTTCACCCTCAGGTATGTATATAGTATCTATCAAGCAAATATGGAAAGACAAGGAATTGTGGTCTTTTATTAGTGGAAAATGGAATGGGAGTCACCACCTAGTATTTTGGTCACTAGAAACCCCAACTAATCTCAAAGATCAAGTATGGGGACTGGTTGCGTAAAGGGAAGGTATTAGCACCCCAACTACACCCTACCTAAGGTAAGCTGCATTGTTTTATTGTCTGATATATGTTAAGGCTTCATCGTATTTCTAATTGTTGGTCTGTCTACGGTTTAAGAAAAGTTCTCCTCGGTAAGGAGATCCTTATGTTATCAGGTAAAACTTAGTCGTTCTAACGTCAGCAAAAGAACTACCTTTTTAATATCGGAAATATGTTTTACGTATAAATTCATAATCCCTGATATTAAGACAAAAAAAAAAATTGGATTTTTTGAAATATTGGCCAAGTTCTCGTGTCTTTAATAAATTAGTTATTAAAGCCAAAATGCATGTTAAAACATATTTTTTTGAAGTTTTCTTTGTTGTATGAAAATACAATATGATTTTTTTAGCTTTGAGAGACTTGACCGTATCCATGAAACAAATGTTTTTTCTTTCAATGAAAACCAGGTATTTTAATACCAGATTTTTATTTTTACAGTATAAAAATACAAACCGATATTAACCAAAATAGATAGCAAAAATACACGAGAAAATCACAAATGTTTTTTTTGAAAAATATTTTTAAAATTTTTTGGAATGGGTCGGACCCGACCCAAAAAGAAACTGGGCCAAGATCAACCCAAAATAAAATACAATCTATCTTATATTAAGTTGGACTCATTACCCAACCGCATGGATTTGGTGATGATCCAACCCGAACTAGTTCCACGTGCCCATGCACATTAACCAATCCATTATAATTAGCAGTTCATCGTGCTTATGCACAAGAATCGGGTAATTATTTTTGCTTGCTTGCAGAAATGTGCATAGTGCATGTTTTGCATACAAGAAGATGAAACGGGAAATAGAGACAAGGGGGAGAGAATCACTAAGAATGTTCCCTTTTCATCATGAGTGACCTCCACTACTCCATAAGAAAACACCTAACAACTGTAAATGGTCTTGACCACCGTGATTTAAGCTTGCCAGGAAACACGCGGAGCCGTGAATTGAAGAGCAATACCTGTTGACCAGGGACAAACTCCTTATGTACAATGTGCTTGTCATGCCATGTCTTGGTTCTTTCCTTGTGTATCTTGGCATTCTCATAGGACTCATTTCAAAATTCATCCATCTCGTTAAGTTGCAGGATTCTTTTCTCACCTCCAACTTGCAGACCCATGTTCAGTTGTTTCATTGCCTAGGATGCCTTATGCTCTAATTCAATAGGAAGATGGCATGCCTTCCCAAAAACTAATCGATATGGAGACATTCCCAAAGGTGTTTTAAATGTTATCCTATACGCCTATGGTGCATCATCTAGCTTTCTTGCCTAGTCTTTTCGAGAGTTATTCACTGTCTTTTCTAGAATCTGCTTCACTTCTCTATTCGACACCTCTGTTTGGCCATTTTTTTAGGGTGATGAGCTAATGCTCTCTTGTGTCTAACTCGATACTTAGATAACAATGCTTCAAACTGCTTGTTGCAAAATGAGTTCCTTCATCACTGGTGATGGCTCCAGGAGTACCAAATCGGTAAAGATGTTCTTCGTAGAAAATTAAGTACCACCTTGCCATCATTTATAGGCGTTATAATTGCCTCTATCCACTTTGATGCATAATCCACTTGCTAAGAGAATATATTTGTTGTCGTAGGATGAAGGAAAAGGTCCCATGAAATCAATGCCCTAAATGTCAAATAACTTAACTTCTAGGATATTCTGCAATGGCATTTCATTTCGATGACATATATTCCCAGTATGCTGACATCTATCACAAGCAATAACAAAAGCATGAGCATCTTTAAACATAGTGGGCCAATAAAAACCAGGCTATGAGAACTTTGGCTATAGTGTGTTGTGCTCCAAAGTGCCCCCCATATTCAAGTGTGTGGCAATGCTTCAATATGTTTGTCATTTCCTCTTCTGGAACGCACCTCCTGATGACTTGATCTGCACAATGCCGATAGAGTATCGGCTCTTACCAGAACTAGTGTTTGACTTCAGCAAGAAATTTCTTCTTTTGTTGGTAAGAAAAATATGGCGGGATGATCTTACCTGCAAGAAAATTGACATAATCTGCATACCAAGGAATGAAACTGTTAGTGGAAATTGCTAAGATTCTTTCATCGAGGAAAGCTTTCATTTATAACCGTGAATTTAGGCTCTAGTTGTTGTGCCAATTCCAGTCGTGAAAAATGATCTGCCACCACGTTCTCAGTCCCCTTTTTATCTTGAATTTCTATATCAAATTCTTGCGATGCAGAATTGGATTCAACGAACAAGTCTGGGCTTGGCATCTTTCTTGGACACTAGGTGTCTAATTGCAACATGATCAGTATACACCAGCACCTTGTTTCCCATCAGATAAGGCTGAAACTTATTAAAAGGCATAGACCACAACAAGAAACTCTTTTTCAGTTGTGGCATAATTAAGCTGGGCATAATTGAGTGTTCTTGGCATAGTATATGGTGTGAAACACGTTGTTTTTTTCACTACCCCAAAGACTTGCCCCAATTACATAATCACTTGCATCACACATCAGCTCAAATGGTTTCTCCCAATCCCGTGTACTTACAATAGGAGTTGTCACTAACTTCTCTTTCAATAGCACAAAGGCTGTCATGCATTCTTCGTCAAACTAAAACTTTGTGTCTTTTAGCAACATATTGCATAGTGGTTTGGATATTTTAGAGAAGTCTTTGATGAACCTCCTATAAAATCCTGCATGGCCAAGGAAACTCCTAACCCCTTTTACGTAGTTGGCGGGAAGCTTGTCTATTGCCTCAATTTTAGCTATACCTACCTCTATTCCTTTTTCGAAATCCGGTGCCCCAACACTATACCTTTCTTTACCATGAAGTGATATTTTTCCCAGTTCAATATCAAGTTTGTCTTCCAAAACCAATGCCAACTTTGCAAGGCAGTCATCAAAAGAAGTTTCAAATACAGGAAAGTCATCCATGAAGACCTCAATGATCTGCTCCACCATATCTGAAAAGATAGCCATCATGCACCTCTGAAAGGTAGCTAGTGCATTACACAACCCAAAAGGCATTCTTCTGAAAGCAAAAGTACCATAAGGGCAGTGAAAGTGGTCTTCTCTTGGTCCTCAGGTGCGATGGCTATTTGGTTGTATCCTGAATAACCATCTAGGAAACAATAGTATTCATGCCCGGCTAACCTGGCCAACATCTGATCAATGAATGGTAGGGGGGAGTGATCTTTGCGAGTTGCCTTGTTGAGCTTTCGGTAATCCATGCAAATCCTCTAGTTACCAATCTAGCAGGTATCAGTTTGTTATCTACATCCCTTACCACTATCATTCCTCCTTTCTTTGGCACAACTTGAACTGGGCTCACCCATGAGCTATCAGAGATTGGATAAATAACACTAGCATCTAACCATTTCAGAACTTCTTTCCGGAATACCTCTTTCATTATCGAATTTGTTGTTACCCATTTTTGGGTCCCCACACAAAAAGGAGAAAATACAAAAAAAAAGAGTCGAAAAAAATTCATAAAAAGGAAAATAAAAAAATATGTAGTAGTGAGAAAAGATGTCGGAGCGCCCAAAACATTAGCCAAAAATTGGTTAAGGAGGTTAAAAAATGCAAAGATTGAAATTTGACAGTATATCGTTGACTGATGAGAGCTCTATTGACAAAGAAAATTCAATTTGACAAAAATATCCAAAATCAATTTAGACCGATAGAGTATCCATGAAATTCAATGTTTATGGACTCAATTAAATTTTATCTAAGGTTTAATTGAATTTATAGAGGGTTTGTGTAACACCCTAATTTTACTATTAGTTTATTCGTTAATCTTCCCCCCTATAAAGGGTAGATGAAGCATAAATTTTTTTTTCTCTCGCCGAAATTTCATTAGTCTCCCCTATACCAGGAGATTCCAAGTTATCAACAATGTACCCTGCATACATCTAGAATTACATCTCATCCATAATCACATCCATGTTTAGTAAAATCAACTGCATAATTCATTCCAGATTATGTTTAGGACCATAATTATTCCCAAACTCCATCTTACATCACACGCAATAAGTTAATAATTAAAAGAGCCAATTCGAGCATGAAGATTTCATATATATATATATATATATATATATATATAACACAACATAGTTTAATATTCTAACACAATCTAGTACACTCTAATATCCCAAGCATAGGTTGATACATTTAATATTTCAGAAACAAAATATTACGAATATAATATTCTATACAGGTTACATGTTTACTACATAACAAAATTACACCACAAATCCTTAAGTTCCTAACTTATACAAAAAGGGATCAAAGAACTTAAAATCTATTCCTGACGTGAATGGGAGGGACCCAAAAAATATAAAGTTTTCATATAATTAAAATACAAGTAATCTACAGAAGAAAAATTAACAGCATATTTATCTACTAAAATCGTATGAGATTCTCAATACAACCATAAACCCCTTTTAAAGGTTATAAAAAAATTTGTTTATGTTGACTACTTCTCCCCTTTTCAACATCGAAAGATCATGTTGTTGACACCAATGACCTCCATCGGTGTCTTTAGTTGCCGTCCCAGGAACAACTAATCAATTTAGTGAAAATGCCAACACGAACATAACCGTTTATGTCGTTAACTATTTTAAAACTAAAATAGTAAATCAGCGTTCCATATTACCTTGGGAGGTTTTCAGGTATGCCGATGTTAAGAATTCTCGACATCATTAGCTTTCACCTTAGAAAGCTAATCAAGTTTATAAATTTTGCCAATATCGACATCACTCGCCTATATCATTAACTATTCTAAAACCAAATAGTTAATCAAGCATATAAATTTTGTCAATATCGACGTCACCTGTCGATATCATTAACTATTCTGAAATCGAATAGTTAATCAAGTGTATAAATTTTGCCGATATCGACATCACCCGCCGATATCATTAACTATTCTGAACCGAATAGTTAATCAAGGTTTATATTTCTCCTCCTATGTACCGTAATGCCGATGTTAACTCGACTTGGTTAGCATCATTAGCCTCCCATATCGAGACGAGACAAATCAAATTCGAGAAACTGTCATTATCAAGATTTGTTGTTACTTGTTCATTTTCTCCAAAAGAACCCATAAACTAAATCTAGTCCTCCGATTCTATTTTTTTGTTTTTATCATTTTACCTTTCCTTTCCCCCTTTTCTTTTCCTCATCAATAAGCACCAAATTTTTATAATTCAATAGTTGGTTAAAATAATTATTAACTAGAGGAGATATAGGTTCCAAATACCTACCTATTTGTAGACGCTCGACTTGCGTTTCCCGTGGTTGTTGTACTCCTCCCGCGGTTCCTCCTAAAACCACAAACACCCATCATTATTCTATATTAGTCCACATATCACACGCAACAGCAACAATGAACATAATATTCATTTCTCTTTTACCAATCTTTTCTTTCTCACTTACATTCCTCATTATTATCCTTTAACTTTTCAGCTCATTAGTAGTCCAAATGGACATCATAAATTAAATTTTGATAACAGTTTATTCTTTTTGAAGATCAAGACACACTTTATGAAGGGCAAGAAAACAAATTCTACCCTTAATATGGCTAAATTTCGTCGTTTTATCTACTTGGCCGAATCTGCCAACGGGGGTGGCAGCTTGACCTCTCCTCAAATTTTTATCTCGTATCCGGAGTTCCGGGACTCCAAATTAGGCGAGGTCGGTCTTGTTGGAAAGCTAACACTCCCGGCTACAACTTCTATGAGGGGATCCTCCCTGGATTCTATAGTTTTCAGGTCCAAATTTCCCTAGGAAACGGGCAACGAACACCCGCCCTGTTTGCTAATGGAGAAAGTATCTCCAATTCATCTTAAATCCCTGCTTTCTCATCGTCACATGACCATGCCTTCCCTTTATTCATGGCATTCCGTCTCATTTTATGTCTTCTTAAGGTCACTTGTACCAAATTAATTAATTAAGCACATCATAAGTTTGCATTCCCTCTCTGCAGTATCCCCCAACAGAGAACGTGCCCAAGGAACCAAAAGTTCCCTTCCTCTCTTTATGCACTCATTTCTTCTTCTTCTTCAAGGCACTTAGATTATTCTAATCCATTTAACCTCACTCATTTCTCGCATTTTCCCAACATTTTATGTTAAAGAACCCTAATTCCCAATTCAAGAAAAGCATAAACTTCTAATCAAATTGAAGTTGATTTCATAGAAATTGGAATTTGAACTCCTTACTTGGATGGAAATCTAAACTTTACTTCACAAATTTAGAGGAATCTTAGCCTTCTTCTCCTTTTATATAGTCGGCCACTCTTCCCCCTCTTTTCTCCACCAATTCTTCACTTTTCTTCTTGTTAATTCTTCCACCCGATTATGTTCCTCCACTTAATAATTCCAAGGCTTATTTGGGTTTACTAATTTTAGGCGTTAACAGTAAAGGCTCATTTGACAGAGAAAATCTTGTGGTATTATGAGCCAAATTACCAACAAGACTGAAATAGGTTGAAGCAAAAATGATCAAATAAAAGATAATAATAGGGCAGGCTTCATCCTTCCATTTTCATAAATCTCCTTTTAGGCTAGCCTTCCCACAACAGCTCTTGTAGAGCTCTCATTGACGGTGGGGACAAAAACTGCGGTCAAAATTTGAGTCCTTCAAAATTGAGGCTGCCTTTTTTCGCACCTTGTCTTGACCATCGGTGCTTTTTGAGCATTCTGCTTCTAGTGCCTTTACTGATCCACCACTCAAGCATGATTAGGTAGAGGGTTTGTGTTCACATTAGGAGCATCTTCCAATGCTATCCACCCTGCCTTAATTAGTTGCAAAAGCTTTCTCTTGAAGGCGTTGCAAGTGTGGATGCTATGTCCAGCAACACCAGCATGGTATTCACAAGTGAGCTCTGGCTTGTACCAATTAGGGTAAGGTGGCTGCACGAGTGTCGGAGGTTCGGGAGCTACCCGCCCGATGCTTACTAGCTTACGGTACATCTCATTCAAGGGTAGCGGTAATGGAGGTAGTTGTTCTTGGACCCTTTGGTAATTTCCAATTTGGCTTTTGGCTTGAAAGTTTTGGGGCTCAGGTTTTTTGATGTCGACAACTTGGGATGGAGTGTGGTAGTTTTGGGATAAGGTTTTCCTACCCTTATAGTCGTCTCCAATATGGTTGACATCTTTCCTTTCGAAGCCTCTTTTCTCGGTGGGTGCAGAAATTCTACCACTCTTGACGCCTTGCTCTAGACGCTCACACACTACCACAGCGTCAGTGAATTGTTGTGCCGAACTACCCATCACATGCTCATAATATGGTGCTTTGAGTGTGTTGGCAAATAAAGTGACCATCTCCTTATCCAAAAGTGGAGGATGGACTTGAGCAGCTGATTCTCGCCATCTTTGAGCATATTCCCTTATGCTTTCTTTGTCCCTTTTCTCTAGATTGGACAAGCTAGTTCTGTTGGGAGCAATGTCCATGTTGTACTTATACTGCTTGATAAAAGCATCCACCAGGTCTTTCCATCTCCGGATCTTTGTGTTGTCCAATCTCATGTACCAGCTCAATGTTGCCCCACTTAAGCTATCTTGAAAAAAGTGCATCAGTAGTTTTTCATCATGTACTACTCTCGCCATTTTATTGCAATAGGATTTGATATGAGTCATGGGGCATTGTGTTCCACTATATTTGATGAACTCAGGAACACGAAACTTTTTCGGAACAACCACATTTGGGACCAAACACATCTCTGCTGCCCGTACTGGGTCATATAAGTCTACCCCCTCAATTACTCTGATTCTGGCTTCCAGCACCTCCATCTTATCTTGATCAATGCTATCAGATGACTTGGCCTTGTGGGACTCATTAGCAAATGCATCCATGATCATAGGGGTGGTGCAAGGTGTGTTGCCGATCGCACAAATGTTGGATTATGTTGAGGCTCTTGACCATGCTCACTCATTCTTTCTTCGGGTGAGCTATTGTTGGAATCTGATTAAAAGTGACCGGGCGGTTAGAAGGACCTTCACCAGAGGTATTTCTCAGTGTTTGCTCGAGTAAGCTAGTGAGGCGAGCCACACTTGTCTTCAGAGACTCCAACTCTTCTTGAAAATGGGCGTCACGGTGAGCGCGCTCTTCATCTTCCATGTTTCTCGCTCGAAGTCGAGTGTTGTAGACTCTTTGGGGACCTATATTTCAACCTGATGCATGTATGTATGTTATTTACAATGAATGGATGTATGTGTACGATGCAAATGTATGTACACGCGTATTAGGGAGTTCATACTTTAAAGATAGGTTTGGGCCATTACATGATGGGTGGCTTTCTACCTTGTCTCAAAAGGGTCTCTTCTTTGTCCTAGTGATCACCCTCGTGAAGGCAATACAGGGGCTTAGTAAGTAATGGGATGGCATATGCACCAATCATTACTAGTCTAAGCACTCAGCGAAAAGTTGGGGTTTACACAAACTTAAACCTTGACTAAAAGTCATAAGATAAGCTGCTAGTCCCCCACTTAACCTAAAGTTTTTTTTCCAGTATAATCTCTCATAAAATGTGAATGATGCATAAAACAATTTTATACAATGCATGAATAAACATATACAAATTTAAAGTGTATGAGCAAATGAGGAAATGAAAATCAACAATAACACAAAACCAAATAATAAAACACAATAATCAGACAAAAACAAAACTTAGTCCACAAGGTCCCTAGTGGAGTCGCCATTCTGTCGCACATGTGCGGCGTCGCGGCGATCGTCCACCCTCACTCATGGTGTGTGTATCTGGAAAATATGGGGAGACAAGAAGTTCTTGTCTTTTTATTAGTGGAAAAAATAGAATGGGAGTCGCCACCTAGTATTCTGGTCACTAGGAACCCTAACTGGTCTTAGAGATCAGGTACGGAGACTGGTTGCGTAAAGGGAAGGTATTAGCACCCCAAATACGCCCTACCTAAGGTAAGCTACATTGTTTTATTTGTCTGATCAAAATCTAAGGCTTGGTCGTGTTTTTTAATTGTTGGTCCTTTCTGTCTAAGATTCAAGAAAAGCCCTCCTAAAAAAGGAGGTTCTTATCTTAATGAGGTAAAACCTAACCGTTCTAGCGTCAAATAAAAAAAACTACATTTTTAATATCAGGAGTATGTTTTACGTATAAATTCGTAATCCTGGATATTAAAAGAAAACAAAATAATTTTTTTGGATTTTTTGAAATATTGGCTAAGTTCTCGTGACTTTAATAAACTGGTTATTAAAGCTAAAATGCATGCTAAAACATAATAATTTTTTTTTGAAATTTTATTTGTTGTATGAAAATACAATATGATTTTTTTGCTTTTAGAGACTTGGCCGTATGCATGAAAACAAAAACATTTTTTTTCAAAGTTTTGACGAAAAACCGGGTATTTTAATACCGGATTTGTATTTTTACAAAATTTAGTAAAAAATACGCGGGAAATCACAAATTTTTCTGAAAATATATTTTTTGAAAGTTTTTTGAACTAGGCCGAGACCGGCCCAAAAAAAAATCCGGGCCGAAGCCCCTTTCTTGCATGACAAGTGGGCGTGAATTATAATTCACGCCCACTGTTCATGCATGAAAGGCGTGAATTAATTCACGCCCGCCTGTTCATGCATGAACGAAGGCGTGAATTAATTCACGCCCGCTGTTCATGCGGTGAACAGCGAGGAAGAAGAAGAAGAAGAAGAAGAAAAAGAAAAAGAAAAAGAAGAAGGGGGAAGGAAGGCCGACTGCGATGGCGGTGGTCCGGCGGCGTGAAGGGGCGGTGTTGGCGGATGGTGGGCGAGGCGGCGGTCTTTCTTCTTCTCCCTCTCGCTTCGCTTTGCTGTTTTCTTCCTCGTTTTTTGTTCTCTCGTCAACAAGGTTTCTTCTTCCTTTTTCGTTGACGGTGGCTCAAGGTGGGGGCGAAGAAAGGACCGGTGGTGGTTCGCGGAGGGCGCTCGCGGATTCTAGGCCGCCGCTTTGTGGTTCTTCTTCTCCCCGCTTCTACTCCTCCCCCGGTTTTCTTTCTCTACGTTCCGTTCTGTTTCTCTTCTCCCTCTCTCGGATTCCGCGTTGGCGTTAGCGCGCCGATGGTGGCGGAATGGCGGTCTTGGATGGTGGTGGCCGAAGGCCACGGTGGAGAGGTAGCACGGCGGCGGTGCCCGGTGGTGAGGAATGGTCCTTCTTTTTCTCTATGCGGTGTCGCCCGGTCTCTATTCTTCGCTTCCCCTGTATGCTTTCGCTTTCTCTCCTTTGTCTCCCCAAAAACTGTTGTTTCTCTTTCGGTTTCTCCTTTGTTCTTGGCGGTGGCGGGCTTTGTTGGCGACGCTGCTTGGTGACAAGGCGAAATGATGGTGGCGCGGCTTCCAACGGTGGAGGGAGAGAAACCGAGAGAGAGAGATGAGTTCATTGTTCTTCTCCCCTATTCTTTTGTTTTTATGTTCTTTCCTTCTATTCTCTCGTCGGCTCAAGCCTTCCCCTCTCGGTTCGTCTACCCTTCTCTCCTTCTCCAAAATTTTTCTGCCCCTTTCTCTTCGTCTCTCTTCCTCTATTTATAAGCAGGAAAGAGGGAGCTCCCCCGCTCCGTCCAATCGTGGTGCGGGGGGGAGTGGGGCTACCTTACCTCTGCGGGGTAAGGTGGCCGCCCGTTTGCAAGCATGGCGCGTCTGTTTCTTCCATAATAGTGGGAGGGTATGGGTTGTTGCTTGTGTCATGGTTTAGCCAAGTTGGGGGAGAGAGAAGGAGAGGGTGAGCGGTAAAAAGATTTCAAAAATCTTCTTCTCCCCTTCTATTTGTAGGGGAGAAGAAGCCGCCTGATCTTGGTTCAAAAGCGCACCGTGCGATTTTTTTTTTTTTTTTTTTGAAGAAAAGGAAAAAAATTTGGGAGTGACCCAAAAATGGGTTATGACAGAAAGGAGGGACGGGAGTAGCTATAAACCCGAGAAAAAATAAATAAATAAAAGTAAAGAAATTCATGCATATGGTTAAATAAAAACGGGAATTCAAAAAATTTTGAATATAAATTTTCGAGGCGAAATAATTCGAGACATTATAATAAACCCAATCTCGTTGAGGGTTGGATGTAATTGAAGAGAATAATACACTTAAAGAAAAGGATACCTAAATGCAAATAAGGGAAATTATAGAGTATAAATACCCTCTCCTCACCAAAAAATTTGCAGGAACCATAAGGAAAGAAAATAGGGAGTTTTGTATCCATTCTTGCAAGATCAAGAGAGAAACAATAAAATTTCAAGAAACCATCCAAGATTAAGGGTTTATAGATGGGATAAACACTTGTGTGCAAGGGATTAACAAGAAAATTGAACAAGAAGAAAAGAAAGGAGGGAGTTGAAAATCTTCAACTGGTTGAAGATCAAAATCTTAATTTGTCTTGGGTAAGGTGTTCTAAACACGATCTTAAAAATTCATTTCAAATTCGATAATGAATTGATTCCTTGATATTGAATTATAGGTTAGGGTTCTTAGACATGAATTGGGGAAAAAGTATTTGTTGTTAAAATTAAGTTAATTCATGTGTGGTGTGTAGTTTATGAAAGTATTGTGTGAAGGGAAGGGGGTGACGAATCTAGACAGACTCGTCTCCTAACTTTTGGTGAGATTTCAGGTAGAAGGATGAGGGAATTAGGATTGGGTTCCTTCATAGACATTGTAGATTTGGATGTTAGCTAACCAAGGAAATTAGTCTTGCTCAATTTGGAGATGTAGAACTCCAGTTATGGGTTACCAACCGAGACTGAGTCATGACTGATTCCGTCAGGGCAAGTAGGACTAATTCGTTTATGAGCAATTTTGACTATCTTGGAGGTAGAACTGGGTTCTCCTTCCTCAGAGAACTTGTAGCCTTGTGTCTTAGCTTTCTAACGTGATCAACCTCACTTAAAATGGAGTTCTAGAACTCTAGATATAGTTAAAAATCTAATGAGTGTTCAAACAGTAACAGTTCAATGTGTAGACAGTAACGATTGGACAATAACAGTTGGACAGTAATAGTTCAATATCTAAACAGTAACGGTTGGATGATCAATGAGTCCAATGTCTAGATAGTAACAATTGGACAGTAACAATTCAAAGTTAGACAGTAAGAGTAGACTTTCACGTGAATACTATAAATAAGAATATAAAAAAATTGAGTCATACGAATACTTGCACATTGAGATACTAACTCTGAAAATATATATGATATATGTATGTATGCTATTATGAGGAAATGAACATGCATAGAAAGTAACATATGAGTAATGGATGAATATGGATTCTCTATAATATCGGCTTGAAGGAATCATAACCAAAAACTTCCTTGTAATTCGGGAGGAGCAACCGAGATTGGATCTTTAGTTAGGGGAGGTCGCGAGACAAGCGAAGCAGGTGCGTGATTTTCCTCCTATTTGCACTTATACAATTTAAAATTCTTTCGGTGAATGCAATTACAATAAATATCGTGTTCAGTGTAAATAAAGTCTAGCATATTTACAAGATTAGTTTTGGCTAATGGCATCCGTGATAGGATTGCTTAGGAGATGATTTACAAGATTAGCTTCGGCTAATGGCATCCGTGATAGGATTGCCGGGAAATGAATTACAAGATTAGACTTTGCAAGGTCACCTAGGTTCATGCAAGTAAATAAGAGTATTCAAATTAAAAATATGCAAATAAGTGTTAATTGGGTTTAAAAGATTTACAAGCAAAATATAAGTTCTCTGTTAGAATTATTATGGATCCGATAGAAAATTAATACTTCATTCGTATACATTACATGAGCATATATATATTTCTTTATCAACATAATGGTATGTTTGTTTATGTAACGAGTCCATAAAATATCTAGGGAGATCATTAGTTTAGGACTCTACTTTGTCAAGCTTATGTAAATATTTAACTTAAACAAAAGAGAATTAACGCATTTATGTAGTATACTTTTGTGTAAACCTTGATGTATTTATAAAAGTTCAGCTTAGCATGTAGTATTTTAGTTATCTTGTAATTAACCCTTTTGAAATGTTTAAGAACACTTATTATGTTGTAAATGCTTTCTTTGCATGTTAGTATACCTTTTCTTTTAAATTTTATGATATGATATGTGGACTATGTTTATATTGAACTTAGTCGTAGGATATATATAGTGTAGATTGTATAAGGTGTTGAATTATGATGTTTGATATAAGGTCCGGAATTATGGGACCTTGTGATGATGGGTTGATTGAGTAAATTGATAGTAGTCGATAACTTGGGATGTCCTAAATACAAATGAAACTCTGCCGAATTTTCGGTAAATTAAAAAAAAAATTACCCTCAAATTAAGAGGATATGTTAAGATCTTTTAACATTGATCAAGTCGTAAAGTCGGATTATTCTTGTGCTTCTAATTATATTTCCTTTGTTTCTTTGAAACGGCTTCTAAAGAAGACAATGAATAGAGCCTACGAAATTACACTATTTTCCTATTCAAAATGTATATTTTTGATTTGGTCATTGGAGTTTTGTATTTTTGTAATCAAATCCCCGGGTAAATTGTAATCGGATCCCTTGATTTTAGTGTCATTTACAAGACAATCTTTGGTTTTTGATTTATGCGATTTGACCTTCAATTGATCAATAAATTTCCAATTTCTTCAATTTAGCCCCTGATTTAGTCAATTTCAGCCTTTCTATTTATGCGCCTTTTCCTATTTGGTCATTGGTTTCGGATTGTTTCAATCAAGTCCCTAATTGGCCATCAAACTTCAATAAATATGCAATTAAACCCCTAATTTGATTAAATCAACTCTTAAAAATTCTAATTTGACCCTAGAACTTTAATTTCTTCCAATAAAAGCCTAAATTGACTTAAAAATAAATTTTTCTTGCAATCAAACCCTCCATAAATTCAATTAAACCTTAGATAAAATTTAATTGAGTCCATAAACATCGATTTTGAATATATATTTTTTTCAAATTGAATTTTCTTTGTCAACAAGGCTCTCATCGATCAATGATATACTGTCAAATTTCAATATTTGCAAGGGAGGATTCCAAAGCAGAGGAAGAACAAAAGGTTTGCAATGGTTACTCAAAAGAAGCGGCGGTTTGTGGTGGGTTGAGGGTGGCGACAACCAGATTAGAGTCCATTACAAAGAAAAAAAAAGAATTTTAATATGTTAGGGCTTTAATACCAAGTTAAGAATAACAAGAGGCCTAGCCAATTAGTTAGCCAACCTTTTCTATTTATACATGCGGGACAATGTATAATAGTTAATGTAGAGATTACAACACAAGAATAATAAACCTTTCCCGAATATATACAAGCCTATAATATGTAATATCCTAATATCCTATAATAGCTATAATTTGTTAAATATCGACTCCCAATAGATATCCATGTCAATAGAAAACCCTATGCAACTTGATTGAAGAGTATATATTAGGGTTCTTTAAATTGAATCTTCAACTTTTTCTGGAAAAAAAAACTTACTCATTATGATCCTTATGGATAGTTCATATATTATGTGAATCTTCTCAACTACAATACATGTAGAAAACTATTTAATCAGCAAGAGTAAAACAATTTATGATCTCTATGCATTCTTTCAACTCATCAATAAAATATGAGTTATTTTTAAAACATTGCATTAATCATTTAAAAAAGTTAGTGGGAATAAAATAATTGTAGTGAATATATATAGCAGTACCTATCTTAAAATAAGATGAGAAATATTTATTATTTTCTTCGAGAATGAGATGAGGAAATATTTTAATTGATGGGGAATCTTATAAACTTTTAAGCACGAGCTAGTAAATAAAGTGGTCCAAAAGCTCAAAACCTAAACGACAACTCTTTGCCGCAGGACTATAATTTGTAGTTTTGTCGAACATCTACAAATGCATGCACTCTTTAAACACGTAATCCAAATGTTGCACTCTTTCAACACATGAACTAGAAGACAAAATATTAGGATAACTAATTAATTCTGATCTCAACAATGAAGATCACTAAACTTCTATCAAATCAATAAATTTTTACATATCATTTTTTTTGACAATTTATAAAATAGTTTTTCGTGCAAGAAAATAGGAATAATTTTTTTAAAAAATTATTAATTAAAAAATCATCATTTTATACTAGGACCGATTATGGGCTTCACAACTTGAATTTTATTTGGAAGGTTAATTAGTAGTTTTAATTGAAGTTATTTATAGAGTAGACTATTTTGTTTATTTTCGAGTTGTCAAGCTCACCAATTATTACACTATTAATGATTAAAACAATTGTCGTTTCAAAAGAATATAGTTTATTTATTTATATTTAAAAGATTTAAATTTTAAGTTAATTGATAGGATCAATTATATAACCTATAAAGCACGAGTAAAACACTTTTTTGGGATAAATCAAGTAAGCAAGAGGCAAGAGCTCAAAACCTATACGACAACTCTTTGCTAAAGGACTATAATTTGTAGTTTTGTCGAAGGTCGGCACGAGTAAAATACTATTGGGATGATTGAATCGGGAAGGATTCATTGTGACCACAGGAGGTGTTGATAGATTGAATCGGTTTAAGATCACCAAGTATGAAGGTGATAATAGTTTTTTATCAACTTTCTTTTTTGTCCAATGTCCGAACCCTTCTGTGAATGCTCATGTGTCCCAGTTGGCGTCAACAGTGACAAGCACTTGGCTCCCAATGTCGACCATGTTCTTGTGATGTTTGAACCAGATGCATATTGATATTATCTTATGATGTAGCTTGATTAATGTTTTGAAACAGTAATGTGGTTATATTTTGGATTGGTTTTGGATTCGATTCTATTACGAGCATATTATTTTTTGGCTCGATGTTTTACATTGATTCAAGAAATAGGTTTATATTTTTTGTGTTATAGGTTGACAAATATGTGATTATTGCTTGCATTTTAGCTGCATTGATCAATGGCATGAACTTGATTGCTGAAAAATGTTAGATTTTTATTAGATTTGATCACTATTATTATTGTACCCTCCTCACGAGAGCGATGTCACGACGACAATTCTCGGGCGGTGTCTTTTGGAATGGTCTTTGGTTTGTTTGGGAAGTCATCACCTAGTATTATAGCTTTTAGAAAACCTAACTAGTTTATTTTAAAAGATTCTAGGTAAGGGACTGGTTGTGTAAATGAAAGATATTAACACTCATAATGCGCCTTAGCTGAGGTAAGGTGCATCGTTTTTTATTTGTTTGCTATTGTCTGATGAAGTCTATCTCTACTAACTTACTATGACGGGTCTGCTATGATGAACAAATCCTAATTTTCTAAGTCAAGAACTTGGTCTGGCAAGGTGAAATATCCTCAATTATTGTTGAGACTTCTTTCGAGGGAAAAATAAAATTATGTTTTTTGGTTGTCGCATCATTCCTAATAATATTTCAAATAAAATTATTTCTAGATTTTATCCTTATATTAGAAGTAAATGAGTTGTATTATTCATAATAATATGTTGGATATTAACCTCATACAAGTTTCTTATCCTTATATTAAAGTGAGTAATAAAATTATTATCCCTAATAATATTTGGAATATTAACCCCTTTTATGTTTTTTTTCCTTTATTAAAAGTTATTAATATTATTATCCCTAATAATATTTTAGATAATAACCCCTAACGGTATTTTTTATCCTTATATTAAAAGTAAATAATATGTTCTTGCCAAAAAAATTAAAAATATTTTTAAAGATAAGTCAAAATTCATTGGAATTTTATGAACTTGTTGTCAAATCTAATGCAATATATTTTTTTAAACAATGCAAAAAGTGTTTAAAATTTTCTTTAAAAAGATGCTCAAAATAAATTTAGTATTTTTGGTCATATACAAAAAAAGAATTACATATTTTTAGGTTTTGGAAAGAAGAGGTTTGATTAGTAATCCTTTGGAGGATAGTTGATGATATCAACAAATTGGTATTAGCATTTTTGAAGGAATTGTCTTTCAACATTAACATATGATATTGGTCGGAAAATTTAGGGATGGAAAGGAAAATGTTAATGAATCCGAAGGGATAATACCGGAAGTATTAAAAATGGAATTAGATGAAAAATTGTAAAGAATATGATAACATGTAGCCTTGAATATATATTGTTTGATTACTAATGTTTGTATTGCTTTTCATCATAATTATTTTTCAATGTTATGTTTGTTTTAGGTCCATCATATTCACAACAAGATTAATATTTTAGATTCTCTATCTTTTGTGTCATTTGAAACTAAACAAGTGCTCGTGTATTTTATATCTCAAGAAACTATTATGACTTGGATTGTAATAATATCTTTTAAATTGAATTTTTTAATGTAATTTATACTATCATGTATTCATACTTGTCATGCATGTGTGTTTTTCTTATTTACTTATTCTTAAAATATACATATTTGAGAAATTGTGGTTGGAGCGATAAATATTGGATTAAAACCTAGGACAATTGGGTCGTGATTGGATAATGATTAATAGAAGTGTACAGGTTGTTGGTCGATAACTTGAGACTTCCCAATATAGGGAGACTGTGCTGAAATTTCCATAGAAATTACAATGAACCTTGTGTCGCACGTGTACGGTGTCCCAACGATCGTTCACCCTCAGGTATGTATATGGTATCTATCTAGCAAATATGGAAAGACAAGGAATTTTTATCTTTTATCAGTGGGAAATGGAATGGGAGTCCCACCTAGTATTTGGTCACTAGAAACCCCAACTGATCTCAAAGATCGAGTAAGGGGACTAGTTGCGTAAAGGGAAGGTATTAGCACCCCAACTACACCCTACCTAAGGTAAGCTGCATTGTTTTATTGTCTGATATATGCTAAGCTTCATCGTATTTCTAATTGTTGGTCCGTCTACGATTTAAGAAAAGTTCTCCTCGGTAAGGAAATCCTTATCTTATCAGGTAAAACCTAGTCGTTCTAACGTCAGCAAAAGAACTACCTTTTTAATATCGAAAATATGTTTTACGTATAAATTCGTAATCCCTGATACTAAAACAAAAAAAATATTTTTCATCATGAGTGACCTCCACTACTCCATAAGAAAACACCTTAACAACCGTAAATGGTCCCGACCACTTGTGATTTAAGCTTGCCGGGAAACAAGCGAAGCCATGAATTGAAGAGCAATACCGTTGACCGGGGACAAACTCCCGACGTACAATGTGCTTGTCATGCCATGTCTTGGTTCTTTCCTTGTATATCTTGGCATTCTCATAGGACTCATTTCAAAATTCATCCATCTCGTTAAGTTACGGGATTCTTTTCTCACCTCCAACTTGCGAGATCCATGTTCGGTTGTTTCATTGCCCAGGATGCCTTATGCTCTAATTCAATAGGAAGATGGCATGCTTTCCCAAAAAACTAATCGATATGGAGACATTCCCAAAGGTGTTTTGAATGTTGTCCTATACGCCTATGGTGCATCATCTAGCTTTCTTGCCTAGTCTTTTTGAGAGTTATTCACTGTCTTTTCTAGAATCTGCTTCACTTCTCTATTTGACACCTCTGTTTGGCCATTTGTTTGAGGGTGATAAGCTAATACTCTCTTGTGTTTGACTCCATACATAGATAACAATGCTTCAAACTGCTTGTTGCAAAATGAGTTCCTTCATCATTGATGATGGCTCTAGTAGTACCAAATCTGGTAAAGATGTTCTTACGTAGAAAATTAAGTACCACCTTGCCATCATTTGTAGGCATTACAATTGCTTCTATCCACTTTGATACATAATCCACTGTTAAGAGAATATATTTGTTGTTGTAAGATGAAGGAAAAGGTCCCATGAAATCAATGCCCTAAATGTCAAATAACTCAACTTTTAGGATATTCTACAATGGCATTTCATTTCGGCGAGATATATTCCCGGTATGTTGACATCTATCACAAGCAAGTAACAAAAGCATTAGCATCTTTAAACATAGTGGGCCAATAAAAACGGTATCGAGAACTTTGGTTGCAGTGTGTTGTGCTCCAAAGTGCCCCCCATATTCAAGTGTGTGGCAGTGCTTTAGTGAGTTTGTCATTTCCTCTTCTAGAACGCACCTCCTGATGACTTGATCTGCATAATGCCGATAAAGTATCGGCTCCTCCCAGAAATAGTGTTTGACTTCAGCAAGAAATTTCTTCTTTTGTTGGTAAGAAAAATCTGGCGGGATGATCTTACCTGCAAGAAAATTGACATAATTTGCATACCAAGGAATGAAACTGTTAGTGGAAATTGCTAAGATTCTTTCATCGGAAAGCTTTCATTTATAACCATGAATTTAAGCTCTAGTTGATGTGCCAATTCCAAGTTGTGAAAGATGATCGCCACCACGTTCTCGGTCCCTTTTTTATCTTTAATTTCTACATCAAATTCTTGCAGTAACAAGATCCAACGGATAAGTCTGGGCTTGGCATCTTTCTTGGAAACTAGGTGTCTAATTGCAATATGATCAGTATACACCAGCATCTTGTTTCCCATCAAATAAGGCTAAAACTTATCAAAGGCATAGACCACGACAAGCAACTCTTTTTTAGTTGTGGCATAATTAAGCTGGGCATCATTGAATGTTCTGCTGGCATAGTATATGGTGTGAAACACGTTGTATTTTTCACTGCCCCAATTGCATAATCATTTGCATCATACATTAGCTCAAATGGTTTCTCCCAATCGGGTGTACTTACAATAGGAGTTGTCACTAACTTCTCTTTCAATAGCATAAAGGTTGTCATGCATTGTTCGTCAAACTGAAACTTCGTGTCTTTTAGCAGCAGATTGCATAGTGGTTTGGATATTTTAGAGAAGTCTTTGATGAACCTCCTATAAAATCCTACATGGCCAAGGAAACTCCTAACCTTTTTTACTGTACTTGGCAGCAGAAGCTTGTCTATTGCCTCTATTTTAACTCTGCCTACCTCTATTCCTTTTCCGAAATCCGGTGCCCCAACACTATACCTTTCTTTACCATGAAGTGATATTTTTCCCAGTTCAATATCAAGTTTGTCTTCCAAAACCAATGCCAACTTTGCAAGGTAGTCATCGAAAGAAGTTCCAAATACGAGAAAAGTCATCCATGAAGACCTAAATGATCCGCTCCACCATATCCGAAAACATAGCCATCATGCACCTACGAAGGTAGCTAGTGCATTACACAACCCAAAAGGCATTCTTTTGAAAGCAAAAGTACCATAAGGGCAAAGTGAAAGTGGTCTTCTCTTGGTCCTCAGGTGCGATGGCTATTTGGTTGTATCCGAATAACCATCTAGGAAACAATAGTATTCAAGCCCGGTTAACCTGTCCAACATCTGATCAATGAATGGTAGGGGGAAGTGATCTTTGCGAGTTGCCTTGTTGAGCTTTCGGTAATCCATGCAAATCCTCCATCCAGTTACCATTCTAGTAGGTATCAGTTTGTTATCTACATCCCTTACCATTGTCATTCCTCCTTTCTTTGGCATAACTTGAACTCGGGCTCATCCATGAGCTATCGAGATTGGATAAATAACACTAGCATCTAACCATTTCGAACTTCTTTCCGGACTACCTCTTTCATTGTCGGATTTGTTGTTACCCATTTTTGGGTCCCCACACAAAAAGCGGAAAATAAAAAAAAAAGTCAAAAAAAATTCAGGAAAAAGAAAATAAAAAAATATGTAGCAGTGAGAAAAGATGCCGGAGTGCCTAAAAAATAGCCAAAAATTGGTTGAGGAGGTTAAAAAATATAAAGATTGAAATTTGACAGTATATCGTTGACTGATGAGAGCCCTATTAACAAAAAAAATTCAATTTGAAAAAAATATCCAAAATCAATTTAGATTGATAGAGTATCCATGAAAATTCAATGTTTATGGACTCAATTAAATTTTATCTAAGGTTTAATTGATTTTATGGAGGGTTTGATTGCAAGAAAAATTGATTTTTAAGTCAATTTAGGATTTTATTGGAAGAAATTAAAGTTTTAAGGTCAAATTACAATTTTGAAGAGTTGATTTGGTCAAATCGGGGGCTCAATTGCATAATTATTAATGTTTGATGGTCAATTAGGAACTTGATTGATAAAATCCAAAACCAAGGACCAAACTAGAAAAGACACGTAAATAGAGGGGCTGAAATTGACCAAGGCAGGGGCTAAATTGAAGAAATCAAAAGTTTATTGATCAATTGAAGGTCAAATCGCATGAATCCAAAACCAAAGACTGTCTTGTAAATGGCGCTAAAATCAAGGGATCCAATTACAATATATCCAGGGCTTGATTACAAAATTGCAAAACAATCCAATGACCGAATTAGAAATATTCATTTTGAATTTTGAAACGGTGCCATGTCCTTGACAACTGTTCATTGCCTTCTTCATCAACAACAGTTTCGGCAGTAAAGGCGTTAGCGTGAAAGAACAGTGGAGCCGTGCTTCAATCGGGGGGCACGTCTCACGCCGCTATCCCTTCCCTAGCCACAATCAGTCCCTTACCCGTGAATCTCGACAAAGACCAAGACGATCGGGTTTCCTAGTGACCCACGAACCAAATATTAGGTGGCAACTCCTAAGAACAAACAAACAAATGAAAATTGCCATCGATGCCGGGCGGGGACGTGCGACAGGGTTAAGCCTTCTCTGATGCTCTACTATTGGCTTGACTTCATCCTCTAACAAAATTTTATGCGTGCAAATGAAGGGACTGATGCCTTTGATATCTGCCAATACCCACCTGAGAGCTGCCTTATGTTTTCTCAACACCCTCAGCAATCTTCCACTGTTTTGGACAGCTTTGCAGAGACTATCACAGGATAAGTGGAAGCTTCTCCAAGATATGCATACCGAAGGTGCTCTAGCAAGAGGTTGCAATCCCATAACCGGTGCTTATTCAGTGGTTGATTTTATTTTTGGTATTGCCTGTCCCAAATCTTCAAAGTATCTTCTGTGGTTAGGTTCAAAAGAGTCCATCCAACATGTATATTATGCTATCTCAGCATCCTCCTCCATTACATTATTTACCAGACATGCTTGAAACGGGTCATTTGGATGCTTGACTTTGTTGTTTGATGGCTTTGAACACATTGAAAATCACCTCCTCTTCATTCATCCTTACCGCAACTCCCCTTTCTTCACATTAATTAACGCACCTCCAGTGGCCAAGAATGGTGGCCACAAGCAAGATAGGAATCTCATTATCCCCTTCCATATTCGGTATGATGAAGTTTGCTAGAAAGATGAACTTGCCCACTTTCACCCGGTACATCAATTATTCCTCTTTTATCCATTTTGGGGCCCCACATAAACAAAAAATAAAAAAAAAAGGGAAAATAGAAAATAAAAAAAAAACTAAAAGAAATGTTGGAAGAAATAAAAAATACATATCGGTTGAGAAGAACATACCAAAACGCTCAAGAAATTGCCAAAAGATTGTTGTTGGGAAAAGAAATGGGTTTGGGTTTAATCATAAAATTATGATTAAAGTTCAAGAGTCACAACCTAGTATTATGATTACTAGGAACCTATGGTCTACGAGAGTCTAGGTAAGGGACTATTTGTACAAGGGTAAAACGCATCACCCTAGTGCACCCTATTTAAGGTAAGCTGCATTATTGTTTGATTGTTTTTCTAGGTCAAGTTTCTATTTGTTGGTCTCATCTACGGTTCGAGGTAGATCTTCCTTCATGAGAGAGTCTCTACCAATTTTGTTAAAATCGCGTTTTGACTCGTAAAATCGTACGATTTTACAAGTCAAAACATGCATTACATGTTGAATCGCTTGAAAAAATCGAAAATGGGTAAAATCGGGTTGAAATCGGGTGAAATCGCAAAAATCAGACGAAATCGCTCAAAATCGTGATTTCAGGACCGATTTTGCGATTTTGCCAAAATGAGGCGCTGAAACAAAATTCCCCCCCCTCATGTCCAGGCATCGAGACGCCTATTGGATTTTTCTTGCACGATCACGGACTCACGTGATCGTCTTCGATCTTCAATTCGAGCGAAAATACTCACAATTCACAAATCAATCTTCACAAATCACAACGCACAAAATACTCTTTCCAACCGAACAAATCCCTAATCGGCAACCACAAAAGCGGCGACAACGATCTCCATCCTCCACAAAGCGGCCCGACGGTGCTCACGATCCGGTGACTCTAGTCTTCACTCTTTCTCTTTCCTCGGTGCTCACGGTCGCGACTTCCTCTTCTGTTTATCGTGATTTTAACCGCGACAAGCCGACAACGATCTCCTCAACAGCTCACGGCTTCGGGCTTCCTCTGCAATCTTCATTAACAGCGGCACGCCGGCAACGATCTCCTTTCTTTCCCATCTTCAACAACAACAAGCGACATCGGGCGGTCGGGCCTCTTCACCAACAGCCGTTCAGCTCATCATCATCATTTTCAACAGCAATCGTTCGGCTCATCATCAACGGCGACCGAGTTCGGCTCATCATCATCATCTTCAACAAGAAGAAGGCGACACCGTAAGTTCATTTTGCCTTCATCATCATCAACTGCGCAGTAGTTGATTTTGCCCCGTAATAGACTTGTATTTTGCCCTGTTAAGTGTTAATTGTTAGTTAGTCCGTTACCCCTGTAATTCATTTTGCCCCGGTCTGTAATTTGTATATGTATAATGTTGAATTGAATGGAATTGATCGGGTGAGAAAATTGTTGAATTGAATGCCACAAGATATACTTTATATCTTGATCGAATTGGACTAAATATTACTCGGTGAAAATTGGATTGAAAAGCTGTTGAATTGGACTAAATTGAATGCCATTTCGGTATTATAGAGTGAATTAATTGAGTAATTAATGGGGTGAAAATTGGACTGAAAAATATTGAATTGACTGAATTTAATGCCATTTCAAGTATTATAGGACTGAATTAATTTGACTGAATTAATGGGGTGAAAATTGGACTGAAAAATGTTGAATTGGACTGAATTTAATGCCATTTCGTATTATAGGACCGAATTAATGGGGTGAAAATTCCTTACGATTTTTTTTGAAGCATGAATTTTTTTTGATATATTTTAAAATTCCTTACGATTTTACGATTTTACGATCCGTTTTTACGATCTGAGTTTGTTTAGTACTTTCCGTGCCGTGTTAAAATCGCGATTTTAACAACCTTGGTCTCTACCTTTGTCGCACATCACCCGCGCGACGTCGGTTGGCGATTTTTTGTTTGTTCGTTTGCTTTGTTCTTGGGAGTCGCCACCTAGTATTTCATTGAGGGTTCTGGGAAACCCGGATGTACTGGTCTTGTCAGAAATTCACGGGTAAGGGACTGGTTGTGGTTAGGGAAGGTATTAGCACCCCTAACACACCCTACCTGAGGTAAGCTGCTTCGTGGCTTTGATGTGTTAAAGAAGTTTTAAAATTTTGTCTTTTCATCGAATATTAGGAATACGACTTATGTATAAGTTTATAATCCTTAACCGTGAGCAATCAAAACATTAAATTTTTCTTTATTCTTTGCAATTTTTATCATAAAAAAAAACATTCATAAAAAAAATTACAAAAAACACCTTCACTTTCACTATATTTTTTTGTTTTTTTGTTTTCCTTTTTTACATCCATATTTGCACACTACAAATTATAAAAATTCAAAACTAAACAAAAAATACATTAAATAATTTTAAAATTACAAAAATAGCCTCAAAACAATATGGAATTACAGGGAAGGCCTTTTGCACCACCAGAACAGTGGCGGCGTGCCTCCTCCACGCGCCACCGCCACTGGCAGAGCGTGGGTTCACGCGCCGCCGTAAGAAAATCCAGGCAACCAAGGGGGTTTGAAACGGCTTCTTACCTTCCTCGCCGGCGGTGACCTGCATAACACAAAAAAACGCAACAAACAGTTGATTTTAGCTTTTCCTTCTCTTTCTTCTGACCTACTCCTCTCTTTCTTCATATCTGCCGAATCTGGAGCGGGGTTTCATTGCACACACCGCCGCCAGACCAAACGTGTGGATGGCTGGATTGGCGACTTTCTTCCTCCTACTTTATTTCTACTCCAGCGGTGTCGTCCACCGCTGCCATGGTTGGGAGATCGGTGCCCTTGGAGTCTTGGTTTTTCTGCTCCTTCTTTAATGTCCTTCGGCCTTCTTTCTTATTTCTCCACCTTCTCTGCAATGAGCTGCTGTTAGTAGCAAGGAGGAAGGGGCGGTGAATTGATCTGCTCCATGGGGGATGTTGTTGCTGACGGCGAAGACCGGGCCGAGAGGAGAGTGAGGGAGTGTCTTGGCCGGTCTGTGGAGGAAAGGAAGGCTAAAGAGCAGCGGGGAGAGTGAGGACGATGGAGGTGGGGATCTTTGGTTAGCTAGGGTTGTTGCGGCTTTGATGAAGATGAGAAGAAATGGGGCGATGGGGATGGAAGAAGAGAAGTCAAATCGGGGAAGAGAGAAGACGGAGAGCTGAAATGGCGGGGGTCCTTTGCTCGATGCGGGAGAGCAACCACCAAGGACCCCGGGGGACGGCGACTTTGTTTCCAAAAAAAAGAAAACCGAAGTGGGAGCTGCAGCTTCTTTTGATCAAGAGGAAGAATGGTGGCTCCTCTATAGATGGGTTTAGGTTCAGGGTTTTTTTTTGTGGTTTAGGGTTTTTTGTGGTTCCTCAAATTGTTCAAAATTGCCCTCCCCTTTATGTGTGTTGTAGAGACTAGTATTTATAGGTAAAAATATTGCTAGGTTTCCAAACTTGGTCCCTCAACTTCCTTCTTTTTTTGTAAATTTTATTTTTCTTATCAACATCGACTCGAATGAGAAAAATCTGTGATTTTAAAAATAACGCGTTAAAAGTCGAACGCGTTGTAAAAACCTTTGAAAATTTAAATTCTTTTGAGACGATGCTAAAAAATGCTAAAAATGATGCAAATATATTTAAAAACGTATTTGTTTTTGGATTTTCGTTGTTTTTCGCTATTTTTGGATTTTTTCTGAAAATTTATCAAAACATGGGTCAAAAATTGGGTAGCAACAACCTTATCGAGTTAAATTATAATCGTTCTAAAGTCTTAATTTTAACATCACATTTATTTTGCATTTTGTATCTTTAATACCTGAGAGTGTACTCTATCATGTATTCTTACACCCCACAAATTATTCAAATCTAGATTTAAACCCTAAAAAAAAGATTGGAAAAGCATTTTTGATATTTTAATCGAACCCTAATAGATAATCATAAACTAGTTACAATATCCATTTTGCATTTTATAACATGAGAAAGATGCAATTTTTTTTTCCATGAAGATATGCTTGGAAAGTTTTTAGGATTTGACCATATGTAACAAAACATTTTTTTTTCTCAGAAGGAAAATTAATTTAAAAGTTTTGAAATTGTTTTTTGAAATTTTTTGGAGAAAGTCAGGTGTTTTAATACAGGGTTTGTATCTTATAGTGTAAAAATATAACCTATTATAGGCTGGGCTAACCCCTCTTTTATTTTGGTACTCTGGTTCTAAATTTTTATATTTTGACCCTCAATTGACCAACACACTTCCAATCTGTTTAATTTGGCTCCTGATTTGGTAAATTTCAACTCCTGCATTCATGTGCCTTTTCTAGCTTGGTCCTTGGTTTTTTATTTCTTTAATTAAGTCCCTAATTGCCTATCAAACTTTCATATTTATACAATTAAGCCCTGATTTGACCAAATTAACTCTTAAAAATTTCAATTCAACCCGTAGACTTTAATTTCTTCCAATTAAAGCCTAAATTGATTAACAAATCAATTTTTCTTGCAACTAAGCCCTCAATAAATTCAATTAAACCTTGAAAAAAATCTAATTGAGCCCTTAAACATCCAATTTTAAATTTCTATCCTCAAGTTGAATTTTCTTTATCAACAGGGCCTTCATCAATAAAAAATATACTGTTAAATTTTTTAATTTTACATGCTTGATCCTCCTCGAACAATCTTTGGCAATTTTCTCGGTATTTAAATATACTCTTCTTACTACTAAAAAAAAATCCAAAAAAGATGTTCTTGATATATGTGTTTTATTTTCGATATTTCCAGTGTCTTCCTAAAAGAATTCAAAACTCAAAATTTTGTTTTCAACATGTTCAGCTACTAACAAGCCCATTTTAAAATTATTGATTAATTTTTTAACTCAATCAAGGAATGTGCGTCCTCGGTTGTGTACAACGGATTCAACCTATTCGGGTTATTTTTGCTCCTTATTCTTGTTCCAGGGGTTATACTCATGGTTTACAACTTGCCACCAGGGATGCGTATGAGATCGAGTTCATGTTTTTATATACGGTCATATTCGGTCCTAACAATCCGGTTCGGGATAACAGTGGTGTTTGTGTTAAGGGATCGACTTGTAGTGAGTTTGAAATCGAGTATGATGGTAAATTAGAAGGGGTTGTTGAATTGCAATATCATAGCGAGTATAATAAAGTGTTTTTTTTAAATGTTATTGGTATGAAACCACTAATAGAGAAATCAGAGTAGATTCCCACTATGGTCTGATCAAAATTAACTCAAATGCTAGAATTCGCAACATAAATGATGTCTTTGTTATTGTCAAGCAATGCCAAGCAAATTTATTACACATACACCCCTTCCTTTAGAAAGAATCATTTAATAGTTGATTGATTATCTGTTTTTTTAAAAAAACTCAAGGGTCGTATTGAGGTTGTTTAAGATGAAACGAAGAAACAAGTGTGGGAGATGATGTCTTTCAAATTAATAAGTTGGTTGAACCATATCGAGTTGCTCCATCAATTGACTTAAAAAAATTTTAAATTTTCATGTCTTCGATAATAGTCTTGTTGATGTTGAAGCTAAGGAGTTAGTTGTTGTTCTAATCTCAGCGGACAAGCACAAGTCGATTAAAATGATGATAACAATGTTATCAAAGTTGAAAATTGCGATGGAGCTAATGCTGATTCAATTGAAGAAGAAGATAATTCTAACTAACTATTAGAACATAAAAGTGTAATGCAATTTTTTATAATCTAATATTTATGGATGAAATTATGTACAAAGAAATATTTATTTTATAATTTTTATGTGAACTGTTGTTATTGTGTTGTGCGTGCCACTTTCAATTTAAATATTTGTAGAAAGGATATAGCGAATGGAGACAAAAACCTGTCATTCTTTCAATGCACACCGGGGACTCAAATCTATGCTCTCTGCGCATTCTTTCAACTCATCAATAAAAGCTATGTTGAGGAGAAGAGTCAATTATTTTTTCCTATGTTTGGGACATAGACTGATGGTGTTCCTATAAAAAAAAAAAAACTATGCAAATATTCCCTTTCCATTCTTGATGCTCAACACTTGTTCAAGCAGATTTGTTAGTCTAGCTACTTACCTTTGATACTCTCAATTTTCTTTTAACAATGAGCCTCTATCTAACCTCTTTTTCTTTTTTTTTTCTTTTTCGGTGTAGTAGACCTTAGGTGGGGGGAACTAATGTTTCAACCGCGGAGCATGCATGATAAATGTATGAGTATGTAATCCATATGATGAACTCACCCTTCGAGGGGTGACATATGGTCGTAACTCTTGTATGATGAAACAAAAATCTTGATTCTTGCCCAAACTCGCAATGGAAATTTCCCGAGTAACAACCATTATGTCACCCGCAAGTCTTGATTTTAAGATGCTTCAGGAAAGGCTTGTTTTGATACAAAACAAAGTGTAGGGAGCATACATCCTAAAGGCAAGTTCTAGCTCTTATATGTGAGACAAAAGGTAGGCTGACTGCTCAGACTCTAAAAAAGGTCTCGTGTTGTCCTAGTGATCACCCTTATGTAGGCAATATAGGGGCCCAATAGGTAATGGGATGGCATGTGCACCAATCATCACCAGTCTAAGCACTCAACGAAGAGTTGGGGTTTATACAAACTTAAACCTTGACTAAAAGTCATAAGATAAGCTGCTAGTCCCCCACCTAACCTAAAGTTTTCCAGTATAAACTCTCACATAAAAAGAGAATGATACATGAAATAATTCTATACAATGCATGAACAAATATGCACAAGAATTAAAGCGTATAAGCAAACAACAAAAGAAAATGCATATTAACAATAAACCCACAAAACCAAACACAAAAATCAGACAAAACAATGCTTAGTCCACAAGGTCCCCCGTGGAGTCGCCATTCTGTCGCACGTATACGGCGTCATAATGACCGTCCACCTTCAGGTATGTATATTGTATCTATCTGGCAAATATGGGAAGACAAGGAATTATTGTCTTTTATCAATGGAAAAATGGAATGGGAGTCACCACCTAGTATTTTCGTCATTAGGAACCCTAACTAGTCTCAGAGATCGGGTATGGAGACTGGCTGCGTAAAGGAAAGGTATTAATATCCCAACTACGCCCTACCTAAGAAAAGTTACATTGTTTTATTTTCTGATATATGCTAAGGCTTCATCGTATTTCTAATTGTTGGTATGTCTACGGTTTAAGAAAAGTCCTCTTCGATAAGGAGATCGTTACTTATCGACTAAAACCTAGTCATTCTAACGTCAGCAAAAGAACTATCTTTTTAATATCAGGAATACGTTTTACATATAAATTCGTAATCCTTGATACTAAAATAAAACAAAATATATTTTTTTGGATTTTTTAAAATATTGGCTAAGTTCTCATGTCTTTAATAAACTGGTTATTAAAGCCAAAATGCATGCTAAAACATATTTTTTGAAGTTTTCTTTGTTGTATGAAAATACAATGTGATTTTTTTTAGCTTTAAGAGACTTGGCCGTATGCATGAAGCAAAATTTTTTTTGTTTCAACGAAAACCAGGTATTTTAATACCAGAATTGTATCTTTACGGTATAAAAATACAAACCGATATTAACCAAAATGGATAGAAAAAATTATTCCTCTTTTATCCATTTTTGGGGCCCCACATAAACAAAAAATATAAAATATAAAAAAAAAGGAAAAGAGAAAATATAAAAAACTAAAAGAAATGTTGGAAGAAATAAAAAATATATATCAGTTGAGAAGAACATACCAAAACGCCCGAGAAATTGCCAAAAGATTGTTCTTGGGAAAAGAAATGGGTTTGGGTTCAATCATAAAATTATGATTAAAGTTTAGGAGTCACAACCTAGTATTATGATTACTAGGAACCTATGGTTTGCGAAAGTCTAGGTAAGAGACTATTTGTGCAAGGGGAAAACGCATCACCCTAGTACACCCTATCTAAGGTAAGCTGCATTATTGTTTGATTGTTTTTCTAGGTCAAGTTTCTATTTGTTGGTCTCATTTACGGTTCGAGGTAGATCTCACTTCGTAAGAGAGTCTCTACCTTATTGAGTTAAATCCTAATCATTCTAAAGTCTTAATTTTAATATCACATTTATTTTGCATTTTGTATCTTTAATACCTGAGAGTGTACCCTATCGTGTAGTCTTACACCCCACAGTTATTCAAGTCTACATCTAAACCCTAAAAAAAAGATTGGAAAAGGGTTTTTGACATTTTAGTCAAACCCTAATAGATAATCATAAACTAGTTACAATATCCATTTTGCATTTTAAAACATGAGAAAGATGCAATTTTTTTTTCCATGAAGATATGCTTGGAAAATTTTTAGGATTTGGCCATATATAACAAAACATTTTTTTTTTGAAAAGGAAAACTAATTTAAAAGTTTTGAAATATTTTGGAGAAAGTCAGGTATTTTAATACCGGGTTTGTATCTTACAGTGTAAAAATATAACCCATTATGGGTAAGGTGACCCCTCTTTCATTTTGGTCTCCCGGTTTTGAAATTTTGCATTTTGACCCTCAATTGACCAACACACTTCCAATCTATTCAATTTGGCTCATGATTTTGTCAATTTCAGCTCCTACATTCATGTGTCTTTTTTAGCTTGGTCCTTGGTTTTTATTTCTTCAATCAAGTCCCTAATTGCCTATCAAACTTTCATATTTATGCAATTAAGCCCCTGATATGACTAAATTAACTCTTAAAAATTTCAATTCAACCCATAGACTTTAATTTCTTCCAATTAAAGTGTAGATTGATTAACAAATCAATTTTTTTTTGCAACTAAGCCCTCAATAAATTCAATTAAACCTTGAAAAAAATCTAATTGAGCCCTTAAACATCTAATTTTAAATTTCTCTTCTCAAGTTGAATTTTCTTTGTCAATAGGGCCTTCATCAATAAAAAATACACTGTTAAATTTTTTAATTTTACATGATTGGTCCTCCTCGACCAATCTTTAGCAATTCTCTCAGTATTTAAATATACTCTTCTTATTGATAAATTTTTTTGATATTCTTCCAACATATTTTTAATTTTTTTTTGTATTTTCTCTTTTCTCCTTTTTTTTTTTGTTTATGTGGGGCTAAAAAAAAAAGAGTAACAACAATAATCACCGCATTACGGTTACATATAGTGTGTGCAGGGATTTTTACGGGATAATTTTATGGGTTCTATGGTTCTCAATCTTTTTAAGTTTGGTATGACAATAATAAGGTGTGAATATATATGGTAGAAATGAACTCGTACGTCAAAGAACCATCTCAACCCAATAGTTTAAGCTGTTAGGTGAGGTTCCAAGATATGATTTATATTATTTTCTAACACACCCCCTCAAGTGAAAGCCCTTTGGGCTTGAAACTTGCAGGCCCACATTACCTTGTGCTTAATTTTTTTATCAAATAAATAGGGATGATGAGATTCGAACTCATGACCGCTTGGTTATCAAGACTTTGATACCATATCAAAGAACCATCTCAACCCAATAGCTTAAGCTATTAGATGAGGTTCCAAGATATGATTTATATTATTTTCTAACATTGTACTATATTTTTCTTACTAATGCTTGCAATGGGCAATTCATCAAGAAAAATTACGGAATATGTGTCTATATGCTTTTATTCACAATTCACAATCACAACCATTTGGCAAACACGCATTCTGTCACATCGTTATTCACGTCCGCCAAGTGTCCCGAAGCTTTTAACCTATTTGATCAGCACGATTAAAACAAGTTTTGTGGGATGGCTAACTAAGCAAAGTGGTCCCGAAGCTTTTAACCTCTACAAAAACTCTTTGCCATAGGACAATAATTTGTAGTTTTGTTGAACAAGATGAGCACGCTTAATGAAATGTATCAAATATTCCAAATCTTTGCACTCGTTCAACACATGAACTAGAAGGTGAAATAATGAGAATGTCATAACCACATTTTTTGACCTTTTTTTATTTTTTTGAAAACCAAAACAATTGCAAAATACAACAAAAAAATAATCCAAAAAAGATGTTCTTGATATATGTGATTTATTTTCAATATTTTCGGTGTCTTCCTAAAAGAATTCAAAACCCAAAATTTTGTTTCCAACATGTTCGAGCTACTAACAAGCCCATTTTAAAATTATTGATGTCTTTGTTATTGTCAAGCAATGCCAACAAATTTATTACACATACACCCCTTCCTTTAGAAAGGATCATTCAAGAGTTGATTGGTTATCTGTTTTAAAAATAAAACCCAATGGTCGTGTCGAGGTTGTTCAAGATGAAACGAAGAAACAAGTGTGGGAGATGATGTCTTTCAAATTAATGAGTTGGTTGAACCATATCGAGTTGGTTCATCGATTGATTTAGAAAAAAATTCAAATTTTCACATCTTCGATAATAGTCTTGTTGATGTTGATGCTAAGGAGTTAGTTTTTGTTCTAATATCCAGCGGACAAGCACAAATCGATGAAGATGATGATAACAATGTTATCAAAGTTGAAGATTGCAATGGAGCTAATGATGATTCAATTGAAGAATAAGAAGATAATTCTGACTAACTATTAGAACATAAAAGTGTAATGCAATTTTTTATAATCTAATATTTGTGGATGAAATTATGTATAAAGAAATATTTATTTTATAATTTTTATGTGGACTGTTGTTATTGTGTTTTGTGTGCCACTTTTAATTTAAGTATTTGCAGGGAGATTAATATACAGCGAATGCGAGACAAAATGTGTTATTCTTTCAATGCACACCAGTTACTCAAATCTATGCTCTCTGTGCATTCTTTCAACTCATCAATTAAATATGAGTTGTTTTTAAAACATTACATTAATCATTTTAAAAAGTTAGTGGGAAAAAATAATTGTAGTGAATATATATAGCAGTACCTATCTTAAAATAAGATGAGAAATATTTTAATTGATGGAATCTTATAAACTATTAAGCACGAGTAAATAAAGTGGTCCAAAAGCTCAAAACCTAAACGACAACTCTTTGCCGCAGGACTATAATTTGTAGTTTTGTCGAACATCTACAAATGCATGCACTCTTTCAACACATGAACTAGAAGACAAAATATTAGGATAACTAATTAATACTGATCTCAACAATGAAGATCACTAAACTTCTATCAAATCAATAAATTTTTAGATATCATTTTTTTGACAATTTATAATTAGTGCAAGAAAATAGGAATAATTTTTTAAAACAATTATTAAAAAATCATCATTTTATACTAGGACCGATTATGGGCTTCACAACTTGAATTTTATCTTGAATTTTATTTGTAAGGTTAATTAGTAGTTTTAATTGAAGTTATTTATAGAGTAGACTATTTTGTTTATTTTCGAGTTGTCAAGCTCACCAATTATTACACTATTAATGATTAAAACAACTGTCGTTTCAAAAGAATATAGTATATTTATTTATATTTAAAAGATTTAAATTTTAAGCTAATTGATAGGATCAATTATATAACCTATAAAGCACGAGTAAAACACTTTTTTGGATAAATCAAGTAAGCAAGACGCAAGAGCTCAAAACCTATACGACAACTCTTTGCTAAAGGACTATAATTTGTAGTTTTGTCGAAGGTCAGCACGAGTAAAACACTATTGGGATGATTGAATCGGAAGGATTCGTTGTGACCACAGGAGGTGTTGATAGATTGAATCGGTTTAAGATCACCAAGTATGAAGGTGATAATAGTTTTTATCAGCTTTCTTTTTGTCCAATATCCGAACCCTTCTGTGAATGCTCATGCGTCCCAGTAGGCGTCAACAGTGACAAGCACTTGGCTCCCAATGTCGACCCTGTTCTTGTGATGTTTGAACCAGATGCATAGAGAGCACCTAAAATGGTGTCAGAATGATATTGATCAGTAATATTATCTGCTGCAATCCAGTATGACGGAGTTCGATTGACTACTATCATGTGTTAGGCATAAATAAAACTAAAATAAATAAGAAGCTTTTTAGCTATGGCTTTTCCTTAGTTTTTTTTCATGGCGTTTCCATATTTATACTTCGTTTGTTGCTTGATCTTGTCACTAGAAAATCATCTGGATGCTACAATCATTGGTTGATATCATCTAAATGTTCGGAACCAAATGTCAGTTTTCATGGCTATTGTTTTTCGCATATTTTAGTGGGTTTTTAGGTCCTATTGATATATTGGTCAATTAATCAATTTTAACAAATATCGGAAATTTATTAAAATCGACATATTTTGATGTCCACAAACCTTCTCCCGCTCGGTTCCTTTTGCGAGAAATGAACAAGTCCTTAACCTCTCCAAATTTAATGAAGGTTCTTCTTAGGGGTTGATACTGAAGCTATCAAGGAAATCTTTCAAAGTATATCTTCACAGATTCAAAACGTGGTTATGATTGGTATTGGTAGGTGAAAGCTGATCTTTTCGTGAAGGTCGGAGTCTAGGGTCTTAGATAGGGGTGGTAATATGGTGCTGAGGATAAGGGTTTGAAAGAAGTTGCTTCTGTTGGAGAGGTCTGGTACAAGCTGCTGCTGCTGGCGTGGGAGGGGCTGTTGCTGCCGTGGAAGGGGATGCTGGTGCTACAATGATTTAGTGAGTATAATGCCATCATATAACCATCTCAACCCAAGAAATTAAATTATTAGATAAAGTCCTAAAAATAATTTTATATTACTCTCTAACAAATGATAACAGGGATTTTAGTGAGTATGCTCGTTCACGAACATGTTTTGAAATGATAGAGGTTGTTTTGCAGATCGGGGCAGTGGAATGAACTGGTTTTTTTCCGCTGGTTTTTTTTTTTTTGACAGACCGGGTTAGGAGACGATTCATCTCTAAATTATGGCTATATATCAACAAATAACTATTCAGTAGGATCCAAGTCATTAGTCAAAAAAATTATTGTTACCATATGCTACCTAATTATCATTACCAAACACAAGAAATCAACCATCTCATGCTCACCTACTTCATCATCTCATTCATCTTTGGTTACATTGATCGCGTAAGCTCTTAAGATGTAGCCAGATTATTTTTTTAAAACAGTAATGTATCTACAATTTGGAATATAACTTGGATTGGTTTTGGATTCGATTCTATTGGAGCATGCATATTTTTTAGCTTGATGTTTTACATTGATTTAAGAAATAAGTTTATATTTATTGTGTTATAGATTGACAAATGTGTGATTATTGCTCGTATTTTAGCTGCATTGATCAATAGTTTTTTTTTAGAAATTCTAGGTAAGGGACTGGTTGCGTAAAGGGAATATATTAACACCCCTAACATGTCATACCTGAGGTAAGCTGCATCATTTTTTATTTGTTTGTTATGGTTTGATGAAGTCTATCTCTACTGACTTGCTATGACAAGTCTACTACAATAAACGAATCCTAATTTTCTAGGTCAGGAACTTCATTTAGTAAGGTGAAATATCATCAATTATTGTTGAGGCTTCTTTCAAGGGAAAACTGGAAATCTGTTTTCTGGTTGTCGCGTCATTCCCAAATAATATTTCAGATTAAATTCCTTACAGTTTTTATCTTATATTAGAAATGAATGAATTGTATTGCTACCAATAATATTTTTGATATCGACCTCATACAGATTTTTTATCCTTATATTAAAGGTGAGTAATAGGTAAATTACTATATCTAATAATATTTTTGGTATTAACTCTTTTGTAGGTTTTTTTATCCTTTATATCAAAAGTGAATAATATATGTTTTTTTTTGCCTCAAATAAGTTTTAATACTTTTTAAATTAAGGCCAAAATCCTTTGGAATTTTACAAACTTGTTGTGAAATCCATGTAATAGTTTTTAAAACATGCTAAAGTATTGAATTTTTTTATTATAAAAATGCTCAAATATTTTTTGAGGATTTTTGGCTATATACCAAAAAACTTCTTATATTTTTTTAAAAACATATATTATTTTTTAGATGATTTATTTGGCAAAACCCTTTTTTTTATTTATGTAAAACTATCAAAATAAGCTTAAGGACGTGTTTTCTAAACACACCTTTAAGCCAAAAATTCCTTTATCAAAAAGGTTGAAAACCAAACAGGGCCTTGCACATCTAACTCCAATTTGACCAAATCGGGTTGACCTGAAATCTTTAATTCGACCATAAATCGATCCGAAGATCACTAGTTTGACCCGAAAAAACAAACCAAAATTAAAACCAAAACTCAAAACAGATTAAACTTGCAAAAAAACATAAAAACAGAAGATTTTTGTTTGTCAAAAATGAATCAAAACCCAAAAAACTCAAGAACAAGAAGAACATTAAAAGTAAACACAACAATGTGAATTTCAAATCTGACCACATACAACGAAATCAAAGGCATAGGCATGATGAGAATCATTCACCAAATCATAATCAAGGTTCCAACATCAACGATTATCACTGAATAATCACAATTTGATCAAAATATGTTTCGGTGCAAAAACAAAACTGTATGATTAAAACAAAAAAAAAAACAGTTATTGAAGCAAACTAACCTAGATTATTAATTAATCAAGTTTCCCAAAGTGTCTAGTGCAAAAAAATGGACCAAAACTATTTTAGAATACTTGGACATGTAATCTCATTTTAGCTTGACAACTTGAATTTGATTTCAAAGAGTTAATTAGTAGTTTTAATTGAAGTTATCCATAGAGTAGACTATTTGTGTGGGTTTTGTTCAATTTTATACATGGTGTTTATTTTCAAGTTGTCAAGTTCACCAATTATTACACGATAAATGAATACAATGATAGTCGTTTTAAAAAAGTATAGTTTATTTATTTAAATTTAAGATATTTAAAATTTTAAGTTCATTGATGTAAAACACTTTTGTGGGATAAATCAAGTAAGCAAGAGGCAAGAGCTCAAAACCTATACGACAACTCGTCGCCAGAGGGCTATAATTTCTAGTTTTGTCGGAAATCAGCACGAGTAAAACACTATAATTTATATTTTTGTGGATATTTTTAATTAATTCTAACAAATAATCCATATGCTTGCTCCATATAAATATATGCTCTCCATGCGTTGTTTCAACACAGGATCAACAAGACACAATATTGAGATAACTAATACTCATATTCAACAAATATGAAGATCACTGAAGTTCTTGGGCTCTCGTTCCTTCTCTTTGCCTTCATAGGAACTTCATTTCCTGACGCCGTTCATGCCAAAGATGCTGCAGCAGTGCTCGATGTCTTCGGTCATGAGGTGCAAGCTGGTGCTCGTTATTTAATCGTAGCCCCCTCGACTGACAATACAACAACTCTTGCAGTCACTATCAATGGCCAGGTCTTATGCAATTCAGATGTTATACTTTCCACATTGAACGAGAGCCTCCCAATAACATTTTCACCAGTTATACAATCCACCGATAGTGTCATCCGCGAAGGAACTCATCTAAATGTGAACTTTGCAGGGCCAAGTGCCATGTGCTTAATGGGAGGCGTGACACCCATGTGGAAAATCCGATTCAGTACAACACTGAAAGGATACATTGTGACCACTGGAGGTGTTGATAGATTGAATCGGTTTAAGATCACCAAGTATGAAGGTGATAATAGTTTTTATCAGCTTTCTTTTTGTCCAATGTCCGAACCCTTCTGTGAATGCTCATGCATCCCAGTTGGCGTCAACGGTGACAAGAACTTGGTTCCTGGTGCCGGCCCTCTTCTTGTTATGTTTGAACCAGATGAATAGAGAGCACCAAAAATCGAGAATAAAATGGTGTCAGAATGATATTGAGGGAAGTCGATTGCCTATTATCATGTTCGAACCAGAACTATTATCTACTGCAATCCTGTATGAAGGATCTCGACTGCCTACTATCATGTGGTGGGCATAAATAAAACTTAAATAAATAAGAAGCTTTTTAGCTTTGGCTTTTCCTTAATTTGCATGTTGTCTCCATACACACACGCACTCTTCGTTTGTTGCTTGATATTGTCACTAGAAAATCATCTGGTTCTTATAATCAATTGAAAATTTTATGGTCTTCAAACTTGCACAACTTTATATTTTTTTGTGCTTAATTTTTATCAAATAGAATGAGGGTGGTGAGATTCGGACTGGTGACCGCTTGATCAATAAGACTCTGATACAATATCAAAAAATCAATTCAACTCAAAAGGTTAAATTGTTAGATGAGAACTATAAGCTTAATTTTTTATGTACATGCTATTTTTTTCTTGCCTATTTTAGTGGGTTTTTAGGTCCTATGTATATATTGGGTTTGGTTAATTTCGATATAAAATTCTTTTAATTTTATTGCAATCCGCATATAGGAAAGGCATCTGACAAAATAGGTTTGATATTAATAAAAAATAAAGGTTGCCACAAATTTTTTATTTCTTATGTGTGATTGGTCAATCAATCAATTTATATTAATATTAACAAATATTAATTTTTTTTTAAATCGACATATTTTTACATACACAAACTAGATTCAGGTTGAGCCAAATTTTCATATTTTTTTTACTGACAATGTTCAATGTTGACATACACAAACTAGTGTCCTGCATTTTTTTAATAATACTTGTACTGGGCAATTCATTATGTTTATGGGAGAAATCTCATGGAATCTATGTGTCTATACACTTATTCCTAGATATAACTTATGAAGTTTGATTTGATTATTGATTTTAATTCACAATCATAACTACTTGTCAAACACGTATCGAGCCCTATCCATATTAAAGATTTTTTTTTGTTGTGGTTTAGAATAATAGGAGGCTTAACCAATTAGTTAGTCAACCTTTCCTATTTATATATATAACAACATAGGAGTAATAAACCTTTCATATATATATATATATATATAAAAGGCTATAATGTGTAATATCCTATAATACATGTCGCACGTGTGCGGCGTCGCGGCGATCGTCCACCTTCGAGGAAATGGTGTCTACTTGGCAAATATGGAGAGACAATGAATTCTTGTCTCTTATCACTAAAATATGAACTGGGAGTTGCCATCTAGTATTTTGGTCACTAGGAACCCTAACCAGTCTCAGAGATGGGGTACGGAGACTGGTTGCGTAAAGGGAAGGTATTAGCATCCCAACTACACCCTACTACCTAAGGTTTTGATTGTGTTTTCTAATTGTTGGTCCGTCTAAAGAGTCAAGAAAAGACCTTTTCTGTAAGGAGATCCTTATCTTATCATGTAAAACCTAACTATTCTATGTCATCAAAAGAAAAAAACTTTTTTAATATCGGGAATATGTTTTACATATAAATTCATAATCCCTAATACTAAAACAACACAAAATAATTTTATTTTTTTATATTTTGGTCAGTGTTCTCCTGACTTTAATAAACTGGTTACTAAAGCTAAAATGAATGCTAAAACATTGTGTTTTTTTTTTATGAAAAACACAATATGATCTTTTAGCTTTGAGACATTTGGTCGTATGCACAAAAATATTTTTTTCTTTTTTTTCAAATTTTTTTTGTATTTTGGAAGTTTTGACGAAAACCAGGTATTTTAATATCGAATTTATGTTTTTACGGTATAAAAATACAAACCAATATGAAGCAAAATTTAGTAGAAAAAACACGGGAAAAAAAATTTACAATTTTCAAAAAGAAAAATTCTTTTTTTTTAAATTGGGCCAGACCCGGCCCAACCATTTTGGGCTGGGTCGGCGTTGCCAGCCCATTAAACAGTGAGCCTCTCCACTGTTCACATGCAACGTGAACAGTGGAGAAGCAGACGCGGAAGAGGAGGAAGAAGAAGGGGAAAGGGAAGAGGGCTGACCTGCGGTGCCTCACAGTGCTCGGCGGCGATGGAGGTGGCGGGGACGCGTGGCCGGGCGGTGGCTCGGGCATGGTGGCGCACGATGCTTCACGTTCTTCTTCCTCTCTCTCCCTCCTCTGTTTTTTCTAATTTGTTTTTCTCCTTCTTTTTCTTTCCTTTTCTCTCTCTCTCGCTCTGTTTTTTTTCTTCTTCTTTTCTTTCGGTCTTCCCCCTTTTTTCTTGTGTTCCTTTTTTTCTTGTGCTCTCCCCCGTATATATAGGAAAAACAGGGAGAGAGAGGCAGGTTGGCCACTGTGCAGCCACCCCAAAAATAGCCCGAGGGGCACGTTCCCTCTTTTTTCATGGCCCCGTGGTAGGCCACGGGTCAGAGGTTATACACATGGAGTTATGGTCGGCGTCTTTTTGATGTTTTTCGGAGAAAGAGGGAGAGAAAAGTCGGTAAAAAAATCTTCTTCTTCCCCTGTCTCGCACGTCTAGGGGAAGAAGAAGACCTACAGTGCCATTTAAAACAGCACCGTTTGGGTCTCTCTTTTTTATGTGAACAGTGCATGAAACGGTGCCGTTTCATTTAAAAGGAAAAGGCGGAAAAAACATGTCTGAGTTCACATTGGTCCTCAATTTGTAATTTGTTCAATCAAGTCCTAAATTGCAATTTTGATTTAAAAATCAATGCAATTGCATCCCTGCCAAAAATCAAACAACAGCCCTAAAGTTGGCCGCCTTTTTCACTTTGGTCCTTGGTCTTGAATTTATGTAATTTGACCTCAATTGAGCAATAAACTTCTAATTTCTTCAATTTGGCCCCTGATTCGGTTTTAATTACAGCCCCTCTATTTACGCACCTTTTCTATTTTGGTTCTTAGTTTCGGATTTCTTCAATTAAGTCCCGATTTGACCAAATTAACTCTAAAAAATTATATTTTGACCCCGGAACTTGAATTTCTTCCAATTAAAGCCCAAATTAACTCCAAAATCAAATTTGTTCGCAATCAAACCCTCTATAAATTCAATTAAACTTTCAATAAAATTTAATTGAGTCCATAAACATCTGTTTTTAGACTTTTCTTTCTCATATTGAATTTTCTTTATCAACAGGGCTCTAATTAGTCAACAAAATACTGTCAAATTTTAATCTTTGTATTTTTGAACCTCCTCAACCAATTTTTAACCATTTTTAGGGTGTTCTAGCATCCTTTTTTCACAGTTATATTTTTTGATAATATTTTTTTGATTTTTTTGTATTTTGTTTTTTTGAAAAGAGAAAAAATGTGAATTGGGGAATAACCCAAAAATGAGTTATGACAATACACACTCTCAAGTTGAAGGTGGAGGTTCAACTTGAAGCTTGAACCTAATGTTATTATGCATTTTTGGGGACCCATGTAAACAAAAAATAAAAAAAAAATAGGGAAAAAGAGAAAATATAAAAAATTGAAAGAAATGTTGGATGCAAATAAAAAAATACGTATCGGTTGAAAAAAACATACCGGAATGCCTAAGAAATTGCCAAAAGACTATTCGAGGAAGATTAAAATTGGATTTGACAAGATATCATTGACTAGTGAGGTCTCCCTATGAACAAATGAAATTCAATTTGACGAGGAAAATTCAAGCTTGGATGTTTAAGGACTCAATTGAAATATTTTTAAAAGGTTTAATTGAATTTAATGAGCGTTTAATTACAAGAAAATTAACCTTTTGAGTTAATTTAGGCTCTAAATAAAAGAAATAAAAGTTGGGGGCTAAATTGCAATTTTTAAAAGTTAAATTAGTCAAATCAGGTGCTTAATTGCATAAATTTCAAAGTATGATGGGCAATTAGGGACCTAATTGAACAAATAAAAAACTAAGGGCCAACTTGTAAGACACACAAGACTTTTCAAGTTTGAAATTGGTGAAATCGGGGTCAAATTGAAGATAATTGAAGGTTTGATGGTCATCTGGTGGTCCAATTAAACAAATCGAAAACCAAGGACCAAATTGTAAAAGAAGCTCAAATTTAGGGCTGGCAATTAAGTTTGGCAGGAGTGAAATTGCATGAAATGAAGGGTTCATGATGCAATTACGAGTGAAATTAAAAGAAACTGGAAGAATATAGATTAAATTGAAGTTTGCCAAATCCCAAATTAAAACCCTAATTTGTAGGGTTTAGCTTAGACGACGTGTCGTTCGGCTACTATGTAACTGTTGGATTGTTTTTTATTATTTAAATGCAATGTTTTAAGTGTATTAACATGATGATTATTGTCTTAATATGTTAAGAGTAAACTTTAGTTTGATTTGAAATTTGGCAAATATGGCAGCAAGTTTATGAATTTTTTTCTATGTTGGTTGATGCATGTTTCTGGGTTTCTGAGTTTTGTTTGGTTCTTGTTAAAGGTTTAGGAAGACATTTTGAATCTAAATTGCATGAATATATAGGCTGTTTTAAGTTGATAACTTTGAAGCTTGGAATCTTTTGCATGATTTTGATGATTTGTTGTTTTTATTAGTTATTTTTTATTCAAGTATATTTGGTTATGATAATATGCATTGTTGACAGTGTATGTTGGGTTTTTAGGCAATCTTAGTTCATGTTCTTCATGTTCATTGGAAGAACAATGTCTTGAGTGCTAGTTTTAGGTCTCATTTTGATTCAATTTTGGTTTCTACAAGTTCGTATCATTACTAGTAAATAATCCAGGGTTTTCATGAATCAATAACATGTTTTTATGGGTTTTAATATTAAGGTTTCAATTTTGAACCGAAAATCATTTTTGACAAAAAAAATTGTGATGTTTGATTAATAATCGAAGCAAAATAACACTTAATTCTTCATCTATGCTTAATTGCGAATAAAACCTTGCATTTTATTGCTTGAAATTTAGTCTAGTTTGATGTTCACATTGTTGGGTTTAAGTTTGAGTGTCTTCGTATTCTTTATTTTATGTTTTGATCTGTTTTGCTTAAGAAAATAATTAGCGTTTATGTTTTTGTAGTGAATATATATAGCAGTACCTATCTTAAAATGAGGAAATATTTTAATTGATGGAATCTTATAAACTATTAAGCACGAGTAAATAAAGTGGTCCAAAAGCTCAAAACCTAAACGACGACTCTTTGCCGCAGGACTATAATTTGTAGTTTTGTCGACCAAAAGCTCAAAACCTAAATAACGAATAATCCAAATGTTTTCACTCTTTCAACACATGAACCAGAAGACAAAATATCGGGATAACTAATACTGATCTTAACAATGAAGATCACTAAACTTCTATCAAAACAATAAATTTTTAAATATCGTATAGTTTTTAGTGCAAGAAAATAGGAATTTTTTTTTTTGACAATTTATAAAAAAATCTTCATTTTATACAAGGACATGTAATCTCATTTTAAATGACCGATTCCAAGCTTCACAACTTGAATTTTATTTGGAAGGTTTAATTAGTAGTTTTAATTGAAGTTATTTATAGAATAGACTCTTTCGTTTATTTTCGAGTTGTCAAGCTCACCAATTATTACACACGATTAATGATTAAAACAATTGTCGTTTCAAAAGAATATAGTTTATTTAATTTTATTTAATAAATTTAAATTTTTAAGTTCATTGATCAGATCAATTATAACATTTTAAGCAAGTGGTGCCAGCGAGAAGAGTTCAAAATCTATACGACAACTCCTTGCCATAGGACTATAATTTCTACTCAGCACGAGTAAAACACTATTGTGGGATAAATCAAGTAAGCAAGAGGCAAGAGCTCAAAACCTACACGACAACTCTTTGCTAAAGGACTATAATTTGTAGTTTTGTCGAAGGTCGGCACGAGTAAAACACTATAATATTTTTGTGGAATTTTTTAATTAATTGTAACAAATAATCAAAATACTTTCTCCATATAAATATATGCTCTCAATGCGTTGTTTCAACACAAGATCAACAAGACACAATATTGATATAACTAATACTCATATTCAAAAAATATGGAGATCACTAAATTTCTAGGGTTCTCCTTCCTTCTCTTTGCCTTTGCAGCAACTTCATTTCCTGAGGCCGTTCATGCCAAAGATGCTGCAGCAGTGCTCGATGTCTTCGGTCATGAGGTGCAAGCTGGTGCTCGTTATTTAATCGTAGCCCCCTCGACTGACAATACAACAACTCTTGCGGTCACTGCGACTAGCAAGATCATATGCAATTCAGATGTTATACTTTCCACTTTGAACGAGAGCCTCCCAATAACATTTTCACCTGCTATAAAATCCAACGATGGTGTCATCCGTGAAGGCTCTTATCTAAATGTGAACTTTGATGCACCCTCATGTAGGATGGGGGCGTGACAACGATGTGGATGATTGAATCGGAAGGATTGATTGTGACCACAGGAGGTGTTGATAGATTGAATCGGTTTAAGATCACCAAGTATGAAGGTGATAATAGTTTTTATCAGCTTTCTTTTTGTCCAATGTCCGAACCCTTCTGTGAATGCTCATGCGTCCCTGTTGGCGTCAACAGTGACAAGCACTTGGCTCCCAATGTCGGCCCTCTTCTTGTGATGTTCGAACCAGATGCATATTGATATTATCTGCTGCAATTCTGTATGAGGGAGTACGAGTGCCTACTATCATGTATTGGGCATAAATAAAATTAAAATAAATAAGAAGCTTTTTAGCTTTGGCTTTTCCTTAGTTTTCATGGCGTCTCCATATTTATACTTCGTTTGTTGCTTGATCTTGTCACTACAAAATCATCTGGTTGCTACAATCATTGGTTGATATCATCTAAATGTTCGGAACCAAACACTACCAGAAAATTGATAAATACAAACGGAAATACCGAGGGAATATTTCCGTCGGTAAATTTCCGAGGGATTTTACCGACGGAAATATTCCCTCGGTATATACCGAGGGAATTACCGTGGGAAAAAAATGATGACGTGTCATTTTTACCGACGGAATTACCGACGGAATTTGTTCCGTCGGTAAATTTGTTGGTAAATTGTGAACACTGTTCATCATGTTAATTACAAAGGGAATCACCGACGGAAAATTCCGTCGGTATTTTCCGAGAGTAAATCACCGACGGATTGAAAAGTCAGTCGGTGTTATTTGGCGGTTTTCTGAAAAAATTCAATTAATTTAAAATTTTCATTTAAATAGTACAGACGGAATCACCGACGGATTGAAAAATCATCGGTAATTTTTTGGCGGTTTCTGAAAAAATTTTACGAAATTGAAAATTTAAATTAAATATTACCGATGGAATTACCGACGGAATAATTAAAAAATATTAATATTTAATTATCCGTCGGTAAATCCGTCGGTAAAGCGTCCCAATAAAAAGCCTGAATGCCCTTATTTCACAAGAGACAGACCCGTTTCTCATTATTCTTCTTCTTCTTCATCTTGTTCTTCTACTTCTTCTTCTTCTTCTTCTTCTTCACTATATGTAAAAAACATCATTAAGGTATGTTTTCTTCTTCTTCTTCACTTTATGTAAAAAACATGATTTCTTATCTATTTCTTTCTCTTCTTTTCTCTCCTCATCTCCTTCTCTTTTCCTCCATGCTTGGGTATGTCTTCTTCTTCTTTCTTCTTTTATCCTCTTAGTTTTTTTTTTAATTAATATGCTTAATGAAATTTTTTTTCTCTCCTTAGCTTCACTTGCAACTACATCAAGGTAAGATTTTTCTTTTTTCTTCTATTTTCATGATTTTTTTCACTATATTTGTTTTTTATTTTATTTTTAATTGTTTTTGTTCTTAATAATTGTATAAATGTTGTTGTGAGATTTTTTTTTCATACGAGATCAATTTTTAGTAGATTTATTTATAGGATTTTTAAATTTTTAGCAATTGCAACTTCATTTTTTTCATATGAATTAATTTTTTAGTTGAATTTATTTTTTTATTTTATTTATTTGTTGCAAATTATTTTGAGTATATATTATACAGTATTAATTTATGTTAATTTAATTATTTTATAATTTTATAAAATGAATTTTTTTTAAATGTTTTTCAATATTTACCGACGGAATTACCGACGGAATTTCCGTCGGTAATTCCGTCGGTAAATCCTCGTAATTCCGTCGGTAATAAAAAAATTATTACCGACGCGTTTGTTCCGTCAGGAAATCCGTCGGTAATTAATTACCAACGGATTTACCGACGGACAAAACATTACCGATTGAACGATTCACCGACGGATCATTTCCGTCTTTGATTCCGTCGGTAATATAATTACCGATGGAATATGTGTCTTACACCGACGGAAAAATTCCGTCGGTAAAACTGTTAAATCTTGTAGTGAAATGTCAGTACAGGCAATTTTTTTTTTTTTTGCATGTTTTAGTGGGGTTTAGGTCCTATTTATATATTGGCCTAGAAAGTGATAATAGTTAATTTCAATATGAAATTCATTCCATTTTATCATAATCAGCAGATAGGAAAGGGTATCTGACAAAAATAGGTTCGAAATAAAGAATATGAGTTACCACTAATTTTTTATTTCTCAAGTGTGATTGGTCAATTAATCAATTTTAACCAATATCTGAAATTTATTAAAATCGACATATTTTGATGTACACAAACCTTCTCCCACTCGGTTCCTTTTGCGAGAAATGAACAAGTCCTTAACCTCTCCAAATTTAATGATGGATCTTCTTAAGGATTGATACTGAAGCTAGCAAGGAAATCTTTCAAAGTATATCTTCACAGATTCAAAACATGGGTTGGTAGGTGAAAGCTGATCTTTTTGTGAAGGTCGGAATCTAGGGTCTTAGATAGGGGTGGTAATATGGTGGTGACGAGGATAATGGTTTGAAAGAAGTTGCTGCTGTAGTTTCAAAGAAGTTGGTGCTGTTGGAGAGGTCTGCTACAAGCTGCTGCTGCTGGCGTGGAAGGGAATGCTGCTGCTACCATATTAGGTGTGACATATTAGGTGTGTTAATATATTCCCTTCACGCAACCAGTCCCTTACCTAAAATTTTTATAAAAAAAACTATTGATCAATGCACCTAAAATGCGAGCAATAATCACATATTTGTCAACCTATAACACAACAAATGTAAGCCTATTTCTTGAATCAATGTAAAACATCGAGCCAAAAAATATTCATGCTCGCAATAGAGTCGAATCCAAAACCAATCCAAGTTATATTCCAAATTGTAGATGCATTACTGTTTTAAAAATAATCCGGCTACATCTTAAGAGCTTACACGATCATAGGAACCAAAGATGAATTAGATGATGAAGTAGGTGAGCATGAGATGGTTGATTTGTTGTGTTTGGTAATGATAATTAGGTAGCATATGGTAACAATATTTTTCTCGACTGATGACTCGGATCCTATTGAATAGTTATTTGTTGATATATAAGCTATAATTTAGAGATGAATCATCTCCTGACCCGGTCTGCAAAACAAGACCAGCGGATCCCACCACCAATCTACACAAAAGAACCAGTTCATTCTACTGGCCCAATCTGCAAAACAACCTCTGTCATTCCAAAAAATGTTCGTGACCCAGCATACTCACTAAAATCACTGTTATTATTTGTTTGAGAGTAATATAAAATTATTCTTAGGATCTCACTTAATAGCTTAAGTTATTAGATTGAGATGGTTTTTTGATATAGTATCAGAGCCTTGTTGATCAAGTGGTTATGAGTTTGAATCTCACCACCTCCTTTTTTATTGGTAAAAAATTACGAACAAGGTAGTGTGAACCTATGCAAGTTTTAAACCTGAAAGACTTTCACTTGAGGAGATATATTAGAGAGTAATATAAAATTATTTTTAGGACCTCATCTAATAGCTTAACTTATTGGGTTGAGATAGTTATTTGATAGCATTATACTCACTAAAATCATCGTAGCAGCAGCATTCCTTTCCACAGCAGCAACAGCCCAATCCACGCCAGCAGCAGCAGCTTGTAGCAGACCTCTCCAACAGCAGCAACTTCTTTCAAACCCTTATCCTCAGCACCACCATATTACCACCCCTATCTAAGACCCTAGACTCCGACCTTAACAAAAAGATAAGCTTTCACCAACCAATACCAATCATAACCACGTTTTGAATCTGTGAAGATATACTTTGAAAGATTTCCTTGCTAGCTTCAGTATCAACCCCTAAGAAGATCCTTCATTAAATTTGGAGAGGTTAAGGACTTGTTCATTTCTCGCAAAAGGAACCGAGTGGGAGAAGGTTTGTGGACATCAAAATATGTCGATTTTAATAAATTTCCGATATTTGTTAAAATTGATTAATTGACCAATATATCAATAGGACCTAAAAACCCACTAAAATATGCAAAAAACAAATAGCCTGTACTGACATTTGGTTCCGAACATTTAGATGATATCACCCAATGATTGTAGCAACCGGATGATTTTCTAGTGACAAGATCAAGCAACAAACGAAGTATAAATATGGAGACGCCATGAAAACTAAGGAAAATCCAAAGCTAAAAAGCTTCTTATTTATTTTAGTTTTATTTATGCCTAACACATGATAGTAGGCAATCGAACTCCATCATACTGGATTGCAGCAGATAATATTACTGATCAATATCATTCTGACACCATTTTAGGTGCTCTCTATGCATCTGGTTCAAACATCACAAGAACAGGGTCGACATTGGGAGCCAAGTGCTTGTCACTGTTGACATTCACAGAAGGGTTCGGACATTGGACAAAAAGAAAGCTGATAAAAACTATTATCACCTTCATACTTGGTGATCTTAAACCGATTCAATCTATCAACACCTCCTGTGGTCACAACGAATCCTTCCGATTCAATCATCCCAATAGTGTTTTACTCGTGCTGACCTTCGACAAAACTACAAATTATAGTCCTTTAGCAAAGAGTTGTCGTATAGGTTTTGAGCTCTTGCGTCTTGCTTACTTGATTTATCCAAAAAAAGTGTTTTACTCGTGCTTTATAGGTTATATAATTGATCCTATCAATTAGCTTAAAATTTAAATCTTTTAAATATAAATAAATATACTATATTCTTTTGAAACGATAGTTGTTTTAATCATTAATAGTGTAATAATTGGTGAGCTTGACAACTCAAAAATAAACAAAATAGTCTACTCTATAAATAACTTCAATTAAAACTACTAATCAAACCTTCCAAATAAAATTCAAGTTGTGATGCTCAGAATCGGTCCTAGTATCAAAAGATGATTTTTTAATTAATAATTTTTTTAAAAAATTATTCCTATTTTCTTGCACGAAAAAATATTTTATAAATTGTAAAAAAAAAATGATATCTAAAAATTTATTGATTTGATAGAAGTTTAGTGATCCACACATAGATTAATTCTATGAAAGGAATCATAGGAAGAACCTGATAAGGAGCTCAATATATGTGTAGGCTGTGGGGAAGAACCAGCTGTAGAATTTGTTGGAGTCATCGCGAGCAGGGGGAACCAGCAAGGGAAGAACCGGGGGGAGCCGGCAAGAAGCAATCCGAACCCGTCTGCATGCGAGGGTGGCGAATATGAACCTGTACCTATAGCATGATCATGATAATAACATGCAGATAATGGTAAGGGAGCCAAATGAGATGTAGGTGGTGTGGGGGGTAACGGTGGAAGGGCTGAAGATGGTGGCTTTGGATGATATAAAGTAACCGATATAGTGGCGACAGTAGGATTTGTAGGTGGGACTCAATCTGTTCAGATTTACCAAGAGGAAAAACATGTTCATAAAACCGGACATGATGAGCAAGATAAATACGTTTGGATGTCAAGTCAAGACATCGATAACCTAAATGAGAGTTACTATATCCTAGAAAAACACAAGCGAGATGAACGAAAATCTAACTTATGAGTATTTTATGGACGAAGGAATGGAAAACAAAGACACCTAAACGTATGAAGAAAAGCATGATCAGGAGGTGATTTTAAAAGACATTCGAAAGGACTCTTATAATTAAGAACCGGAGTTGGCATGCGATTAATCAAGTAACAGAGCTTTCAAAGGCATAACTCCAATATTTAAGGGGAGCGTGACATTGCCCAAGAAGGGTAAGTTCATTTTCAACAATATGTCTATGACGACATTCAACCATGCCATTTGGTTCATGAGTGTGCGGGTAGATCACACGATGATGAATACCTATTGTTTTAAAATACGTATTGAGTTTTCAGTATTCACCACCCCAATCTGTTTGAACAGATTTTATTTTTAAAGAAAATTGGCGCTCAACGAGCGCTTGAAACTGATGAAAAATATTAAAAACATCAGACTTAGCAACCATCAGATAAAATCAGATAAACTTTGTATGGGCATCCACAAAAATAACAAAATAGCAAAAACCGACTGATGACAACATAAGAGAGGGACCCCAGACATCACTAAAAATTAAATCAAGAGGAGCTAGAGTTTGATGACCCGTAGTTTTTAGAGTCAGACGACACGACTTGCCCAGAGGACACGCAGGACAATTAAAATTAAAATATTTTGTTGTACATGACACTTTTTTATTTTTCACCAACAAATGTAGAATGCGTGGGCTTGGATGCCCAAGTCGACGATGCCGATATCGGCGGAAGTAGAGAGACATGTAGATGAGAAAGCCCGAGGTAATGACATGGCGAGATGACTCGGACAAAACATATAGACCACCTCTACTCTGACCGGAAAGAAGCACTTCCTTTGTCATGAGGTCCTTAATATAAAATAAACAGGAATGAAATTCAAAAAACACGTTATTCTCAAGGCAAAATTTTTGAACAAATAGCAAAAGTTTTTTAATGGCAGGAACATGTAAAATATTGGATAAAGTAAAGGTGCGTTTTGGGGAAGGAATTTTAGAGTGAGCAATTGATTAGTACTTAAAAGTGCATTTTTATCAAGGTTTTATATCATCATTTTGCACTTGAAGTATCAATAACTCCTTAACTAAAAGCATGTTTTATAATAACATATCTAATAATATAAGATACCTTTAATTTATGGTAAATGTTCATCTTAAATGCAGGCCTATCACATAAATGAAAGAATTGATTGATGGGTTGAATGTACGAAATTGAAAGGACAAAGAGATGGCCAAACTTAGAAAAGAGATGTTGGTGCGGTCCAAACTGGAACACTGTTTGGTAATCGGGTCATATCTGGAGCTGTAAATCTCGGATTTAGGTCTACCTTATATGGATGGAAAGCTAAGACATAGGCCTACAATTTTCATGGGAGTCCAAGATTTAAGAAGGTCGTTTTCAAGTCCAAATTATAGCAACAATGAAGAAGTCCGAATCTGTCCTGCAGCCCAGACACTATTCAGTGTTCAGCCCATATCTCGAGGTCTAGAACTCCAAATGATCTCAAATTTTTACCCTGGAAAGCTGAGACAATTTCCTAGAACTTTCATGATTTAAGTCTGTTCAAATTATGACGTTATCAATGACATTTTTGGCAGACAAGAAGATAAGAATTGTCACCAAGTCAAGATGTGGCCACTCACTCATCAATTAGTCAACAAATCAATAGTTCTGAATTTTGGCCTATAAAAGGAGGCATTTGCCATGTATTTAGGCATCTTGGTGTTCAGATCAAGATCATGCTCTTGCTCTCTCTTTATATTTTGTAATGCTTAAGTTTTGCTTATATTAATTTCTTGCTTATGCTTTTCATTTCCTTTCCTTGTTCATTTATGTTTCTCTCTAAACCCTAAAAAAAAAGATTGGAAAAGGGTTTTTGACATTTTAGTCAAACCCTAATAGATAATCATAAACTAGTTACAATATCCATTTTGCATTTTAAAACATGAGAAAGATGCAATTTTTTTTTTCCATGAAGATATGCTTGGAAAATTTTTAGGATTTGGCCATATATAACAAAACATTTTTTTTTTGAAAAGGAAAACTAATTTAAAAGTTTTGAAATATTTTGGAGAAAGTCAGGTATTTTAATACCGGGTTTGTATCTTACAGTGTAAAAATATAACCCATTATGGGCTGGGCTGACCCCTCTTTCATTTTGGTCTCTGGTTTTGAAATTTTGCATTTTGACCCTCAATTGACCAACACACTTCCAATCTATTCAATTTGGCTCATGATTTTGTCAATTTCAGCTCCTACATTCATGTGTCTTTTTTAGCTTGGTCCTTGGTTTTTATTTCTTCAATCAAGTCCCTAATTGCCTATCAAACTTTCATATTTATGCAATTAAGCCCCGATATGACTAAATTAACTCTTAAAAATTTCAATTCAACCCATAGACTTTAATTTCTTCCAATTAAAGTGTAGATTGATTAACAAATCAATTTTTTTTTGCAACTAAGCCCTCAATAAATTCAATTAAACCTTGAAAAAAATCTAATTGAGCCCTTAAACATCTAATTTTAAATTTCTCTTCTCAAGTTGAATTTTCTTTGTCAATAGGGCCTTCATCAATAAAAAATACACTGTTAAATTTTTTAATTTTACATGATTGGTCCTCCTCGACCAATCTTTAGCAATTCTCTCAGTATTTAAATATACTCTTCTTATTGATAAATTTTTTTGATATTCTTCCAACATATTTTTAATTTTTTTTTGTATTTTCTCTTTTCTCCTTTTTTTTTTGTTTATGTGGGGCTAAAAAAAAAAGAGTAACAACAATAATCACCGTACCGGTTACATATAGTGAGTGTAGGATTTTTACGAGATAATTTTATGGGTTCTATGGTTCTCAATCTTTTTAAGTTTGGTATGACAATAATAAGGTGTGAATATATATGGTAGAAATGAACTGTCTGTCAAAGAACCATCTCAACCCAATAGTTTAAGCTGTTAGGTGAGGTTCCAAGATATGATTTATATTATTTTCTAACACACCCCCTCAAGTGAAAGCCCTTTGGGCTTGAAACTTGCACAGGCCCACATTACCTTGTGCTTAATTTTTTTATCAAATAAATAGGGATGATGAGATTCGAACTCATGACCGCTTGGTTATCAAGACTTTGATACCATATCAAAGAACCATCTCAACCCAATAGCTTAAGCTATTAGATGAGGTTCCAAGATATGATTTATATTATTTTCTAACATTGTACTATATTTTTCTTACTAATGCTTGCAATGGGCAATTCATCAAGAAAAATTACGGAATATGTGTCTATATGCTTTTATTCACAATTCACAATCACAACCATTTGGCAAACACGCATTCTGTCACATCGTTATTCACGTCCGCCAAGTGTCCCGAAGCTTTTAACCTATTTGATCAGGCACGATTAAAACAAGTTTTGTGGGATGGCTAACTAAGCAAAGTGGTCCCGAAGCTTTTAACCTCTACAAAAACTCTTTGCCATAGGACAATAATTTGTAGTTTTGTTGAACAAGATGAGCACGCTTAATGAAATGTATCAAATATTCCAAATCTTTGCACTCGTTCAACACATGAACTAGAAGGTGAAATAATGAGAATGTCATAACCACATTTTTTGACCTTTTTTTATTTTTTTGAAAACCAAAACAATTGCAAAATACAACAAAAAAATAATCCAAAAAAGATGTTCTTGATATATGTGATTTATTTTCAATATTTTCAGTGTCTTCCTAAAAGAATTCAAAACCCAAAATTTTGTTTCCAACATGTTCAGCTACTAACAAGCCCATTTTAAAATTATTGATGTCTTTGTTATTGTCAAGCAATGCCAACAAATTTATTACACATACACCCCTTCCTTTAGAAAGGATCATTCAAGAGTTGATTGGTTATCTGTTTTAAAAATAAAACCCAATGGTCGTGTCGAGGTTGTTCAAGATGAAACGAAGAAACAAGTGTGGGAGATGATGTCTTTCAAATTAATGAGTTGGTTGAACCATATCGAGTTGGTTCATCGATTGATTTAGAAAAAAATTCAAATTTTCACATCTTCGATAATAGTCTTGTTGATGTTGATGCTAAGGAGTTAGTTTTTGTTCTAATATCCAACGGACAAGCACAAATCGATGAAGATGATGATAACAATGTTATCAAAGTTGAAGATTGCAATGGAGCTAATGATGATTCAATTGAAGAATAAGAAGATAATTCGACTAACTATTAGAACATAAAAGTGTAATGCAATTTTTTATAATCTAATATTTGTGGATGAAATTATGTATAAAGAAATATTTATTTTATAATTTTTATGTGGACTTGTTGTTATTGTGTTTTGTGTGCCACTTTTAATTTAAGTATTTGCAGGGAGATTAATATACAGCGAATGCAGACAAAATGTGTTATTCTTTCAATGCACACCAGTTACTCAAATCTATGCTCTCTGTGCATTCTTTCAACTCATCAATTAAATATGAGTTGTTTTTAAAACATTACATTAATCATTTTAAAAAGTTAGTGGGAAAAAATAATTGTAGTGAATATATATAGCAGTACCTATCTTAAAATAAGATGAGAAATATTTTAATTGATGGAATCTTATAAACTATTAAGCACGAGTAAATAAAGTGGTCCAAAAGCTCAAAACCTAAACGACAACTCTTTGCCGCAGGACTATAATTTGTAGTTTTGTCGAACATCTACAAATGCATGCACTCTTTCAACACATGAACTAGAAGACAAAATATTAGGATAACTAATTAATACTGATCTCAACAATGAAGATCACTAAACTTCTATCAAATCAATAAATTTTTAGATATCATTTTTTTGACAATTTATAATTAGTGCAAGAAAATAGGAATAATTTTTTAAAACAATTATTAAAAAATCATCATTTTATACTAGGACCGATTATGGGCTTCACAACTTGAATTTTATCTTGAATTTTATTTGTAAGGTTAATTAGTAGTTTTAATTGAAGTTATTTATAGAGTAGACTATTTTGTTTATTTTCGAGTTGTCAAGCTCACCAATTATTACACTATTAATGATTAAAACAACTGTCGTTTCAAAAGAATATAGTATATTTATTTATATTTAAAAGATTTAAATTTTAAGCTAATTGATAGGATCAATTATATAACCTATAAAGCACGAGTAAAACACTTTTTTGGATAAATCAAGTAAGCAAGACGCAAGAGCTCAAAACCTATACGACAACTCTTTGCTAAAGGACTATAATTTGTAGTTTTGTCGAAGGTCAGCACGAGTAAAACACTATTGGGATGATTGAATCGGAAGGATTCGTTGTGACCACAGGAGGTGTTGATAGATTGAATCGGTTTAAGATCACCAAGTATGAAGGTGATAATAGTTTTTATCAGCTTTCTTTTTGTCCAATATCCGAACCCTTCTGTGAATGCTCATGCGTCCCAGTAGGCGTCAACAGTGACAAGCACTTGGCTCCCAATGTCGACCCTGTTCTTGTGATGTTTGAACCAGATGCATAGAGAGCACCTAAAATGGTGTCAGAATGATATTGATCAGTAATATTATCTGCTGCAATCCAGTATGACGGAGTTCGATTGACTACTATCATGTGTTAGGCATAAATAAAACTAAAATAAATAAGAAGCTTTTTAGCTATGGCTTTTCCTTAGTTTTTTTTCATGGCGTTTCCATATTTATACTTCGTTTGTTGCTTGATCTTGTCACTAGAAAATCATCTGGATGCTACAATCATTGGTTGATATCATCTAAATGTTCGGAACCAAATGTCAGTTTTCATGGCTATTGTTTTTCGCATATTTTAGTGGGTTTTTAGGTCCTATTGATATATTGGTCAATTAATCAATTTTAACAAATATCGGAAATTTATTAAAATCGACATATTTTGATGTCCACAAACCTTCTCCCGCTCGGTTCCTTTTGCGAGAAATGAACAAGTCCTTAACCTCTCCAAATTTAATGAAGGTTCTTCTTAGGGGTTGATACTGAAGCTATCAAGGAAATCTTTCAAAGTATATCTTCACAGATTCAAAACGTGGTTATGATTGGTATTGGTAGGTGAAAGCTGATCTTTTCGTGAAGGTCGGAGTCTAGGGTCTTAGATAGGGGTGGTAATATGGTGCTGAGGATAAGGGTTTGAAAGAAGTTGCTTCTGTTGGAGAGGTCTGGTACAAGCTGCTGCTGCTGGCGTGGGAGGGGCTGTTGCTGCCGTGGAAGGGGATGCTGGTGCTACAATGATTTAGTGAGTATAATGCCATCATATAACCATCTCAACCCAAGAAATTAAATTATTAGATAAAGTCCTAAAAATAATTTTATATTACTCTCTAACAAATGATAACAGGGATTTTAGTGAGTATGCTCGTTCACGAACATGTTTTGAAATGATAGAGGTTGTTTTGCAGATCGGGGCAGTGGAATGAACTGGTTTTTTCCGCTGGTTTTTTTTTTTTAACAGACTGGGTTAGGAGACGATTCATCTCTAAATTATGGCTATATATCAACAAATAACTATTCAGTAGGATCCAAGTCATTAGTCAAAAAAATTATTGTTACCATATGCTACCTAATTATCATTACCAAACACAAGAAATCAACCATCTCATGCTCACCTACTTCATCATCTCATTCATCTTTGGTTACATTGATCGCGTAAGCTCTTAAGATGTAGCCAGATTATTTTTTTAAAACAGTAATGTATCTACAATTTGGAATATAACTTGGATTGGTTTTGGATTCGATTCTATTGCGAGCATGCATATTTTTTAGCTTGATGTTTTACATTGATTTAAGAAATAAGTTTATATTTATTGTGTTATAGATTGACAAATGTGTGATTATTGCTCGTATTTTAGCTGCATTGATCAATAGTTTTTTTTTAGAAATTCTAGGTAAGGGACTGGTTGCGTAAAGGGAATATATTAACACCCCTAACATGTCATACCTGAGGTAAGTTTGCATCATTTTTTATTTGTTTGTTATGGTTTGATGAAGTCTATCTCTACCGACTTGCTATGACAAGTCTACTACAATAAACGAATCCTAATTTTCTAGGTCAGGAACTTCATTTAGTAAGGTGAAATATCATCAATTATTGTTGAGGCTTCTTTCAAGGGAAAACTGGAAATATGTTTTCTGGTTGTCGCGTCATTCCCAAATAATATTTCAGATTAAATTCCTTACAGTTTTTATCTTATATTAGAAATGAATGAATTGTATTGCTACCAATAATATTTTTGATATCGACCTCATACAGATTTTTTATCCTTATATTAAAGGTGAGTAATAGGTAAATTACTATATCTAATAATATTTTTGGTATTAACTCTTTTGTAGGTTTTTTTATCCTTTATATCAAAAGTGAATAATATATGTTTTTTTTTGCCTCAAATAAGTTTTAATACTTTTTAAATTAAGGCCAAAATCCTTTGGAATTTTACAAACTTGTTGTGAAATCCATGTAATAGTTTTTAAAACATGCTAAAGTATTGAATTTTTTTATTATAAAAATGCTCAAATATTTTTTGAGGATTTTTGGCTATATACCAAAAAACTTCTTATATTTTTTTAAAAACATATATTATTTTTTAGATGATTTATTTGGCAAAACCCTTTTTTTTATTTATGTAAAACTATCAAAATAAGCTTAAGGACGTGTTTTCTAAACACACCTTTAAGCCAAAAATTCCTTTATCAAAAAGGTTGAAAACCAAACAGGGCCTTGCACATCTAACTCCAATTTGACCAAATCGGGTTGACCTGAAATCTTTAATTCGACCATAAATCGATCCGAAGATCACTAGTTTGACCCGAAAAAACAAACCAAAATTAAAACCAAAACTCAAAACAGATTAAACTTGCAAAAAAACATAAAAACAGAAGATTTTTGTTTGTCAAAAATGAATCAAAACCCAAAAAACTCAAGAACAAGAAGAACATTAAAAGTAAACACAACAATGTGAATTTCAAATCTGACCACATACAACGAAATCAAAGGCATAGGCATGATGAGAATCATTCACCAAATCATAATCAAGGTTCCAACATCAACGATTATCACTGAATAATCACAATTTGATCAAAATATGTTTCGGTGCAAAAACAAAACTGTATGATTAAAACAAAAAAAAAAACAGTTATTGAAGCAAACTAACCTAGATTATTAATTAATCAAGTTTCCCAAAGTGTCTAGTGCAAAAAAATGGACCAAAACTATTTTAGAATACTTGGACATGTAATCTCATTTTAGCTTGACAACTTGAATTTGATTTCAAAGAGTTAATTAGTAGTTTTAATTGAAGTTATCCATAGAGTAGACTATTTGTGTGGGTTTTGTTCAATTTTATACATGGTGTTTATTTTCAAGTTGTCAAGTTCACCAATTATTACACGATAAATGAATACAATGATAGTCGTTTTAAAAAAGTATAGTTTATTTATTTAAATTTAAGATATTTAAAATTTTAAGTTCATTGATGTAAAACACTTTTGTGGGATAAATCAAGTAAGCAAGAGGCAAGAGCTCAAAACCTATACGACAACTCGTCGCCAGAGGGCTATAATTTCTAGTTTTGTCGGAAATCAGCACGAGTAAAACACTATAATTTATATTTTTGTGGATATTTTTAATTAATTCTAACAAATAATCCATATGCTTGCTCCATATAAATATATGCTCTCCATGCGTTGTTTCAACACAGGATCAACAAGACACAATATTGAGATAACTAATACTCATATTCAACAAATATGAAGATCACTGAAGTTCTTGGGCTCTCGTTCCTTCTCTTTGCCTTCATAGGAACTTCATTTCCTGACGCCGTTCATGCCAAAGATGCTGCAGCAGTGCTCGATGTCTTCGGTCATGAGGTGCAAGCTGGTGCTCGTTATTTAATCGTAGCCCCCTCGACTGACAATACAACAACTCTTGCAGTCACTATCAATGGCCAGGTCTTATGCAATTCAGATGTTATACTTTCCACATTGAACGAGAGCCTCCCAATAACATTTTCACCAGTTATACAATCCACCGATAGTGTCATCCGCGAAGGAACTCATCTAAATGTGAACTTTGCAGGGCCAAGTGCCATGTGCTTAATGGGAGGCGTGACACCCATGTGGAAAATCCGATTCAGTACAACACTGAAAGGATACATTGTGACCACTGGAGGTGTTGATAGATTGAATCGGTTTAAGATCACCAAGTATGAAGGTGATAATAGTTTTTATCAGCTTTCTTTTTGTCCAATGTCCGAACCCTTCTGTGAATGCTCATGCATCCCAGTTGGCGTCAACGGTGACAAGAACTTGGTTCCTGGTGCCGGCCCTCTTCTTGTTATGTTTGAACCAGATGAATAGAGAGCACCAAAAATCGAGAATAAAATGGTGTCAGAATGATATTGAGGGAAGTCGATTGCCTATTATCATGTTCGAACCAGAACTATTATCTACTGCAATCCTGTATGAAGGATCTCGACTGCCTACTATCATGTGGTGGGCATAAATAAAACTTAAATAAATAAGAAGCTTTTTAGCTTTGGCTTTTCCTTAATTTGCATGTTGTCTCCATACACACACGCACTCTTCGTTTGTTGCTTGATATTGTCACTAGAAAATCATCTGGTTCTTATAATCAATTGAAAATTTTATGGTCTTCAAACTTGCACAACTTTATATTTTTTTGTGCTTAATTTTTATCAAATAGAATGAGGGTGGTGAGATTCGGACTGGTGACCGCTTGATCAATAAGACTCGATACAATATCAAAAAATCAATTCAACTCAAAAGGTTAAATTGTTAGATGAGAACTATAAGCTTAATTTTTTATGTACATGCTATTTTTTTTCTTGCCTATTTTAGTGGGTTTTTAGGTCCTATGTATATATTGGGTTTGGTTAATTTCGATATAAAATTCTTTTAATTTTATTGCAATCCGCATATAGGAAAGGCATCTGACAAAATAGGTTTGATATTAATAAAAAATAAAGGTTGCCACAAATTTTTTATTTCTTATGTGTGATTGGTCAATCAATCAATTTATATTAATATTAACAAATATTAATTTTTTTTTAAATCGACATATTTTTACATACACAAACTAGATTCAGGTTGAGCCAAATTTTCATATTTTTTTTACTGACAATGTTCAATGTTGACATACACAAACTAGTGTCCTGCATTTTTTTAATAATACTTGTACTGGGCAATTCATTATGTTTATGGGAGAAATCTCATGGAATCTATGTGTCTATACACTTATTCCTAGATATAACTTATGAAGTTTGATTTGATTATTGATTTTAATTCACAATCATAACTACTTGTCAAACACGTATCGAGCCCTATCCATATTAAAGATTTTTTTTTGTTGTGGTTTAGAATAATAGGAGGCTTAACCAATTAGTTAGTCAACCTTTCCTATTTATATATATAACAACATAGGAGTAATAAACCTTTCATATATATATATATATATATAAAAGGCTATAATGTGTAATATCCTATAATACATGTCGCACGTGTGCGGCGTCAGGCGATCGTCCACCTTCGAGGAAATGGTGTCTACTTGGCAAATATGGAGAGACAATGAATTCTTGTCTCTTATCACTAAAATATGAACTGGGAGTTGCCATCTAGTATTTTGGTCACTAGGAACCCTAACCGAGTCTCGAGAGATGGGGTACGGAGACGGTTGCGTAAAGGGAAGGTATTAGCATCCCAACTACACCCTACTACCTAAGGTTTTGATTGTGTTTTCTAATTGTTGGTCCGTCTAAAGAGTCAAGAAAAGACCTTTTACGTAAGGAGATCCTTATCTTATCATGTAAAACCTAACTATTCTATGTCATCAAAAAAAAAAAACTTTTTTAATATCGGGAATATGTTTTACATATAAATTCATAATCCCTAATACTAAAACAACACAAAATAATTTTATTTTTTTTATATTTTGGTCAGTGTTCTCCTGACTTTAATAAACTGGTTACTAAAGCTAAAATGAATGCTAAAACATTGTGTTTTTTTTTTATGAAAAACACAATATGATCTTTTAGCTTTGAGACATTTGGTCGTATGCACAAAAATATTTTTTCTTTTTTTTCAAATTTTTTTTGTATTTTGGAAGTTTTGACGAAAACCAGGTATTTTAATATCGAATTTATGTTTTTACGGTATAAAAATACAAACCAATATGAAGCAAAATTTAGTAGAAAAAACACGGGAAAAAAAAATTTACAATTTTCAAAAAGAAAAATTCTTTTTTTTTTAAATTGGGCCGGAGACCGGCCCAACCATTTTGGGCTGGGTCGGCGTTGCCGGCCCATTAAACAAGTGAGCCTCTCCCACTGTTCACATGCAACGTGAACAGTGGAGAAGCAGACGCGGAAGAGGAGGAAGAAGAAGGGGAAAGGGAAGAGGGCTGACCTGCGGTGCCTCACAGTCTTTGCTGGCGGCGATGGAGGTGGCAGGACGCGGCTGCTGGCAGTGGCTCGGGCATGGTGGCGCACGATGCTTCACGTTCTTCTTCCTCTCTCTCCCTCCTCTGTTTTTTTTCTAATTTGTTTTTCTCCTTCTTTTTCTTTCCTTTTCTCTCTTCTCTGCTCTGTTTTTTTTTCTTCTTTTCTTTCGGTCTTCCCCCCTTTTTTCTTGTGTTCCTTTTTTCTTGTGCTCTCCCCTGTATATATAGGAAAAACAGGGGAGAGAGAGGCAGGGTTGGCCACCGTGCGGCCACCCCAAAAATAGCCCGAGGGGCACGTTCCCTCTTTTTTCATGGCCCCGTGGTAGGCCACGGGTCGAGGTTATACACATGGAGTTATGGTCGGCGTCTTTTTGATGTTTTTCGGAGAAAGAGGGAGAGAAAAGTCGGTAAAAAAATCTTCTTCTTCCCCGTCTCGCACGTCTAGGGGAAGAAGAAGACCTACAGTGCCATTTAAAACAGCACCGTTTGGGTCTCTCTTTTTTATGTGAACAGTGCATGAAACGGTGCCGTTTCATTTAAAAGGAAAAGGCGGAAAAAACATGTCTGAGTTCACATTGGTCCTCAATTTGTAATTTGTTCAATCAAGTCCTAAATTGCAATTTTGATTTAAAAATCAATGCAATTGCATCCCTCCAAAAATCAAACAACAGCCCTAAAGTTGGCCGCCTTTTTCACTTTGGTCCTTGGTCTTGAATTTATGTAATTTGACCTCAATTGAGCAATAAACTTCTAATTTCTTCAATTTGGCCCCTGATTCGGTTTTAATTACAGCCCCTCTATTTACGCACCTTTTCTATTTTGGTTCTTAGTTTCGGATTTCTTCAATTAAGTCCCTGATTTGACCAAATTAACTCTAAAAAATTATATTTTGACCCCGGAACTTGAATTTCTTCCAATTAAAGCCCAAATTAACTCCAAAATCAAATTTGTTCGCAATCAAACCCTCTATAAATTCAATTAAACTTTCAATAAAATTTAATTGAGTCCATAAACATCTGTTTTTAGACTTTTCTTTCTCATATTGAATTTTCTTTATCAACAGGGCTCTAATTAGTCAACAAAATACTGTCAAATTTTAATCTTTGTATTTTTGAACCTCCTCAACCAATTTTTAACCATTTTTAGGGTGTTCTAGCATCCTTTTTTCACGGTTATATTTTTTGATAATATTTTTTTGATTTTTTTGTATTTTGTTTTTTTGAAAAGAGAAAAAATGTGAATTGGGGAATAACCCAAAAATGAGTTATGACAATACACACTCTCAAGTTGAAGGTGGAGGTTCAACTTGAAGCTTGAACCTAATGTTATTATGCATTTTTGGGGACCCATGTAAACAAAAAATAAAAAAAAAATAGGGAAAAAGAGAAAATATAAAAAATTGAAAGAAATGTTGGATGCAAATTAAAAAAAATACGTATCAGTTGAAAAAAACATACCAGAATGCCTAAGAAATTGCCAAAAGACTATTCGAGGAAGATTAAAATTGGATTTGACAGCATATCATTGACTAGTGAGGTCTCCCTATGAACAAATGAAATTCAATTTGACGAGGAAAATTCAAGCTTGGATGTTTAAGGACTCAATTGAAATATTTTTAAAAGGTTTAATTGAATTTAATGAGCGTTTAATTACAAGAAAATTAACCTTTTGAGTTAATTTAGGCTCTAAATAAAAGAAATAAAAGTTGGGGGCTAAATTGCAATTTTTAAAAGTTAAATTAGTCAAATCAGGTGCTTAATTGCATAAATTTCAAAGTATGATGGGCAATTAGGGACCTAATTGAACAAATAAAAAACTAAGGGCCAACTTGTAAGACACACAAGACTTTTCAAGTTTGAAATTGGTGAAATCAGGGGTCAAATTGAAGATAATTGAAGGTTTGATGGTCATCTGGTGGTCCAATTAAACAAATCGAAAACCAAGGACCAAATTGTAAAAGAAGCTCAAATTTAGGGCTGGCAATTAAGTTTGGCAGAGTGAAATTGCATGAAATGAAGGGTTCATGATGCAATTACGAGTGAAATTAAAAGAAACTGGAAGAATATAGATTAAATTGAAGTTTGCCAAATCCCAAATTAAAACCCTAATTTGTAGGGTTTAGCTTAGGCGACGTGTCGTTCGGCTACTATGTAGCTGTTGGATTGTTTTTTATTATTTAAATGCAATGTTTTAAGTGTATTAACATGATGATTATTGTCTTAATATGTTAAGAGTAAACTTTAGTTTGATTTGAAATTTGGCAAATATGGCGGCAAGTTTATGAATTTTTTTCTATGTTGGTTGATGCATGTTTTCGGGTTTCGAGTTTTGTTTGGTTCTTGTTAAAGGTTTAGGAAGACATTTTGAATCTAAATTGCATGAATATATAGAGTTGTTTTAAGTTGATAACTTTGAAGCTTGGAATCTTTTGCATGATTTTGATGATTTGTTGTTTTTATTAGTTATTTTTTATTCAAGTATATTTGGTTATGATAATATGCATTGTTGACGAGTGTATGTTGGGTTTTTTAGGCAATCTTAGTTCATGTTCTTCATGTTCATTGGAAGAACAATGTCTTGAGTGCTAGTTTTAGGTCTCATTTTGATTCAATTTTGGTTTCTACAAGTTCGTATCATTACTAGTAAATAATCCAGGGTTTTCATGAATCAATAACATGTTTTTATGGGTTTTAATATTAAGGTTTCAATTTTGAACCGAAAATCATTTTTGACAAAAAAAATTGTGATGTTTGATTAATAATCGAAGCAAAATAACACTTAATTCTTCATCTATGCTTAATTGCGAATAAAACCTTGCATTTTATTGCTTGAAATTTAGTCTAGTTTGATGTTCACATTGTTGGGTTTAAGTTTGAGTGTCTTCGTATTCTTTATTTTATGTTTTGATCTGTTTTGCTTAAGAAAATAATTAGCGTTTATGTTTTTGTAGTGAATATATATAGCAGTACCTATCTTAAAATGAGGAAATATTTTAATTGATGGAATCTTATAAACTATTAAGCACGAGTAAATAAAGTGGTCCAAAAGCTCAAAACCTAAACGACGACTCTTTGCCGCAGGACTATAATTTGTAGTTTTGTCGACCAAAAGCTCAAAACCTAAATAACGAATAATCCAAATGTTTTCACTCTTTCAACACATGAACCAGAAGACAAAATATCGGGATAACTAATACTGATCTTAACAATGAAGATCACTAAACTTCTATCAAAACAATAAATTTTTAAATATCGTATAGTTTTTAGTGCAAGAAAATAGGAATTTTTTTTTTTGACAATTTATAAAAAAATCTTCATTTTATACAAGGACATGTAATCTCATTTTAAATGACCGATTCCAAGCTTCACAACTTGAATTTTATTTGGAAGGTTTAATTAGTAGTTTTAATTGAAGTTATTTATAGAATAGACTCTTTCGTTTATTTTCGAGTTGTCAAGCTCACCAATTATTACACACGATTAATGATTAAAACAATTGTCGTTTCAAAAGAATATAGTTTATTTAATTTTATTTAATAAATTTAAATTTTTAAGTTCATTGATCAGATCAATTATAACATTTTAAGCAAGTGGTGCCAGCGAGAAGAGTTCAAAATCTATACGACAACTCCTTGCCATAGGACTATAATTTCTACTCAGCACGAGTAAAACACTATTGTGGGATAAATCAAGTAAGCAAGAGGCAAGAGCTCAAAACCTACACGACAACTCTTTGCTAAAGGACTATAATTTGTAGTTTTGTCGAAGGTCGGCACGAGTAAAACACTATAATATTTTTGTGGAATTTTTTAATTAATTGTAACAAATAATCAAAATACTTTCTCCATATAAATATATGCTCTCAATGCGTTGTTTCAACACAAGATCAACAAGACACAATATTGATATAACTAATACTCATATTCAAAAAATATGGAGATCACTAAATTTCTAGGGTTCTCCTTCCTTCTCTTTGCCTTTGCAGCAACTTCATTTCCTGAGGCCGTTCATGCCAAAGATGCTGCAGCAGTGCTCGATGTCTTCGGTCATGAGGTGCAAGCTGGTGCTCGTTATTTAATCGTAGCCCCCTCGACTGACAATACAACAACTCTTGCGGTCACTGCGACTAGCAAGATCATATGCAATTCAGATGTTATACTTTCCACTTTGAACGAGAGCCTCCCAATAACATTTTCACCTGCTATAAAATCCAACGATGGTGTCATCCGTGAAGGCTCTTATCTAAATGTGAACTTTGATGCACCCTCATGTAGGATGGGGGGCGTGACAACGATGTGGATGATTGAATCGGAAGGATTGATTGTGACCACAGGAGGTGTTGATAGATTGAATCGGTTTAAGATCACCAAGTATGAAGGTGATAATAGTTTTTATCAGCTTTCTTTTTGTCCAATGTCCGAACCCTTCTGTGAATGCTCATGCGTCCCTGTTGGCGTCAACAGTGACAAGCACTTGGCTCCCAATGTCGGCCCTCTTCTTGTGATGTTCGAACCAGATGCATATTGATATTATCTGCTGCAATTCTGTATGAGGGAGTACGAGTGCCTACTATCATGTATTGGGCATAAATAAAATTAAAATAAATAAGAAGCTTTTTAGCTTTGGCTTTTCCTTAGTTTTCATGGCGTCTCCATATTTATACTTCGTTTGTTGCTTGATCTTGTCACTACAAAATCATCTGGTTGCTACAATCATTGGTTGATATCATCTAAATGTTGGAACCAAACACTACCAGAAAATTGATAAATACAAAGCGGAAATACCAGGGAATATTTCCGTCGGTAAATTTCCGAGGGATTTTACCGACGGAAATATTCCCTCGGTATATACCGAGGGAATTACCGTGGGAAAAAATGATGACGTGTCATTTTTACCGACGGAATTACCGACGGAATTTGTTCCGTCGGTAAATTTGTTGGTAAATTGTGAAACATTGTTCATCATGTTAATTACAAAGGGAATCACCGACGGAAAATTCCGTCGGTATTTTCCAGAGAGTAAATCACCGACGGATTGAAAAGTCGTCGGTGTTATTTGGCGGTTTTCTGAAAAAATTCAATTAATTTAAAATTTTCATTTAAATAGTACAGGACGGAATCACCGACGGATTGAAAAATCATCGGTAATTTTTTGGCGGTTTCTGAAAAAAATTTTACGAAATTGAAAATTTAAATTAAATATTACCGATGGAATTACCGACGGAATAATTAAAAAATATTAATATTTAATTATCCGTCGGTAAATCCGTCGATAAAAAGCGTCCCAATAAAAAGCCCGAATGCCCTTATTTCACAAGAGACAGACCCGTTTCTCATTATTCTTCTTCTTCTTCATCTTGTTCTTCTACTTCTTCTTCTTCTTCTTCTTCTTCACTATATGTAAAAAACATCATTAAGGTATGTTTTCTTCTTCTTCTTCACTTTATGTAAAAAACATGATTTCTTATCTATTTCTTTCTCTTCTTTTCTCTCCTCATCTCCTTCTCTTTTCCTCCATGCTTGGGTATGTCTTCTTCTTCTTTCTTCTTTTATCCTCTTAGTTTTTTTTTTAATTAATATGCTTAATGAAATTTTTTTTCTCTCCTTAGCTTCACTTGCAACTACATCAAGGTAAGATTTTTCTTTTTTCTTCTATTTTCATGATTTTTTTCACTATATTTGTTTTTTATTTTATTTTTAATTGTTTTTGTTCTTAATAATTGTATAAATGTTGTTGTGAGATTTTTTTTCATACGAGATCAATTTTTAGTAGATTTATTTATAGGATTTTTAAATTTTTAGCAATTGCAACTTCATTTTTTTCATATGAATTAATTTTTTAGTTGAATTTATTTTTTTATTTTATTTATTTGTTGCAAATTATTTTGAGTATATATTATACAGTATTAATTTATGTTAATTTAATTATTTTATAATTTTATAAAATGAATTTTTTTTAAATGTTTTTCAATATTTACCGACGGAATTACCGACGGAATTTCCGTCGGTAATTCCGTCGGTAAATCCCTCGGTAATTCCGTCGGTAATAAAAAAATTATTACCGACGCGTTTGTTCCGTCAGTAAATCCGTCGGTAATTAATTACCAACGGATTTACCGACGGACAAAACATTACCGACGAACGATTCACCGACGGATCATTTCCGTCTTTGATTCCGTCGGTAATATAATTACCGATGGAATATGTGTCTTACACCGACGGAAAAATTCCGTCGGTAAAGCTGTTAAATCTTGTAGTGAAATGTCAAGACAGGCAATTTTTTTTTTTTTTTGCATGTTTTAGTGGGGTTTAGGTCCTATTTATATATTGGCCTAGAAAGTGATAATAGTTAATTTCAATATGAAATTCATTCCATTTTATCATAATCAGCAGATAGGAAAGGGTATCTGACAAAAATAGGTTCGAAATAAAGAATATGAGTTACCACTAATTTTTTATTTCTCAAGTGTGATTGGTCAATTAATCAATTTTAACCAATATCTGAAATTTATTAAAATCGACATATTTTGATGTACACAAACCTTCTCCCACTCGGTTCCTTTTGCGAGAAATGAACAAGTCCTTAACCTCTCCAAATTTAATGATGGATCTTCTTAAGGATTGATACTGAAGCTAGCAAGGAAATCTTTCAAAGTATATCTTCACAGATTCAAAACATGGGTTGGTAGGTGAAAGCTGATCTTTTTGTGAAGGTCGGAATCTAGGGTCTTAGATAGGGGTGGTAATATGGTGGTGACGAGGATAATGGTTTGAAAGAAGTTGCTGCTGTAGTTTCAAAGAAGTTGGTGCTGTTGGAGAGGTCTGCTACAAGCTGCTGCTGCTGGCGTGGAAGGGAATGCTGCTGCTACCATATTAGGTGTGACATATTAGGTGTGTTAATATATTCCCTTCACGCAACCAGTCCCTTACCTAAAATTTTTATAAAAAAAACTATTGATCAATGCACCTAAAATGCGAGCAATAATCACATATTTGTCAACCTATAACACAACAAATGTAAGCCTATTTCTTGAATCAATGTAAAACATCGAGCCAAAAAATATTCATGCTCGCAATAGAGTCGAATCCAAAACCAATCCAAGTTATATTCCAAATTGTAGATGCATTACTGTTTTAAAAATAATCCGGCTACATCTTAAGAGCTTACACGATCATAGGAACCAAAGATGAATTAGATGATGAAGTAGGTGAGCATGAGATGGTTGATTTGTTGTGTTTGGTAATGATAATTAGGTAGCATATGGTAACAATATTTTTCTCGACTGATGACTCGGATCCTATTGAATAGTTATTTGTTGATATATAAGCTATAATTTAGAGATGAATCATCTCCTGACCCGGTCTGCAAAACAAGACCAGCGGATCCCACCACCAATCTACACAAAAGAACCAGTTCATTCTACTGGCCCAATCTGCAAAACAACCTCTGTCATTCCAAAAAATGTTCGTGACCCAGCATACTCACTAAAATCACTGTTATTATTTGTTTGAGAGTAATATAAAATTATTCTTAGGATCTCACTTAATAGCTTAAGTTATTAGATTGAGATGGTTTTTTGATATAGTATCAGAGCCTTGTTGATCAAGTGGTTATGAGTTTGAATCTCACCACCTCCTTTTTTATTGGTAAAAAATTACGAACAAGGTAGTGTGAACCTATGCAAGTTTTAAACCTGAAAGACTTTCACTTGAGGAGATATATTAGAGAGTAATATAAAATTATTTTTAGGACCTCATCTAATAGCTTAACTTATTGGGTTGAGATAGTTATTTGATAGCATTATACTCACTAAAATCATCGTAGCAGCAGCATCCCTTTCCACGGCAGCAACAGCCCCATCCACGCCAGCAGCAGCAGCTTGTAGCAGACCTCTCCAACAGCAGCAACTTCTTTCAAACCCTTATCCTCAGCACCACCATATTACCACCCCTATCTAAGACCCTAGACTCCGACCTTAACAAAAAGATAAGCTTTCACCAACCAATACCAATCATAACCACGTTTTGAATCTGTGAAGATATACTTTGAAAGATTTCCTTGCTAGCTTCAGTATCAACCCCTAAGAAGATCCTTCATTAAATTTGGAGAGGTTAAGGACTTGTTCATTTCTCGCAAAAGGAACCGAGTGGGAGAAGGTTTGTGGACATCAAAATATGTCGATTTTAATAAATTTCCGATATTTGTTAAAATTGATTAATTGACCAATATATCAATAGGACCTAAAAACCCACTAAAATATGCAAAAAACAAATAGCCTGTACTGACATTTGGTTCCGAACATTTAGATGATATCACCCAATGATTGTAGCAACCGGATGATTTTCTAGTGACAAGATCAAGCAACAAACGAAGTATAAATATGGAGACGCCATGAAAACTAAGGAAAATCCAAAGCTAAAAAGCTTCTTATTTATTTTAGTTTTATTTATGCCTAACACATGATAGTAGGCAATCGAACTCCATCATACTGGATTGCAGCAGATAATATTACTGATCAATATCATTCTGACACCATTTTAGGTGCTCTCTATGCATCTGGTTCAAACATCACAAGAACAGGGTCGACATTGGGAGCCAAGTGCTTGTCACTGTTGACATTCACAGAAGGGTTCGGACATTGGACAAAAAGAAAGCTGATAAAAACTATTATCACCTTCATACTTGGTGATCTTAAACCGATTCAATCTATCAACACCTCCTGTGGTCACAACGAATCCTTCCGATTCAATCATCCCAATAGTGTTTTACTCGTGCTGACCTTCGACAAAACTACAAATTATAGTCCTTTAGCAAAGAGTTGTCGTATAGGTTTTGAGCTCTTGCGTCTTGCTTACTTGATTTATCCAAAAAAAGTGTTTTACTCGTGCTTTATAGGTTATATAATTGATCCTATCAATTAGCTTAAAATTTAAATCTTTTAAATATAAATAAATATACTATATTCTTTTGAAACGATAGTTGTTTTAATCATTAATAGTGTAATAATTGGTGAGCTTGACAACTCAAAAATAAACAAAATAGTCTACTCTATAAATAACTTCAATTAAAACTACTAATCAAACCTTCCAAATAAAATTCAAGTTGTGATGCTCAGAATCGGTCCTAGTATCAAAAGATGATTTTTTAATTAATAATTTTTTTAAAAAATTATTCCTATTTTCTTGCACGAAAAAATATTTTATAAATTGTAAAAAAAAATGATATCTAAAAATTTATTGATTTGATAGAAGTTTAGTGATCCACACATAGATTAATTCTATGAAAGGAATCATAGGAAGAACCTGATAAGGAGCTCAATATATGTGTAGGTTGTGGGGAAGAACCAGCTGTAGAATTTGTTGGAGTCATCGCCAGAACAGGGGAACCAGCAAGGGAAGAACCAGGGGAGCTGGCAGCAGCAATCTGAACCTGTACTGCATGCGAGGGTGGCGAATATGAACCTGTACCTATAGCATGATCATGATAATAACATGCAGATAATGGTAAGGGAGCCAAATGAGATGTAGGTGGTGTGGGGGGTAACGGTGGAAGGGTCTGAAGATGGTGGCTTTGGATGATATAAAGTAACCGATATAGTGGCGACAGTAGGATTTGTAGGTGGGACTCAATACTTCGGATTTACCAAGAGGAAAAACATGTTCATAAAACCGGACATGATGAGCAAGATAAATACGTTTGGATGTCAAGTCAAGACATCGATAACCTAAATGAGAGTTACTATATCCTAGAAAAACACAAGCAGATGAACGAAAATCTAACTTATGAGTATTTTATGGACGAAGGAATGGAAAACAAAGACACCTAAACGTATGAAGAAAAGCATGATCAGGAGGTGATTTTAAAAGACATTCGAAAGGACTCTTATAATTAAGAACCGGAGTTGGCATGCGATTAATCAAGTAAACAGAGCTTTCAAAGGCATAACTCCAATATTTAAGGGGAGCGTGACATTGCCCAAGAAGGGTAAGTTCATTTTCAACAATATGTCTATGACGACATTCAACCATGCCATTTGGTTCATGAGTGTGCGGGTAGATCACACGATGATGAATACCTATTGTTTTAAAATACGTATTGAGTTTTCAGTATTCACCACCCCAATCTGTTTGAACAGATTTTATTTTTAAAGAAAATTGGCGCTCAACGAGCGCTTGAAACTGATGAAAAATATTAAAAACATCAGACTTAGCAACCATCAGATAAAATCAGATAAACTTTGTATGGGCATCCACAAAAATAACAAAATAGCAAAAACCGACTGATGACAACATAAGAGAGGGACCCCAGACATCACTAAAAATTAAATCAAGAGGAGCTAGAGTTTGATGACCCGTAGTTTTTAGAGTCGGACGACACGACTTGCCCGGAGGACACGCAGGACAATTAAAATTAAAATATTTTGTTGTACATGACACTTTTTTATTTTTCACCAACAAATGTAGAATGCGTGGGCTTGGATGCCCAAGTCGACGATGCCAGATATCAGCGGAAGTAGAGAGACATGTAGATGAGAAAGCCTGAGGTAATGACATGGCAGATGACTCGGACAAAACATATAGACCACCTCTACTCGACCTAGGAAAGAAGCACTTCCTTTGTCATGAGGTCCTTAATATAAAATAAACAGGAATGAAATTCAAAAAACACGTTATTCTCAAGGCAAAATTTTTGAACAAATAGCAAAAGTTTTTTAATGGCGGGAACATGTAAAATATTGGATAAAGTAAAGGTGCGTTTTGGGGGAAGGAATTTTAGAGTGAGCAATTGATTAGTACTTAAAAGTGCATTTTTATCAAGGTTTTATATCATCATTTTGCACTTGAAGTATCAATAACTCCTTAACTAAAAGCATGTTTTATAATAACATATCTAATAATATAAGATACCTTTAATTTATGGTAAATGTTCATCTTAAATGCAGGCCTATCACATAAATGAAAGAATTGATTGATGGGTTGAAGTGCGAAATTGAAAGGACAAAGAGATGGCCAAACTTAGAAAAGAGATGTTGGTGCGGTCCAAACTGGAACACCTTGTTTGGTAATCGGGTCATATCTGGAGCTGTAAATCTCGGATTTAGGTCTACCTTATATGGATGGAAAGCTAAGACATAGGCCTACAATTTTCATGGGAGTCCAAGATTTAAGAAGGTCGTTTTCAAGTCCAAATTATAGCAACAATGAAGAAGTCCGAATCCGTCCGCAGCCCGGACACTATTCAGTGTTCAGCCCATATCTCGAGGTCTAGAACTCCAAATGATCTCAAATTTTTACCCTGGAAAGCTGAGACAATTTCCTAGAACTTTCATGATTTAAGTCTGTTCAAATTATGACGTTATCAATGACATTTTTGGCAGACAAGAAGATAAGAATTGTCACCAAGTCAAGATGTGGCCACTCACTCATCAATTAGTCAACAAATCAATAGTTCTGAATTTTGGCCTATAAAAGGAGGCATTTGCCATGTATTTAGGCATCTTGGTGTTCAGATCAAGATCATGCTCTTGCTCTCTCTTTATATTTTGTAATGCTTAAGTTTTGCTTATATTAATTTCTTGCTTATGCTTTTCATTTCCTTTCCTTGTTCATTTATGTTTCTCTCTTTCATTATGTTTAGCTAAGTTAATTATGTCAAGGTGAAAAGGGTACACTAATGGTGTAAGAATAAGTATAATATAAACTTAACATGGACCTTAATGTTGGATACTAACATGCTTTATATTTGTTATCTTGTTCACTTTTAATACTTTGCTTGTTAAATGGTTAATCTAGATTTATGTTGTATAACACTTGGTACAACAAATACTTGGCACTTTCATAGCCCATACTATATGGTATAACCGACACACGAGCTATGAAAGGAACTTGATTTGTTGTTAACATAAGTTATAATCATGAATGCCCGACAACATTTACAAGTATTAGCATTATTCGAATAAGATAACTAATGTAATCATGTTAACAATTTATAATCTGATTGGAACCTCCTGTGTGTGTGGTTTCCAATAGAATAAAAAGAGTTTATACTATACTTGTTTGAAATACCATTAGTGGATCCTCTAACCTTGACATTTGTTGTTATCATTGTTTAATCCTTACGTTAATCTTCCATCTCAAAGTTCTCATCAACTTCTTCTTCTTCATCATCTTTATTATTATCATTATTAATAGTATTATTATTATTATTACTACTACTACTACTACTACTAGTATTATTATTATTATTATTATTATTATTATTATTATTATTGTTATTATTGTTATTATTGTTGTTGTATTATTGTTGTTTATAATTTATACAATTAACCTCCCTGTGGTTCGATTCCGGTCTTCTTAGGGTTATTTATTACTTCGACACTCCTGCACTTGGGAGAAGACATCAATCTTTTGGTCGTGTCAACAATATTGGAAATAACAAAGCCCTTACCATTACCAACATGCAGATAATCATTACCAAGGTAAGGTTCTGAACTCGTCATATTAGCAATATCGCGTTACCCGATGATTTGCACCGTATCGGGAAACCATGTGACGGGAGATGTTGAAGGAGCATTATTAAATGCGAGATTGGCATTGGCTTGGAGAGGATGATTAGCCAAGCGAAACCTTTGTTAGGCGGTATGCCCATATTCATAACACATCTGACATTTTACACTGTGATTATACCTACCAAAGAGATTACCTTGCTGCCCAAATTATCCTGATAACCGAGAGGGAGATCCAGAAAACTGTCCTAAGGAGAATCGGTGTCCCTGTTGCCTAAATTGCTAACCTGAGGTATAACTGTTGTTTCCATTATTTCCATGATAAGCATTGTTGCGATTATTATTATTTCTCAAGCCCCCACGAAACCGCCCCGTCTAGCATTACCGAAGCCCAAGTGATTACGCACAAAGAAACGTAGTTCTTTGCGGTGGGGTTAATGCAGGAGGTCTTTATTCTTGTTGGTTGGAGAGCGGCTTTGTGGAGAAATTAATGTGTAAGTAGACCGCTATGGAGATCGGTGTAGGAGATGGATCGGCCTTGGTAGACAAGGCGGTGACAAGATCTTTAAATTCGTTATGTAACCCCCGAAACACATATAGGTTGAATTACGCCTAGGAGATTGGTCGCCACCACACTGCAAGTTCATCAAACAATGTTTTTGCCTTCTGCAAGTAGGGTCTTGTGAGAATCATCATGTTGGCGTAGCTCTTGGAAGGAACCGTGAAATTGCATGATCCGGAATTTGAAGGAGATGCAAAAGCTATTTCCGGCGTTCTCCGAGATATCATGGGAGGTGTTACAATCCACAACTAAATGCGGAACTTCCACCGAGAGAGAGGATAAGAGGGCACTCATGATTAAGTGATCTTCTTGCTTCCATGTCAAGTATGCGGGATTGATAGAGGATGAAGATCTTGCAAGAGATTCCAGATGAGAAGGAGGACATGTTGATGTGCCATCAACAAAAGAGTATACGCCTTGGCCCAAGAGGAACGACTTCATCTGCATCCTCCAATATAGAAAGTTGGTATTGGAGAATTTTATAGACATTACCTGTTGCGTGTTAGGAAGGGATATGATGGCAGCAGTAGGGGACACACCATAGGTGGCTATCGGCGCCATAATGGAGAAAAAAGATTAGGGTGCAGATGCAGTAGAATAATGAAGTTCTTGAATGTCCATAGGAGAAAGAAGTTTGGCAGAACACGTTCTTGATTGTTAGGAAGGGAAGAAATTTGCAGATGACGTTCTTGATATTTGCTTGGAAGAAGAGAACCGGATGTAAGGGAGAAGTCGAAAGAAGGTGAAAAAGGGCTGGCTGGGAAAGAAGATCGTTGGACGATAGAAGACTACTGGATGTTTGTTTTGCTCTGATACCAAGTTAAGATTAAAGAGATAGTCTTTTGTATAATTGTGATGAAATGATTGATAAACCAACCATCCCTTTGTATTTATACCTTTAGGGTTGTATACAATACAGTGGTGGAATGTACTACACATGATAACTATCCCTATATATAATGTATTTACATATATGTGGACTCTTTCCTCTATAAAAAAACCAGTTCATTCTACTGCCCCGATCTGCAAAACAACTTCTGTCATTCCAAAAAATGTTCGTGAACCAGCATACTCACTAAAATCCCTATTATTATTTGTTTGAGAGTAATATAAAATTATTCTTGGGACCTCACTTAATAGCTTAAGTTATTGGGTTGAGATGGTTTTTTGATATGGTATCAGAGCCTTGTTGATCAAGTGGTTATAAGTTTGAATCTCACCACCTCCTTTTTTATTGATAAGAAATTACGGATAAGGTAGTGTGAACCTATGTAAGTTTTAAACCCGAAAGACTTTCACTTGAGGAGGTATGTTAGAGAGTAATATAAAATTATTTTTGGGACCTCATCTAATAGCTTAACTTATTGGGTTGAGATAGTTATTTGATAGCATTATACTCGCTAAAATCATCGTAGAAAGCAGCATCCCTTTCCACGGCAAAGAATCGCCCCATCCACGCCGTAGTAGCAGCTTGTAGGAGACCTCTCCAACAAAGCAACTTCTTTCAAACCCTTATCCTCAAGCACCACCATATTACCACTCCTAACTAAGACCCTAGACTCCGACCTTCATAAAAGATCAGCTTTCACCTACCAATACCAATCATAATATTTTTGATATTAACCTCATACAAGTTTTTTATCCTTATATTAAAGTGAGTAATAAAATTATTATCCCTAATAATATTTGGAATATTAACCCCTTTTAGGTTTTTTTTCCTTTGTTAAAAGTAAATAATAATATGATCCCTAATAATATTTTGGATAATAACCCCCTAACGGTATTTTTTATCCTTATATTAAAAGTAAATAATATGTTCTTGCCAAAAAAATTAAAAATATTTTTTAAAGATAAGTCAAAATTCGTTGGAATTTTATGAACTTGTTGTCAAATCTAATGCAATATATTTTTTTAAACAATGCCAAAAGTGTTTAAAATTTTCTTTAAAAAGATGCTCAAAATAAATTTAGTATTTTTGGTTATATACAAAAAAAGAATTACATATTTTTAGGTTTTGGAAAGAAGAGGTTTGATTAGTAATCCTGTGGAGGATAGTTGATGGTATCAACAAATTGGTATTAACATTTTTGAAGGAATTGTCTTTCAACATTAACATATGATATTGGTCGGAAAATTTAGGGATGGAAAGGAAAATGTTAATGAATCCGAAAGGATAATACCGAAGTATTAAAAATGGAATTAGATGAAAAATTGTAAAGAATATGATAGCATGTAGCCTTGAATATATATTGTTTGATTACTAATGTTTGTATTGCTTTTTATCATAATTATTTTTCAATGTTATGTTTGTTTCGGGTCCATCATATTCACAACAAGAGTAATATTTTAGATTCTCTATCTTTTGTGTCATTTAGAACTAATCAAGTGCTCGTGTATTTTGTATCTCAAGAAACTATTGTGACTTGGATTGTAATAATATCTTTTAAATTGAATTTTTTAATGTAATTTATACTATCATGTATTCATACTTGTCATGCATGTGTGTTTTTCTTATTTACTTATTCTTAAAATATAGATATTTGAGAAATTGTGGTTGGAGCGATAAATATTGGATTAAAACCCTGGACAATTGGGTCGTGATTGGATAATGATTAATAGAAGTGTACAGGTTGTTGGTCGATAACTTGAGACTTCCCAGTATAGGGAGACTGTGCTGAAATTTCCATAGAAATTACAATGAACCTTGTGTCGCACGTGTACGGCGTCGCGACAATCGTTCACCCTCAGGTATGTATATGGTATCTATCAAGCAAATATGGAAAGACAAGGAATTCTGGTCTTTTATTAGTGGAAAATGGAATGGGAGTCACCACCTAGTATTTTGGTCACTAGAAACCCCAACTAATCTCAAAGATCAAGTATGGGAACTGGTTGCGTAAAGGGAAGGTATTAGCACCCCAACTACACCCTACCTAAGGTAAGCTGCATTGTTTTATTGTCTGATATATGTTAAGGCTTCATCGTATTTCTAATTGTTGGTCTGTCTACGGTTTAAGAAAAGTTCTTCTCGGTAAGGAGATCCTTATCTTATTAGGTAAAACTTAGTCGTTCTAACGTCAGCAAAAGAACTACCTTTTTAATATCGGAAATATGTTTTACGTATAAATTCATAATCCCTGATATTAAGACAAAAAAAAAATTGGATTTTTTGAAATATTGGCCAAGTTCTCGTGTCTTTAATAAATTAGTTATTAAAGCCAAAATGCATGCTAAAACATATTTTTTTGAAGTTTTCTTTGTTGTATGAAAATACAATATGATTTTTTTAGCTTTGAGAGACTTGACCGTATCCATGAAACAAATGTTTTTTCTTTCGATGAAAACCAGGTATTTTAATACCAGATTTGTATTTTTACAGTATAAAAATACAAACCGATATTAACCAAAATAGATAGCAAAAATACACGAGAAAACCAAAATGTTTTTTTTGGATCAACCCAAAATAAAATACAATCTATCTTATATTAGGCTGGACTCAGCCCAACTGCATGGATTTGGCTGATGATCCAACCCGAACTAGTTCCTGTGCCCATGCACATTAACCAATCCATTATAATTAGCCGGTTACTGTGCTTATGCACAGTAACCGGGTAATTATTTTTGCTTGCTTGCAGAAATGTGCATAGTGCATGTTTTGCATACAAGAAGATGAAACGGGAAATAGAGACAAGGGGGAGAGAATCACTAAGAATGTTCCCTTTTCATCATGAGTGACCTCCACTACTCCATAAGAAAACACCTAACAACTGTAAATGGTCTTGACCACCGTGATTTAAGCTTGCCAGGAAACAAGCGGAGCCGTGAATTGAAGAGCAATACCGTTGACCGGGGACAAACTCCTTATGTACAATGTGCTTGTCATGCCATGTCTTGGTTCTTTCCTTGTATATCTTGGCATTCTCATAGGACTCATTTCAAAATTCATCCATCTCGTTAAGTTGCAGGATTCTTTTCTCACCTGCAACCTGCATATCCATGTTCAGTTGTTTCATTGCCTAGGATGCCTTATGCTCTAATTCAATAGGAAGATGGCATGCTTTCCCAAAAACTAATCGATATGGAGACATTCCCAAAGGTGTTTTAAATGTTATCCTATACGCCTATGGTGCATCATCTAGCTTTCTTGCCTAGTCTTTTCGAGAGTTATTCCATTGTCTTTTCTAGAATCTGCTTCACTTCTCTATTTGACACCTCTGTTTGGCCATTTTTTTAGGGTGATGAGCTAATGCTCTCTTGTGTCTAACTCGATACTTAGATAACAATGCTTCAAACTGCTTGTTGCAAAATGAGTTCCTTCATCACTGGTGATGGCTCCAGGAGTACCAAATCTGGTAAAGATGTTCTTCTGTAGAAAATTAAGTACCACCTTGCCATCATTTATAGGCGTTACAATTGCCTCTATCCACTTTGATGCATAATCCACTGCTAAGAGAATATATTTGTTGTCGTAGGATGAAGGAAAAGGTCCCATGAAATCAATGCCCTAAATGTCAAATAACTTAACTTCTAGGATATTCTGCAATGGCATTTCATTTCGATGAGATATATTCCCAGTATGCTGACATCTATCACAAGCAGTAACAAAAGCATGAGCATCTTTAAACATAGTGGGCCAATAAAAACCAGACTGCAGAACTTTGGCTATAGTGTGTTGTGCTCCAAAGTGCCCCCCATATTCAAGTGTGTGGCAATGCTTCAATATGTTTGTCATTTCCTCTTCTGGAACGCACCTCCTGATGACTTGATCGCACAATGCCGATAGAGTATCGGCTCTTACCAGAACTAGTGTTTGACTTCAAGAAAAATTTCTTCTTTTGTTGGTAAGAAAAATCTGGCGGGATGATCTTACCTGCAAGAAAATTGACATAATCTGCATACCAAGGAATGAAACTGTTAGTGGAAATTGCTAAGATTCTTTCATCAGGAAAGCTTTCATTTATAACCGTGAATTTAGGCTCTAGTTGTTGTGCCAATTCCAGTCGTGAAAGATGATCTCGCCACCACGTTCTCGGTCCCTTTTTATCTTGAATTTCTATATCAAATTCTTGCAGTAACAGGATTCAACGAACAAGTCTGGGCTTGGCATCTTTCTTGGACACTAGGTGTCTAATTGCAACATGATCAGTATACACCAGCACCTTGTTTCCCATCAGATAAGGCTGAAACTTATTAAAAGGCATAGACCACAACAAGAAACTCTTTTTCAGTTGTGGCATAATTAAGCTGGGCATAATTGAGTGTTCTGCTGGCATAGTATATGGTGTGAAACACGTTGTTTTTTTCACTACCCCAGCACTGCCCCAATTACATAATCACTTGCATCACACATCAGCTCAAATTGTTTCTCCCAATCCGGTGTACTTACAATAGGAGTTGTCACTAACTTCTCTTTCAATAGCACAAAGGTTGTCATGCATTCTTCATCAAACTAAAACTTTGTGTCTTTTAGCAACATATTGCATAGTGGTTTGGATATTTTAGAGAAGTCTTTGATGAACCTCCTATAAAATCCTGCATGGCCAAGGAAACTCCTAACCCCTTTTACTGTAGTTGGTGGCAGAAGCTTGTCTATTGCCTCAATTTTAGCTATGCCTACCTCTATTCCTTTTTCTGAAATCCGGTGCCCCAACACTATACCTTTCTTTACCATGAAGTGATATTTTTCCCAGTTCAATATCAAGTTTGTCTTCCAAAACCAATGCCAACTTTGCAAGGCAGTCATCAAAAGAAGTTTCAAATACAGAAAAGTCATCCATGAAGACCTCAATGATCTGCTCCACCATATCTGAAAAGATAGCCATCATGCACCTCTGAAAGGTAGCTAGTGCATTACACAACCCAAAAGGCATTCTTCTGAAAGCAAAAGTACCATAAGGGCAGTGAAAGTGGTCTTCTCTTAGTCCTTAAGTGCGATGGCTATTTGGTTGTATCCTGAATAACCATCTAGGAAACAATAGTATTCATGCCCGGCTAACCTGGCCAACATCTGATCAATGAATGGTAGGGGGGAGTGATTTTTGCGAGTTGCCTTGTTGAGCTTTCGGTAATCCATGCAAATCCTCCATCTAGTTACCAATCTAGTAGGTATCAGTTTGTTATCTACATCCCTTACCACTATCATTCCTCCTTTCTTTGGCACAACTTGAACTGGGCTCACCCATGAGCTATCAAAGATTGGATAAATAACACTAGCATCTAACCATTTCAGAACTTCTTTCCGAACTACCTCTTTCATTATCGAATTTGTTGTTACCCATTTTTGGGTCCCCAAACAAAAAGGAGAAAATACAAAAAAAAAGAAAATAAAAAAATATGTAGTAGTGAGAAAAGATGCCGGAGCGCCCAAAACATTAGCCAAAAATTGGTTAAGGAGGTTAAAAAATGCAAAGATTGAAATTTGACAGTATATCGTTGACTGATGAGAGCTCTATTGAAAAAAAAAATTCAATTTGACAAAAATATCCAAAATCAATTTAGACCGATAGAGTATCCATGAAATTCAATGTTTATGGACTCAATTAAATTTTATCTAAGGTTTAATTGAATTTGTAGAGGGTTTGTGTAACAGCCCCAATTTTACTATTAGTTTATTCGTTAATCTTCCCCCCTATAAAGGGTAGATGAAGCATAATTTTTTTTTTCTCTCGCCGAAATTTCTAATGAAATTTCAGCAGAGTCTCCCCTATACCAGGAGATTCCAAGTTATCAACAATGTACCCTGCACACATCTAGAATTACATCTCATCCATAATCACATCCATGTTTAGTAAAATCAATCGCATAATTCATTCCAGATTATGTTTAGGACCATAATTATTCCCAAACTCCATCTTACATCACACGCAATAAGTTAATAATTAAAAGAGCCAATTCGAGCATGAAGATTTCATATATATATATATATATATATATAACACAACATAGTTTAATATTCTAACACAATCTAGTACACTCTAATATCCCAAGCATAGGTTGATACATTTAATATTTCGAAACAAAATATTACGAATATAATATTCTATACAAAGGTTACATGTTTACTGCATAACAAAATTACACCACAAATCCTTAAGTTCCTAACTTATACAAAAAGGGATCAAAGAACTTAAAATCTATTCCTGACGTGAATGGGAGGGACCTGCAAAAAATATAAAGTTTTCATATAATTAAAATACAAGTAATCTACGTAAGAAAAATTTAAAGATATTTATCTACTAAAATCGTATGAGATTCTCAATACAACCATAAACCCCTTTTAAAGGTTATAAAAAAATTTGTTTATGTTGACTACTTCTCCCCGTTTCAACATCGAAAAGACTGTTGTTGACACCAATGACCTCCATCAGTGTCTTTAGTTGCCCGTCCCAGGAACAACTAATCAGTTTAATGAAAATGCCAATACGAACATAACCGTTTATGTCGTTAACTATTTTAAAACTAAAATAGTAAATCACTGTTCCATATTACCTTGGGAGGTTTTCAGGTATGCCGATGTTAAGAATTCTCGACATCATTAGCTTTCATCTTAGAAAGCTAATCAAGTTTATAATTTTTGCCAATATCGACATCACTCGCCTATATCATTAACTATTTTGAAACCAAATAGTTAATCAAGTGTATAAATTTTGTAAATATCGACGTCACTTGTCGATATCATTAACTATTCTGAAATCGAATAGTTAATCAAGTGTATAAATTTTGCCGATATCGACGTCACCCGCCGATATCATTAACTATTCTGAACCTGAATAGTTAATCAAGGTTTATATTTCTCCTCCTATGTACCAAGAATGCCGATGTTAACTAGCTTGGTTAGCATCATTAGCCTCCCATATCGTGACAGACAAATCAAATTCGAGAAACAGTCATTATCAAGATTTGTTGTTACTGTTCATTTTCTCCAAAAGAACCCATAAACTAAATCTAGTCCTCCGATTCTATTTTTTTGTTTTCATCATTTTACCTTTCCTTTCCCTCTTTTCTTTTCCTCATCAATAAGCACCAAATTTTTATAATTCAATAGTTGGTTAAAATAATTATTAACTAGAGGAGATATAGGTTCCAAATACCTACCGGCTGTAGACGCTCGACTTGCGTTTCCTTGTGGTTGTTGTACTCCTCCCGCGGTTCCTCCTAAAACCACAAACACCCATCATTATTCTATATTAGTCCACATATCACACGCAATAGCAACAATGAAAATAATATTCATTTCTCTTTTACCAATCTTTTCTTTCTCACTTACATTCCTCATTTTATCCTTTAACTTTTCAGCTCATTAGTAGTCCAAGTCGACATCATAAATTCAATTTTGATCACAGTTTATTCTTTTTGAAGATCAAGACACACTATATGAAGGGCAGAAAACAAATTCTACCCTTAATATGGCTAAATTTCGTCGTTTTATCTACTTGGCCAAATCTGCCAACAGGGGTGGCAGCTTGACCTCTCCTCAAATTTTTATCTGTATCTGGAGTTCCAGGACTCCAAATTAGGCGAGGTCAGTCTTGTTGGAAAGCTAACACTCCCGGCTACAACTTCTATGAGGGGACCCTCCCTGGATTCTGTAGTTTTCAGGTCCAAATTTCCCCTCAGAAACAGGCAACGAACCCCCTCCCTGTTTTGCTAATGGAGAAAGTATCTCCAATTCATCTTAAATCCCTGCTTTCTCATCAGTCACAGCCATGCCTTCCCTTTATTCATGGCATTCCCGTCTCATTTTATGTCTTCTTAAGGTCACTTGTACCAAATTAATTAATTAAGCACATCATAAGTTTGCATTCCCTCTCTGCAGTATCCCAGCAGAGAACGTGCCCAAGGGAACCAAAAGTTCCCTTCCTCTCTTTTATGCACTCATTTCTTCTTCTTCTTCAAGGCACTTAGATTATTCTAATCCATTTAACCTCACTCATTTCTGCATTTTCCCAACATTTTATGTTAAAGAACCCTAATTCCCAATTCAAGAAAAGCATAAACTTCTAATCAAATTGAAGTTGATTTCATAGAAATTGGAATTTGAACTCCTTACTTGGATGGAAATCTAAACTTTACTTCACAAATTTAGAGGAATCTTAGCCTTCTTCTCCTTTTATATAGTCAGCCACTCTTCCCCCTCTTTTCTCCACCAATTCTTCACTTTTCTTCTTGTTAATTCTTCCACCCGATTATGTTCCTCCACTTAATAATTCCAAGGCTTATTTGGGTTTACTAATTTTAGGTGTTTTCTCCTAGTTTTGATGAAGGAAAAATCTGAAATTCTCCCCCCCTCCTTCTTATTATCAGCCGCCATAGATGAGAGAAGGGATTGGTATTTATAGTCCCATCTCTTTTTAATTCCATTTTGGCCCCATTTTTCACCCCTTTTTTTTTTCTTTATTATTATTATTATTATTATTATTATTTTATATTATAACAACATTTTGAATTATTATAAACCTCCCCCTCTTTGTATACTTTATTCTCAGGCTTCACAGTTTGATTGCAAGAAAAATTGATTTTTAAGTCAATTTAGGATTTTATTGGAAGAAATTAAAGTTCTAAGGTGAAATTACAATTTTGAAGAGTTGATTTGGTCAAATCAGGGGCTCAATTGCATAATTATTGAAATTTGATGGTCAATTAGGAACTTGATTGATAAAATCCAAAACCAAGGACCAAACTAGAAAAGACACGTAAATAGAGGGGCTGCAATTGACCAAGGCAGAGGCTAAATTGAAGAAATCAAAAATTTATTGATCAATTAAGGGTCAAATCGCATGAATCCAAAACCAAAAATTGTCTTGTAAATGGCGCTAAAATCAAGGGATCTAATTACAATTTATCCAAGGGCTTGATTACAAAATTGCAAAACAATCCAATGATTGAATCAGAAATATTCATTTTGAATTTTGAAATGGTGCCATGTCCTTGACAACTGTTCATTGCCTTCTTCATCAACAACGGTTTCGGCAGTAAAGGCGTTAACAGTAAAGAACAGTTGAGATGCTTCAATCTAGGAGGTACGTCTCACGGCTGATGCACGCCTCCATGATGCACGCCTGCCGTTACAACCTCATGGCATTCTCTGGCCTTATAAAAGCTAGAGAAAGGCCATGAAAGAAAAGAGGGAGAAAAAGGAGAAGAAGACTAGTGAAGGCACAGACAGACACGGGAGAATAGAGGCAAACAGAGAGCACTGAGAGAAACCAAAAATCCCAGACGACAGAAATGAAATTACAAAGCACACAGAACTGAAAAAACCAGGGGAAGAACGAACAAGGAAAGAACAGAAAAGAGAGAACAGGGATGAACAGAGGAAGCCTGGGAACAGAGACGTGAAAGAGTAAGACAGAGGCACAAAACAGAAGGAAATCTACGAGGAGAAAATACAGGGGAAGAGGAAAATAAAAAATAAACCAGTTGAGAGAGAAGCAAACAAACAAAAACAGAAAGGAAAAAACACACAGAAGAATACCGGGAGGGAGGAGAAGACAGAGACGAAAGGGAAGGAACAAGGCCGCAAGAAGAACATAAAATAGAAACAGAGAGAACAGGAGACCAGAAACCAGAGAAGAAGCAAATAGAGAACAAAAAGAAAGAGAGGAGAATCGTCCAGCCATCGTCTTCGGCTCTACCTCCTCGCACCTGGTAAGTTCTTTTTTTCATTTCATCTTTTGTAAGTTCTTTTAATTACCTTCACACTATGCACTACGTGCGTGAATAGTTCACGCATGCAGGCCTTAGTCAGCAGGGTCACTGGCTTGGGCCAATGACCCGGCTAGGCCTGCTGGGTCCAGCCCAGCCATATGGGTTGAGCTGGACCCAGCCCAAAAATAAAAATAAAAATAAAAATAAAAATAAAAATAAAAATAAAATATGTATACATAGATTTAAATTCATTTTATTGGTTTATTCACTGACGCCAGAGTCAGGAATATTATTTATTTTGTTTTTTTGCTACGTAATATTTACCAACGCTAGAATTGAAAGTATCCGTAGTCGAATATTCACTGACGCCAGAGTCAAGAATATTATAAGTAAACTATCATAGCATAAATTAACAAACTCTTAGCAATTTAAGATAAAACCAGCAATGCAGCTACCTCATGTAGGATGTGCTAGGGGTGCTAATACCTTCCCTATCCACAACCAGTCCCTTACCTGTGAATCTCTGACAAAGACCAGCACACTCGGGTCTCCTAGTGACCCTGAATCAAATACTAAGTGGCGACTCCTAACAATAAACAAACAAACAAAAATCGCTATCGACACCGCGTGGGGACGTACGACTGAATGACGACCCCAATAGGGACCTTTAAGACTAAGCTTTGCCTTTTGTTTGATAATTGCTATGATGTTTATTATGTTGTGTTTATATGGTTATCACTTTTTACTGTTTTAGAATGCATCATTGTTTATAATGTCATATCACGCATCATTTTGAGAGCACACACCTTAAAATCTAGGATAGGTGGGAAAGTAATGGTACCCCAATGGCTTTAGCCTGGGTAAGACTCGTGAAACCATCCAACTCTCGCTTGATTGTTTACTTGGAAGTGGTTGATAAGCCAAACTGATATTACTTAGGGCCTCTATCTTCACACTACTTGTAAGCCTTGTCGCACCCGGACATCGCGGCGACAAATTAAAAAATATCTCAAGTGGAACAAGAACAGATATCTGGCATCTTGTTCTTTTAGGGGAAAATGTCTTGTTTAAGGAGTCACCACCTAGTATTATGGTCACTAGGAACCCTAACTGGTCAACAGAGATTCTATGGTCCGGGACTGGTTACGCAAAAGGGAAGATGCTATCACCCCTTAAGCGTCCTGCCTGAGGCAGGCTGCATTGCTGATTTTGTCTAAAATTGCTAAAGGTTTGTTTGTGTTCTGTTCTTATGGTCATCCTATAATATTCCTGACTCTGGCGTCAGTGAATATTCACCTATGAATATTTCCAACTCTGGCGTTGGTAAATATTATGCAATCCACAAAATACGGTATAATTCCTGACTCTGGCGCCGGTGAACTATGAATATTTCCAACTCTAGCGTTAGTAAATATTGTGCAATCCACAAAATACGGTATAATTCCCGACTCTGACGCCAGTGAATAAACCCAAAAAATCTGAATAAAAAAAAAACTATTTTTTTTATTATGTGTTTTTTATTTATTTTTTGGTGGGTCTGACCCAGCCTGCATGGCTGGGTAGACCCAACCTCTCCGGTTGAGACAAGTGAATTATAATTCACTTGCTACAGTAGCAAGTGAATTATAATTCACAGCTACTAACGTGAATTATAATACAGGAGGGGAAGCGACTCACTGGCACTGGCGATGGCTGGAGCCACGACCGGAAGAAACAAGAGGAAGCTGACCACGGTGGAGCAGGATCTTCTCCCGATCGAGGAACTAGTGGACGGTGGCAGGAAGAGCACGGTGGGGAGAGAGGAGTGCTGTTGGAGCTTGTAGTCTGCGGCTGTTCACAGCTGGTGCAAGGGCTGGCGAGAAGAGTTTTGTTGGCGTTGCCGCTGTCGCCGGCTGAAAGCTGGTGCTCGGCTGGGATGATGAAGACTCCATTGTTGCCGTTACATGTAAGTGACCACGCCCTATTGCTGCTACTGAGGGGTGCTGTTGTCTTGAGTTCAGACTGTGGAGAAGGAGTGCTGATGCAGGGGCCAGCGAGAAGAGTTTCTAAACGTTGCTTCAATGGAGGCTGGGATAGTCCATGACTGCCATGCTGCTCCTGCTACTGTTGTTCCCAGTGTTGTCATCTCTTTCATGGTCGAAACAGGAAACCACGATGGGGCAGCTGAAGATTTTGTTGATGTAGCTCTCGTCCACCATGCTGGTGCAGAGTTGCTGTTGGAGGACAATCTTTCACTTATGTCACTATTTTGTGATGTTGTGTTGCTGAGGTTGCTCTGGGTGCTGGACTAAGAAGAAGAGGCTGCTGGCGGCTTGCCCGTCTATGGTGGCTGAAGAAGTGCGACTGTTGGTGATTGCTGCGTGCCGGTGCAGACGATTGAGAAGGAGGAAATCCCGGGCTGGCGAGGAGACAAACTCTGTTATGGTTGAGGCTTCAGTTGGCAGGGAGGGAAGGAAGTGAGGCGGAAGATGGTGGTGAAGAGGAAACAGAGAAATGGGCTGAGGGGGAGGGTCTAGTTCCGGAGAGAGAGACCAGAGGGAGGTCTTTTAAAAGTAAGGGTGAGGGAGCAGTTCCTGTGAGAAGACAATGCTTTGGCTGGTTTAGGGAGAAGGGGAAGAACGGCTGGGACAAAGAAGCTGGGGGGAGGGGGCAGCGGCTGCTAGTCTAGGATTCGGCCGCGCCCCTCTCTTTTTTTTTTTGTTTTTTTTTTTTTTTTTTTTTGTAGGGTTTTCTGGTAATGGCCTCCTCTTGGGGTCTCCTCTTTTAGGGTCCCCTCTTAATCGTCCCTCTAAGATCTGTATTTATAGTGCTAGAGTCCCTTCACGTGTGAGAAACCAAGTTTCAATCAAACTCATTCTCTTTTTTGAAGTTTGAATTTGATTAAGAATCAAATTTGAAAGCGGATAACTATCATTATCTTAAAGACAAGGATTACCTCGAAGATAAAGATTATCTTGAAGATAGGGATTATCTTAAAGATAGGGATTATCTTGAAGATAAGGATAGAATGACAAAAGCACATTGTAGTCCTTAATTTCCACGGAAGTTGACAAATCACACTTTTCATCGAAATAAATCTCTGATCTTTTAATTTTTCATTTTAAACCCTGTAAAAATTAAATTAAAAGCCAAAGGGCCAAAATTGGATTATGACAAGCCTCATATCAACCTTTCGAGGACGATCACTGAGCATGCGATAGACCATTTGAGACTAGATAGTAACCTACCCCTTGATGCACTAAAAGACCTTTGTCACCCCGTGAAGGGTGAGCCCACATTTCATATGTATTTTTCTTGTTGAATCAACATTTTTGCATAATTGCATGATTTTCATTTAGTAGGTTGAAATATAGGCTTCCCATTGAAACTCACCTTTAACACTCGATTGCAAAAAAAAAGACAAATGGATAATGAAGGAAAATCCCAATTGGAGGCCCATTACCAAAAGGAAATTGAGAGCATCGGAGATGAAGTAGATGGACTCACAGATCTGCTTGAACAAGTGCTGAGCTTCAAGAAAGGAAAGGGAACGTTTGCATAGCCTCCTGTGAAAACACCATCAATCCACGTCCCTCACACATCTTAGAACTTGGGGGCAGACTCAATAACTGGGAATCATTTTGTCCCTTTCGCGCTATCTATCCAAGTCAAGCTCGGATCACCGTGAATCCAACAATGAAAGGACCTTCGACAATAGATTTACCAATCTCACGGGCCATGATAAATAGGTTGCCCTAGAAGAAAGATTGAGATTAGTTGAAGGAAATAATCTGATTCACCCTGTGACAACAACTGAAGTTTGTTTGGTTCCAAATATTTTGGTGCCGGACTTCATCAAGTATACCGGACTAGAATGCCCATACACCGATCTCCAGTCATACCATAACAAGATGGCTGAAATGATCCATAACAAAAAGATGCTGATACACTTTTTCCAAGATAGTCTCATTGGATCCGCTTTGAGCTGATACATGAGACTAGACAATATTAAGATCAAGACATGGAAAGACTTGGTAGACGCCTTCTAAAAGTAGTATAAATTTAACTGAAACGGCTTCGACGGGAACCATCTTAATGGTTATGGAGAAGGAAAACTGAGAGTTTGTGATGGCATATGTGCTGTCATAACCCATTTTTGGGTTATTCCCCAATTCACATTTTTTCTCTTCAAAAAAATAAAATACAAAAAACAATTATAAAAAAATATCACAGTGAAAAAAGGATGCCAAAACGCTCAGAAAATGGTCAAAAATTGGTCGAGGAGGTTAAAAAATACAAAGATTGAAATTTGATGGTATTTTGTTGACTGATGAGAGCCCTGTTGACAAAGAAAATTCAATTTGAGGAAGAAAAGTTCAAAATCAGATGTTTATGGACTCAATTAAATTTATTGAAGGTTTAATTGAATTTATGGAGGGTTTGATTGCAAGAAAGAATGATTTTGAAGTCAATTTGGGCTTTAATTGGAAACAATTAAAGTTCTAGGGTCAAATTATAATTTTTGAGAGTTAATTTGGTCAAATCAGGGGTCTTAATTGCATAAATATTGAAGTTTGATGGCCAATTAGGGACTTAATTGAAGAAATCTGAAACCAAGGACCAAAATAAAAAACGCGTGTAAATAGAGGGGCTACAATTAAACCAAATCAGGGGCCAAATTGAAGAAATTATAAGTTTATTGATCAATTGAGGGTCACATTGCATAAATTCAAGACCAAGGACTAAAGTGAAAAAGGCGGCCAACTTTAAGGTCGCTGTTTGCTTTTTGGCAGGGATGCAATTGCATTGATTTTTAAATCAAAATTGCAATTGAGGACTCGATTGAACAAATCACAAATTGAGGACCAATGTGAACTCTGACATGTTTGTTTTTCCGTCTTTTCCTTTAAAATGAAATGGCGCGTTTTGTACAAAACGGCGTCGTTTCATACACTATTCAATAAAAAAAAAAACCAAAACGTTGCCATTTTGAACGGCACTGTAGCCTTTCTTCTTCCCCTGGACGCGTGAGGCAAGGGAAGAAGAAGACTTTTCTCCCCTGCTTTGCCCGTTCCCTCTTTCTCCGAAACCACCAAAAAGATGCTGACCCAAAACACCTCACATGCCTAAGTTCTAACCCGTGGCCTACCACGGGGTAAAGAAAAACAGAGGGGATGCACCCCTTGGGTGGTTGTGGGGCGGCTGCATAGTGGCCACCCTTGCCTTTCTCTCCCCTCTGTTTTACCTATAAATACAGAGGGGGAGAGCACAAAAGTGGAACACACAAAAAAGAGAGGGTGGACAGATCGAAAGAAAGAAGAAAGAAAAAGAACCGAAGAGGAAGAAAGAAGAGAAAAAGGAAGAAGATAAAAACAGAGGAGGAGCTGCCACCAACACCGCCCCCGTTGGAACCACTGCCACCGCTAGCCATCACTGACAACTGAGGCTGCATTTCACTTCTCCAGGTAAAAACTTTGCCCCTTTTTCTTTTGCTTTTGTTTCTTCCCTCGCCATGCAGGATGTGCACGGTGCACGTCTCTGTAGGGGAGGTGAAGCTGGTTGCTGTGCTCATGCACAGTAACCTGCTAAGGTAGGCTGGGCTCATGGATATTAGGCCGAGTCTAGTCCAGCCCAACAATGTTGGGCCGGGTTCGACCCAGCAAAAAAAATAAATATATGTTTAAATATTTGTGATTTCCCTGCGTGTATTGTTTTACGCTGTTTTGTTTAATCTCAATCTATTTTTTTGTCATTTAAAAAAAAAACAAATCCGGTGTCGCACCCTCGCGACGGAGCGCGGCGTCGCGGTGACCATCGGTTGGTTTCGGGGTCTTTGTTTTTTGTGTAAAAGGGAGTCGCCACTTAGTATTATGGTCACTAGGAAACCTAACCGGTCTTTCAGGGATTCTAAGTGTAAAACATAATTGTTCCGTGAGAAAACATAATTGGTGGGAAAATAAGTTATAAAAGGGACCAATATGTTAAAATTACGAGGAAACCTGATGTTGAATTTGTTTAAAATAGACTAGAGAAAAGAAAATGAAAATTTATGTCATGGGATGTAACCAGCGACTGTCGGCTAAGAGTATTTAACAAAAAAAAAAAAAAAAAGAGGGATAAGATTCGTTATACTACATAAAACTAAGCCGACGATGATCGTATATAGTAATATTACAAGTATGAGAAGGGTTTAATAACTGGAGTGACGTGCATCAAGACGAAACAAGGCCTCGGGTTATTTAAGGGGAGATATAAATACCACGAGTCAAAAGAAATTGACTCTTCCTCTCCCAAACAGGGCCAACCAGACAGCTCCCAAGAGCACCCCTCTTCTTGTGTTTTTCTCCATCAGAACTCCCTTACATGTCCTTCCCCTTTTGATGTTTAAAAGAGTTGTGTGTGGTGTGAGGAAGAAAAAATCATTATTCAGAGGCAGTTGTCTGATAAATAAGTTACAGACAAACAGAGGTTATGCTAAATAGCATGATGGTGTTCGATTAAAGGCCATAACGATATCTTGTTAGTGTAAGAATGGTGGTTGAATCCTACTAATATAATTGTATGAAGAAGATAATAGCTTTAATGGTGGGATTCTACATAAGAATTACTGCTATAAACAACACATAATAGTACATTTTAATTTAGTTCTTTACGGTGTAATGATAAGATCATAATGGTTGACAAAAAAAAAAAACCCTGTACACCAAGATCAGAGCAAGTAGATGCTTAAAGGTGCCCAAATCTAAGCACACACAAGAATCATTTGGTATAGATCCAAAATGAGGATGAGATAAGTATATAACGAGTTAAATTTGAAGTTAAGCCTAAACAAGAGCCAAAATTTCGAGGACGAAATTTTATAAGGAGGGGAGAATGTAAACCCCCACATAAACATAGGATAGTAGAAAAAGAAAAAAATAAAAAAAGACCCCGATGAGTAATGGAGACTCAATATGAAAAGAAATGAATAAATAATAGAAATAATAATAAATACAATGGGTAAGGGAGAGAATAAGCTCCATAAATAAATTTAAAAGTATGGTGGAAGTTATAATGAACGTTACAAATTTTGGATTAAAATTTATAATATTAGCGAGAATGGAGACGAGTTTCAAGGGATGAAGTTTTCTTTTATAAAACCCGACATGAAACCCATTTAAAAGTTTCACCCAACAACAACTTGGTAACATTCAATAAGTGCGAATAATATATATAAGAAAGAGTAAAATAATAATAAGAGTGAAATGAGTGAGTTTTGGAGAAGAGCATGTAAGGAAAGATTTGACCCGGTTATCAACCCAAAATGAATGTGATAACCGGCCTTAAAAAAAAAAAAAAGGACCAAACCAAACAGGACTTAACTTCATTTATGAGGGAGTACAAGTAGTTGGGAGAAAAGAGGATGACTTTACCTCTCCCATTACCGCGGCCAAGACAGCCCCTAGCAGCCCCCTTTCTTACAAAATTTCCAGCAAAGTGTTCTCTTGCATTTCATCCATACGATGCTAGAGTGAATGAAGAGTGAAAGTGAGGAGAAAGGCCACAAAATAGAGATGTAGAGAGAGAGAGAGAGAGATTCACGGCTAAAGGCAGAAAGAGGGGAAGAAGAATCAACCAAGGAAGAGAACAAGAAGAACACGTATAGAGTTGTCAAAAATCATCCTTAATCCTTGCTTAATTCATATGGTAAGAACAACCCTTCGTCTCCATTGTTGTCTTGAGTGGGCTTTGTTGAAAAGGGTGAACAACCCAAATGAAAACTTGGGATTTTTGTGCATATTAGTGTTTTGAAAACTAATATTGTGAACAAAAATTTTTATAAAGGAAAGAACAAATTTCAAAGAACGTATAGTAAGGAAAACTTGATGTAAACTAAGGAGAAAACCCTAGATTAGGGCCGGCCATAAGGGGACTTGAAGGGGGGAGGAGAAAATTGAAGATATATCTCAATGATTCATGATCTTGAACAAATATTTAAGGAAAACAGGGCTGGAACAGAAGTTAAAAGTGTTAATGTTCTTAGAAATTGTATGAATAAATGTTGAATCCCTTATAATTCCTTGTTTGAGAGATTGGTATATGTTTTATGTATGATAACATATATTGTAAATGAAGAAAATGATGTGATTTAAATGAATGAATTAATGAGGACATGGAGCACAAGTTTCGGCCAAGAGAAGAAATTCAAGGGAGAAATTCTGGTTTGGTGAATGTTGCTTGAAAAATAGAAATGATTGCTTGGAATAACCTTGTATGAAGAATAGAAATAAACATTTAGTGACAATATTTTAAAGGAAGTATTGATATCATCTAAATGTACATTGTTCAATGAAAGGAGTAAGAAACCATAAGAATATACTTGTGGGTATTATGTATTAGTTTGAAAGAAGAAAATGTGCAAGAGGCACAAATAAAATTATATGCATAATGTGAACATCTCTAGATAGACAATTATTAATGATCATATGCATATGAAAATGTTTAGGTGAGGTAATGTTGCTTAGAGTGGATAATGAAAGGAATTGAAGAAAATTCATTATAATTCACTTAAGCATGTTCGACAAAAAGAAAACAACATGGGAAGGGTTATGGTTTAAGGCATTTGACATGCTCAGCAATGCTTGGTATTGAATAAAAGAAAATTTAACATGAGTGTTTAGGAAGTTTTGATCAAGAATTGTTAGCAAGTAGCCATATTAAGGAAGAAAGTTCTTTCATCTGGTTGTTGTGCTTAATGAATAGTTTCTAGCAAAATAATAATAATTTTGATTATTTTGATGAACATGTAATATGTGTGGTAATACTATTTGACTTGAAATATGTGGAACATACTATATCATGCCAATATAGATGAGAATTGATAATGTTATCTTGAATATAAACACAAAAGGATTTATTGTAGAAATAAAGCCTATATTCGGCCAAGGTAGAAGAAAGAGTTGGTTGGACATTTAATATTAGTGAGAATGGATGCTGATTTAATGAATTAAAGTGATGACTAAAAATAGTATTCATGAACTTGTTTTCGAAACTAATTGGGCATGTGAAATAATAGATATGATGAATGAATCGAAAGGGGTCCGAGTACGATTCAAGATGTTCTATTGGAATGTAGGAGAAGCATACGAGTGGGACCCGACTTCTCACGTGCAAGTACAACGGGAGTTCAAGGTAAGGGTTGCCCCCTTGCTTCTTTAAATTGTTTAAATTCTTGTAATGCTAGTTATATGATAGACATTATGTGTACTTTGTACTATCATGAGAAATATTGCTATGTGAACATTGCCTACGGGCAGTACAAATATTGTTGCGTGAAAGTTACCAACAAGTAGGAGAAATATTATTATTGTGTGAACATTGCCAATGAGCAAGAAATGTTATTACAATGTGAATGTTGCCTACGGGCAGAGAAACAAATACTAATTCTATGTGAATGTTGCCTACAAGCACGAGAAATAAAATTATTATATGAATATGTCCACCCGGTGAATATGACTAAAGAAAGGAAAGATACGGTGAAACGGACATGGATTTGAAATCTGAATTTTGGTCGTAGACTCCGGGATTCGGAGTTTGGATATGGGTCGATATTATGTGTATATATATATATAAAAAAAAAGAAGAAAGAAAATGACCGCCTATGGACTTGATTAGCCGACCTCGAGTAGGGGCGGCTAATGATGTTAACAAATATTGTTAACATCGGCATGACCGTGATGGAAATATAATGAATATTGAACTTGATTAACTATTTGTCTCACGAATAGTTAATGATACTGACAAATAATGTTTGTATCGGCAAACCTATTGTAACTTCATTAACTTCCTGAGGAGGAAGTTAATGGTGTCAAGAGAACTTGGCATCGGCATTTCCGGAAACATCTCCAAGTGATGGAGAGGAATTGATTGACTATTTCGGGTTAGAAATAGCTCAATGGCATCGATCGATTAAGTTGGTGCCGGCATTGCTAAGGAATTGATTAGTCTATCCAGGTAAGGGTGACTAATGACACTAATAGGAGTTATTAGTGTCGGCAGGGATTGCCTCAGAATTTGGGGCGGATAAGAAAAAGGGTAAATCAGACAAAAAATTAATGTATGATAACCGAAAACAAAACCATAAGTAGGTTGTGGAAGGATAGGCGTTAGATGTAGTAAAAGATCTTCTGTTGCGGATCAACTATGGTTATGCCCTATCGAGTCAGTACACATATGCGTAGTTACACGTAGTGGTGACCCTCCATTACCTGGTTGTATTTTATTTATTTAATATAATTATTCTCTTATTTTAATGTTGCAGGTCTTTCTCATTCCTGTTAGGAGTTGTGTCCTAGGTGTCTAGTTCTTTTGTATGAATTAAGGAATTAGTATTTCCAATCCTTTTGTACGGCTTAGGGTTAGCATCCTTATTTTCTTCTGTGTGAATCTAGGATGAAATGGATGTTGTTGTATTTTCTTTAGATATTTATATGACAGGAACCATGTTAGTGTTCCTTTATCTTAATCATAGAGACCTTCAGAATTTATGCTTGTAATATTAATGTCATTAATCAAGTTTATTACTATTAGTTTGTGTTGTAAATTATATGTTCGAAATGAATCCCTGGATTTGCAAAATATTATGATTAATAATAATTGTAGTCGCAATGCGATATGGATATGCGTTGATGATGGAATGAAACATGAGATATGTATAAGATGAGTTGATGATGGAATGGGACCTCCCGGTATAGGGGAGACTCTGTCGAAATTTCGGTAGAAATTCCATTACAATGTAAAAAAAAAAAAAAACTCGTATTTTTACATACCAAATTGTAGGAAATTAATTTTAAATGCTTATGAAATCGTCGAGCGTTACACTAAGGCTAGGGACTGGTTGCGTAAAGGGAAGGTATTAGCACCCCTAGTACGCCCTACCTAAGGTAAGCTGCTTGGTGTTTGGTTTGCCTTATAATTGCTATGGTGTTGGTGTTTTCTAATCCCATCAGTTTTTCTAGGTTTGATTCTAACTAAATTTATTAAGATAGAAATCCAAGGACATTCCATGTGCTTTAAAAGCTCATTTTTCCCTTGGTATTTCAAGAGTTTGCGACTCGTAAATCGCAAGGAGGAGGGACAAAAATTTAGAAATCTAGGGCGCTTTAAAAGCCTATTTTGACTTGCCTTAGTGTTTTATACTCTCACGGCTCGTAAACCGTGGAGTAAAAAATTGAAATGTCCTCAATTATAATCAAGGCTTCTTTCAAGGATGTGTGCGGATTTATTATTCCTAGAAAATTATTTTGGATATTTACCACTCCGGGTTTCTTTATCCAAATATTAACGGTGAATAATAACAAATTATTCCCAATAATATTTTGGATATTCGTCCTTTAAGGATTTCTTTATCCAAACATTAGCGGTGAATAATAGATGAATTCCCCCCAAAATAAGATTTTTATATTTTTTGGAATATTGGCCAATACCCTTTGGAGTTTTACAAACATGTTGTAAAATCCAGAAATGCAAGAAAACAAATTGTTTTGTGTTTAAGAAATCCATGCGAAAACACATTTTCAAAACTTCCAATACTTTTTGTATAAAAAAAAAGAGCGCTCAAAACATGTTAGGGTATTGGCCGTATGCAACACACAAGAAAACAAATTTTTTTTGCTATATATGTATATTTGTCACATTGCGTCGAAAACCGGGTATTCTAAATACGAGATTTTTATTTTTTACAATACAAAAGAAAATCCAGACCTTAAAATAAATATGACAGAAAATCATAAATCTCCTTTTCTTTTGAAACGGTCTAAAAAACGTGGTATCAAAACGTGCTCTCTTTTTCATAGATTTCTATTTTTACAATACAATAAAAACACAAAAAAAAAAAAAAATACACATGCCTTGCCCGGTTACTGTTCAAGTGAATTAAATTTCACTTGAACAGTAACAAATGCAACTCAGAATGCATGCAAAAGCTGGGAATAAAAGACAGCTTACCTGGTCTGCTGGCGATGCCCTTTTTTCAGTCCTCCGTTGCCTGTGTTCGTCTGGCGTTCTCCTGTGTTGCTTGCCTCTTTCTCCTTTCTTCTCTTTCCCTTCTTCTCTGTTCTGCTTTCCTTTTCTTGAAAGCTGGCGCTGAGACGGACGAAGATGACAGGTGTTGAAGCTTCTGCGCTCAGCCAATGGTTGCTGCTTCTCGGGACAGCGAAATAGATAGGCCACGCCGGTTTTGGTCTCTGTTTTTTTTCTCTCCTTCTGCCGATGCTTTCTCTCGAGATGACGAAGATGATGGCAATGAAGGCGTGTTGTGCTGGTGGAGTTGTCGCCCTTGCCTCTGTGTTTTTCCTTGCTTTCGACAGTATCCTTCTTATGGCTTTCTCTGCCCTGCCTCTCTCTCGTTTCTTCTTGTCTTTCTTTTCTCGTTTTTCTCTGTTCTCTCCTTTCTTGTTCTCTTTTTCCTCTTCCTTTTTTAGGTCAGCAGCCGAGGCTTCTATATAGCCTATACATGGCTCTGTTTAGGAAACAAATATTACATTAACTCTACGGTGTAATATCGGGTGAGCAGAAATAGGAAACCAGAATATTTGATTCTGATTCTGTGATCAGCAGTGATTTCTTTCCTAGTTAGAGGATGGTGCGGCTCTTTTCTTTCCTTCCATAGAGCCAGCTGCTCCCTTTAAAATGAGGCAATAAAAACGTGGTTGCAGCTCCAAAAATCAGGCGTGATGATAAAGGAAAAACAGCAGGAATTTGCGAGAGAAAAAAGGAAAGAAATCAGATGGAGGGTGCAGCGGTAAAGTCTTATTTTCCTTATTTGTTGCGGTAAAAATCCTGTCATTTATGATGATCCAGCCCCCCTCTCCAGCTTTCAATATCCTTCTTCAATTCAATCCCTCATTTTAGCACTTTTCGATTCAGTCCTTGGTCCAAAAAAAATCCTTCTAACCAGTCCCGCGAACTTGGGCAAAAAATCCGTTTTAAAGAACAGAATCTGGCAGTAATCTCGTTGGTCAGAAAGGTTCTTGATTTGACAATGCCGAGCATCCAAATCGACTAAGAGTCTCGCCTAAGATCGGTGATCCCTAGGACCCAATACAGGTGTAGGTCAATTTTTCAACATGTCATGAGTGACAGAATATAGCTAGGATGGTCGGATATCGTACGAAACCAAGTCGAATCAGAGCCTAATTTGGAACAAAAAATTACGATAGTAGCAGAATCAGTTTTTTTTAGTGCAAAATTTAAGGGATTTATCCAACCTTAAAAAACAAGATAACGAAGGAATGAATTTAGCATTATGAAGACCCCTAGTCGGTCTAAGAAAACCCGATGATTTTGGCAAGAAAGGGGAAGGATAAAGAGAGCGAAAACAGCTCAAATAGGGTTTCGAAAAAAAATATTTCTTTCTCTACTTTTGTCAATCCTCCAGCAAACATGAGTTAAACTCCTACACTTGGTTCAAAAGAGGTATACATCGTCTCCAGCACGTGGGGTCCAAAAATAAGTAACAACATCCGGTATTAAAATACCTGATTTTCATCAAAACTTCCAAACATACAAAAAAAAAGAAAAAAAGAAAAAAATATTTTTGTGCATATAGCCAAGTGTCTCAAAGCTAAAAAATCATATTGTGTTTTTCATACACCAAAAAACAATGTTTTAGCATGCATTTTGACTTTAATAACCAGTTTATTAAAGTCAAGAGAACATTGACCAAAATTTCAAAAATAACAAAAATTTTGTTTTGTTTTTTTTAGTATCAGGGATTACAAATTTATACGTAAAACGTATTCCCGATATTAAAAAGGTATTTTTGTTGACAACATAGAACAATTAGATTTTACCCCATTAAGATAAGAACCTCTTTACAGATGAGAGCTTTTCTTAAATCTTAGACAGACAGGACAAACAATTAGAAACCACAATAAGACCTTAGATTTTATCGGACAATAAAATAATGCAGCTTACCTTAGGTAAGGTGTATTTGGGGTGCTAATACCTTCCCTTTATGCAAGCAGTCTCCGTACCCCATCTTTGAAACCAATTAGGGTTCCTAGTGACCAGAATACTAGGTGGCGACTCCCATTCAAATTTTACACTGATAAAAGACAAGAATTCCTTGTCTCTCCACATTTGCTAGATAGACCATTTCTAATTTTCCTTGAGAGGGTGGACGATCGTCGCGACGCCGCACACGTGCGACATGTGCAAAGATGGTGAGATAAGGCAACATATGTTCACCCTCCACTGATGGATACAGAAACGGTGATGTTGTTTGCTAACACCTTTCACTCCTCTTATTATGAGCATTTAATAGAAAGCTCAACTCAATATTTCTATGAAGTTATGAGGATTGCTGAAAGAATTGAAGAAGCTATGAAGAGGGGAAAGATTAAAGGTTCTGTCATGGATTCCAGAACAATGATGAGAAATGACTTTGAAGGTGGGAAACCTTATTTATGTGGTCTAGTAAGGTCTCATTGTAGCATCAACTGCTCAAATGTCTTTGTCAAAGGTTGACATTCCTTTGCCACTCGAGTTTGTCTAACAGCATCTGTTAGGCTCGAGACTTATTGCCCCGACTCTGTCAAATCTCATGCAACCACCATTTCTTATATGGTATAATCTAGACAAGAGATGTGAATATCATGGTGGGTGTCGCACCCTCACGAGCGGAGCGTGGCGATCCTCGATTGATTTCGGGGTCTTTGTTTGTTTTTGTGAATAAGGGAGTCACCACCTAGTATTATGGTCACTAGGAAACATAACTGGTCTTTCAGAGATTCTAAGGCAAGGGACTGGTTACGTAAAGGGAAGGTATTGGCACCCCTAGTACGCCCTACCTAAGGTAAGCTGCTTTGTGTTTGTTTTGCCTTATAATTGCTATAGTGTTGGTGTTTTCCTAGGATACGTTTTGCTATGATGAACAAACTTGGACTGAAAGTTTAAAAAGAAAGAACCATTGGTCAATGTGGATCACACCCTTAGATATGTCTACAAAGTACCAAGGAGAAACAATGCAGATCTCTTGAAATCTGTGTTTGATTCAGACTAAATTTAGTAAGATAGAAATCCAAGGAGATTCCATGTGCTTTAAAAGCTCATTTTTCCCTTAGTATTTCAAGAGTTTTTGCGACTCGTAAATCGCAAGGACGAGGGACAAAAATTTAGAAATCTAAGGAAATTCGAGCGCTTTAAAAAACTCTTTTTGCCTTAGTGTTTCATACTTCCACGGTTCGTAAACCGTTGAATCAAAAATTGAAATGTCCTCAATTATAATCAAGGCTTCTTTCAAGGATGTGTAGTGACTTATTATTCCTAGAAAAATATTTTGGATATTAACCACTTGGGGTTTCTTTATCCAAACATTAACAGCGAATAATAACAAGTTATTCTCAATAATATTTTGGATATTCATCCCTTTGGGATTTCTTTATCCAAACATTAACGATGAATAATAACAAGTTATTCCCAATAATATTTTGGATATTCATCCTTTTGGGATTTCTTTATCCAAACATTAAAGGTGAATAATAGATGACTTCCCTCCCAAAAAAAATAAGATTTTGTATTTTTTTGGAATATTGGCCAATACCCTTTGGAGTTTTACAAACATGTTGTAAAATCCAGAAATGCAAGAAAATAATTTTTTGTTGTGTTTAAGAAATCCATGCGAAAACACATTTTCAAAACTTCAAATATTTGTTTTTTTTTAAAAAAAGAGGAATTTCAAAAGATGTTAGGGTATTGGCCGTATGCAACACACAAGTAAAATTTTATGTTTTGTCGAAACACAAACAACACAATTAAATCAAGTTTCAAGCCGTACACATCTATATTTCAAAATTCATTGGAAGTTTAAAACAATTCAAATCAAGCAAAGCCTGATATAGCAACTTAAAATTGAATCCTGAATATAAGTCTGTCCGTTAGTCTTAAAAGAGAAACACCCATCCGCATGCACAAAAAAACAAAGTTGAACTCAAAGCCTTACACAGAAACAGAAACAGCAACCGGGTCTAGCGCCTATCATCTTTTCCTAATCTCTGACGCTGCCATGCTAGTTCCATGCAAGAGGCAAGAAACCTGGGAAGCATACCTCTATACCCCGTATATTCAAAACTGAACTAGATAATCAAAAACAACTGGCCTGCTAAATCACCTTCAAAGAAAGAAAGAAAAAAACGACCAACAGAAACTGCCTAAAAGAAACCCCTCAGCTGCAGAGGAACCCCTCTTGCGTTTTTCTTTATAGATAAACTAAATCTATGTGGAAGGCATTCCTAATACACATCCTAGTCAAAGAGGCACTGAGCCGAGGAGGGGAAGGATGGTGAAGGCCTTTAAAACTCACGGTCCCTCACCGCAAAAGAACCGCAAAAGAACCAGAAAAAAATATGCAGCTTTAACATAAGCAAAAGGAAACCAACTCAGAGCTATGGATGGAACAATGGGTAAACATACCACCTTTTGTCCCAACAGAAAACAAACGTCTAGAGCAAAGGAAACAAACAGTTCGCACAGGTTTGAATATAGCAGGAAAAACAAAGGGGGTCCGAAACTTAGACCTGCAGATTGCTTGCAAAAAGGGAGAACAAACCGGTGGGCAGTCCCTGCATGTTTGCCCTTGATGACCCGAAGAAAACCTTCCTCCTTTACCGTTAGGAACTTTTTCAAAACCCTTTAGAGCTTTGTTAAATTCTTTTTCGGCAGGGTAGAAATAGTTTGAAGTTAACCCCCCCCCTCCCCTTTCGTTGTTTCCTTCTATTTTCTACTCAAACTTCTTGTTCTCTCGGTTCTCTATTTTTTCCTATGCTAGCTCTCTCTGTTCTTTACTCTCCTCTCTGCGTCCTCTCGCTCTCTTTTCCCCTGTCTCTACTTCTTCTTTTTTCTGCGTGTTTAACCCTCTCCGTTTCCCTCTACTCCCTCTGTTTTTGATTTTTTTCTCGCCCTGCACTCATCCTCCTCCCCTTTTCTCTTTGTTTTTTAAACTCTCCCCGTATCCCTCTCTTTTCTGTTTTTCTTCCTCTGTGTCCTTCCTCCCTCTTTCTTTTTTTTTTTACAAAGCAGTCTGTTATATATGCCAGAAGTGAAGACCCCCCCTCTCATTCTCTCATCTCCACCGTATGTCTTAGGGAAACAATCCCAGCCCTTAGATGATGATGAGCCTCCTCTTAATTTGCGTCTTCTTTCACAGCTGGCACAGTGAGGTGCAACGGTTTCCCTTGTGAAATCCTCACTGGCAGCTAAGGACATGGCGTGAAGAGGTGTGCTGTCCTGCACACGCCAGGTTGCAGGGGATGCAAGGACGAGAGATTTCAAAAACTAGCAGGAAATGGTTGCAGAGGGGCGGTACTGTTCTGAAAAATGCAAATAAACAGTGCCATAATGGGGCTGTTTCAAAACGGTGCCGCTTCTTTTCTCAGCTGAAGAAAAAAACAATGCGAAGTAATGTATGACGGCGTCGTTTGTATTGCTGAAAAAAAGATAAGGCAAAGGTAAACACAGCAACAGCCACGTAATTCATGGTGGCAGATTTTTCTGTCATTTGCTGATCCTATCCCGTTTTTCTATTTCTTTAAAACCCAGCCAAGTTTCTTCCAATTTAGATCGGCAATTACCTCCCTTATTCCAGTCTTTTTTTCAATTCAGTCCTGCAAAGTTGGGGGGCAAAATCCTTCCCGCGGCAGAAAATTTTTGCAGCAGAATTTTTGCGGCAGAATTTTCACTTCCTCATTAGATATTCAAATATGAATATCTTGAGCTTCTGATATCAAAATCAAGTGATTCAAAAACCCAAATTCATCTACACATGTAGGACTACAACTTTCATGAAGGATTCGAGGTGAGATAAAATCGTTTTACAGAACAAAATCAGGCCGCAATCGGGTTGGTAAAAAAATGGTCTCCTGATCTGATTCAAAAACTGACGAATGCCGATCATCCCGATATGACTGAGAGTATAACCTAAGAATAACAACCAGCAAAATCATGACGGAAACAGAGTTTTTAGTGCATCTCGGGTCAGAATCCTCGCCTGTGGGAATTCTCGTCGAGATATTCAAACGGGAATATCTTGAACTCCCGATATCGAAATCAAGCGATTCGAAAACCCAAATTCATCTATGCGTCCAAGACTATAACTTTAATGAAGGATTCGAAGTGAGATAAAATTGTTTTAAATAATAGAAACTGGCAGCAATCTGGTTGGTAAAAATGGGTCTCCATTAGCACGTATGGCTTAAAAAAAAAGGGTAACAACAGTGGGGTCCTGGGCCATTCATTTGAACAGTTGCAAGAATTTCAAGAATCGAGTCTAGAGGATAGTGAGCAAGAGGCGAGTTGATTGACAAGTGATCGAAAATGCTTAGCAAAACATTGATATTGCTAGAAAAGCTGATCCAAGAAAGGTGTTAAACTCGTCAATCATTTTGTTATGAATTTTTGCCCTTCGCATTTTGTTTTGGGATCACATCTCATCCTTTAATGAAACATGTCTTTTTCTTTGCCTCATTGTTGTTCTGAAGTCAGGAGAAGTTTAGCATTTTATTTTTGACAAAATATTTTGATCAAACTCCAACATGCAAAATTAAAGCTAATCAATCTTGAAAATTAAAAGTGTTTTGATTGCGAAATGACTCAATATTTGTTAAAATGGCAAGATGAACAATATAGGGTGACTAGACATATTTTGAGCTCACACATGAAACTAAACCACCCACCATGTAACTAAGTTTTAGCAGTATGCATAATGACATATAGTGGATTCGATAGTTATGAACTTGTGAATCATTTGACTTTTACAAGTCCCAATCATTACATTGGACGAGGTCAAAATTTATCAGTTCTAACTAACCTTGCTTCGAATGAGAAAAGGCCATCTTTGTTTTATCCTTTCACAATACTTGAAATATATCTCCTGTAATCCCATTTTAAGCTTGTTAGAATATTCCTTTCAAAAGAAACCCTGACCAAGATCACACCCCATACGAGGGCAAATAAGAGATTTTTATTAGAAAAGGAAGAAGACAAAAGTGGAATCAATGGTAAAAAGAAGGCTAAGAACAAAAGTCCAACGTTTGAGGAAGAGAGCTAAAAGAAAGAAGACAAACTGGGGGCATGGTAGAAAACTGTAAGGAAGGCTATGTGAAAGCCATTGCAAAAAAAAAAGGCACAACAAACGCCAAAAGTCAATACTAGAAAAAATACTAAGCTACAAACATGACTTTTAGTATACATGATAAAGCCTATGATGTCTTCAAGTGATTAGACTGATTATTAATCAAAGAAAAAGTTGGATTTGCATTATGACTTATGTTAAGAGAATTCTGATATTTGAGGTTAATAAGGTTATATATGCCACTTTCTCTGCAAAGACAACAAGAGAAAGAGAATTGATGAATAGTTGATGTTGATTCTAGGTCTTTAAAACCCTCAAACACCTTTTTGAGTTTGTGAATTCCTTTTCTTTCATAACTATGAACCATAGCCTGCATTACGTGCTTCCAAAAGCCCTTTTTAATCAAGTAAGCAATTTGAACAGATAAATGACACTCTCAAAACTTGAAGAGCTTTTCCATAAGGATTGTGACTTTATGAATCAAACTACTGGTTATTATGCATGTTGACAAAATTGGTGCTAAAAGAGGAAACAATCTTTCTTGATAAAGCCTTAAGTTTTGATTTGAGCATCTTGTTTCTTTGAAATTCATAAAAAGGTCACCTCATCATAGACCATCAAAAGACATACCCAAAGTCAGAGTTTACAATGGATACAAAAAAACCATAGAAAAAGCTATTTTACAATGAGTCAATTTTTGTTTTCAAAATATCAGATAATCAAGGGACTACATTGAATGACGTGCATTGGATCTTTAACTGAAGAAACTTGATTTTAAAAAATACTTTTAAAAATTGACATTTCTTTAATTTCATTTCAATAATAAGTTTTTGAATACACATGATCTTTGAAACATGAGATTTGATTATAGAACAAGAAAGATAAGAAAGAAGAGCATCGGTTGGATTTGCAAAATCCTTGACAGAAGTGATATTAACACTTCTCGACACTACTTAAAAAGTTGACCACCTGAGGGCAATACAGTGGACCCTCAAAAGGAAAACAAATAATATTTAGATCAGCTAGGGGGTAAAGAAAGATGATCAAATGATGAATCAGTGAACGAGCACACTCGGATCAGTTAAGGGAAATGATGTTCAAGAACAGTCTATGAACCAGTAAACCCCGACAATAATTGCGAGTAAAGATGTACTTGAAGGACATCTTCATATTGTCATCGTGGTTTACCCTCCAACATGGCTATGACTTTTGAACGATGTTATCGCATAGTCGCATTTGGATAAATGTGAAATGATGCACCCACCAGGACTGACTGTGGGACCATCTGTTTTGAGGCTCGGAGGCGCACTTCACCGCATGAATATGGGTGATAAATTGAACATCATTGATAATTCCAATGCATTCCTTTTCACAATCTGATTAGATGATATGAAAGGGATCCATTGAGAAAAACATGAAGCCTATAACTAATAACCTTTTCGCAAGCTATGAGATGCATGTACGTACTATTGGATAGTTTCCAAGAAGGTTGATGATAACATATACTTGAAAAGTATTGTTTGAACTCGAGGCAAGTCGATGGCTGATTAGCAATCTAAGATGAGGACGACACCAGTAAACCTCTTGATGAGTGCTTGGTAGGATGCACACTGACTAATCAAAGAACAATTCTTGAGAGAATCCAGGAGATGAATGATTTGTTAAGCTCCTTCATGACAAATCAAGCAACACCACACTTGGGGCAAGGTCATGCTTGATAAATAGCGAAAACAATAATCATCGAAGATAGCCTAGGATAGGCACTGCATTTATAGTTGAGTGGATGACTAACACATGAATGAGCCGAATACATTAAAAGAGCAAAGAAGGCTTTGGATAGCAAACAAAGACACCCTATGACAATAGAACATCAAAGATGGGGGACCTATATTTCAAATCGGGTAAGGATGCATGTATGTCATCTAACCTCAAAACATTGCATATATATTTTTTATTCGTTACGGGAAAATCCTCAAAGAAGTCCGACAAGATTGAGGACAAAAAAAGAATCATTGAGCTAATAATAACGAGAGAATCATGGTTATGACCTTAGAACAAGAAGAAGATGAGATGAACCATACCATTAAGAAAGTCTAAAAGAAATGAGAAGATCAACCTTGTCATCAAGAAGAGTCTTTAGTTCAAACCCTACTATCAGGAAAAATACATAGATTTTGGTTTTGGTTAAAGAGGATCGTCAGATGGGATCTCAGGTTAGCCCAACCACACAGATTTTGGTTCTGGTTAAAAGGGATCGCCAAATGGGATCTCAGGTTAGCCCAACCACATAGAGGATATTGGTTCTAGTTAAAGGGGATCGTCATATGGGATCTTAGGTTAGCCCAACAACACATTTTATTTCGGTTAAAAGGGATCGCGGATGGGATCTCAAGTTAGCCCAACCACACAGATTTTGGTTCTGGTTAAATGGGATCCCCAAATGCGATCTCAGGTTAGCCCAACCATATAGAGGATATTGGTTCTGGTTAAAGGGGATCGCCATATGGGATCTCGAGTTAGCCTGACCACACACGATTTTGGTTCGATTAAAGGGGATCACCGAGATGAGATCTTGGGTTAGCCAACCACACAGACTTTGGTTCGGTTAAAGGGGATTGCCATATGGGATCTCGAGTTAGCCCAACCACACAGATTTTGGTTCTAATTAATGAGGATCACCAGATGAGATCTCGGGTTAGCCAACCACACACAGACTTTGGTTCTGGTTAAAGGGGATCGCCATATGGGATCTCAGGTTAGCCTAACCATATAGATTTTGGTTCTGATTAAAGGGGATCACTATATGAGATCTTGGGTTAGCCAACCACACACGAGACTTTGGTTCGGTTAAAGAGGATTGCCATATGGGATCTCGGGTTAGCCCAACCACACGATTTTGGTTACGATTAATGGGGATCACCAGATGAGATCTCGGGTTAGCCAACCACACAGAGACTTTGGTTCTGGTTAAAGGGATCGCTAGATGGGATCTCAGGTTAGCCTAACTACAATTTTGGTTCTGGTTAAAGGGGATTGCCAGATGGGATCTTAGGTTAGGCCAACCATACATAGACTTTGGTTCTGGTTAAAGGGGATTGCCAGATGGGATCTCAGGTTAGCAGAGCCACGCAGAGGATTTTGATTATGGTTAAAGGGGATCGCTAGATGGGATCTCGGGTTAGCCGAACCACACACCGACTTTGGTTTTGGTTAAGGGGATCGCCAGATGGGATCTCAGGTTAGCCCAACCATGTAGAGGATTTTGGTTCTAGTTGAAGGGGATCGTCGGAAGGGATCTGAGGTTAGCCCAACCACGCAGACTTTGGTTCTGGTTAAAGAGGATCACCAGATAGGATCTTAGGTTAGCCCAACCACACAGACTTTGGTTCTGGTTAAAGGGGATCGCCAGATAGGATCTTAGGTTAGCCCAACCACACACAAACATTGGTTCTAGTTAAAGGCGATCGATAGGAGGGATCTCAAGTTAGCTCAACCACGCAGATGATATTGGTTCTGGTTAAAGGGGATTGCCAAAAAGGATCTTAGGTTAGCCCAACCGCAATACAGATTTTCGCTTTGGTTAAAGGAAATCGCTAGATGGAATTTCAGGTTTAAAAAAAAGAAAAGAAAAGAAAAGAAAAGGAAGAAGACAGAATTTAGAGGGGCGCCAAAAAAAAGGGCTAAAAATAGGTTGAAAAGATTCAAAATGCAAAGATTGAAATTCGATATATATCGTTGACTGGTAAGAGCCCTATTGACAAAGAAAATTCAATTTGAAAAAAATATCCAAATTCAGATGTTTATGGACTTAATTAAATTTTATCTAAGGTTTAATTGAATTTACGAAGGGTTTGATTGCAAGAAAAATTAATGTTTAAGTCAATTTAGGCTTTTATTGGAAGAAATTAAAGTTCTAGGGTCATTACAATTTTGAAGAGTTGATTTGGTCAAATCAGGGGCTCAATTGCATAATTATTGAAGTTTGATGGCGAATTAGGGACTTGATTGATAAAATCCAAAACCAAGGACAAAACTGGAAAAGATTTATAAATAGAGGGGCTGAAATTGACCAAGTCAGGGGCTAAATTGAAGAAATTAGAAGTTTATTGATCAATTAAGGGTCAAATCACATGAATCCAAAACCAAAGACTGTCTTGTAAATGACGTTAAAATAAGGGATCCAATTACAATTTATCTGGGGGCTTGATTACAAAATTGCAAAACAATCCAATGACCGAATTGGAAATATTCATTTTGAATTTTGAAACGGTGTCGTTTCCTTAACAACTGTTCATTGCCTTTTTCATCAATAATGGTTTCGGCAGTAAAGACATTAACTGTAAAGAACAGTGGAGCTGCTTCAATCAGGGGGGCACATCTCACGGCTGATATCCCTTCCCTAGCCACAACCAGTCCCTTACCCGTGAACAAATATTAGATGGCGACTCCTTAGAAAAAACAAACAAATGAAAATCACCATCGACGTCGGGCGGGGACGTGCGACAGGGTTAAGCCTTCTCTGATGCTCTACTATTGGCTTGACTTCATCCTCTAACAAAATTTTATGCGTGCAAATGAAGGGACTGATGCCTTTGATATCTGCCAATACCCACCTGAGAGCTGCCTTATGTTTTCTCAACACCCTCAGCAATTTTTCTTCCTCTGTTTTGGACAGCTTTGCAGAGACTATCACAAGATAAGTGGAAGCTTCTCCAAGATATACATACCGAAGGTGCTCTGGTAGAGGTTGCAATTCCATAACCGGTGCTTGTTTAATGGTTGATTTTATTTTTGGTAGTGCTTGTCCCAAATCTTCAAAGTATCTTCTGCGGTTAGGTTCAAAAGAGTCCATCCAACATGTATATTATGTTATCTCAAGCATCCTCCTCCATTACATTATTTACCAGACATGCTTGCAATGGGTCATTTGGATGCTTGACTTTGTCGTTAATTAAGGAGTCCACCACTTGAATGCTAAAGCAGCTCTCCCCCATACTCCCCCATATCTGGTTGTTTGATGGCTTTGAACATATTGAAAATCACCTCATCTTCATTCTTCCTTAACCGCAACTCCCCTTTCTTTACATTAATTAACGCACCTCCAGTGGCCAAGAATGGCTAGCCACAAGCAAGATAGGAATCTCATTATCCTCTTCCATATTCAGTATGATGAAGTCTACTGGAAAGATGAACTTGCCCACTTTCACTAGTACATCTTCAATTATTCCTCTTTTATCCATTTTTGAGGCCCCACATAAACAAAAAATCTAAAATATAAAAAAAAAGGAAAAGAGAAATATAAAAAAAACTAAAAGAAATGTTGGAAGAAATAAAAAATACATATCAATTAAGAAGAACATACCAAAACGCTGAAGAAATTGCCAAAAGATTGTTGTTGGGAAAACAAATGGGTTTGGGTTTAATCATAAAATTATGATTAAAGTTCAAGAGTCACAACCTAGTATTATGATTACTAGGAACCTATGATCTACAAGAGTCTAGGTAAGGGACTATTTGTACAAGGGTAAGATGCATCACCCTAGTGCACCCTATCTAAGGTAAGCTGCATTATTGTTTGATTGTTTTTCTGGGTCAAGTTTCTATTTGTTGGTCTCATCTACGGTTCAAGGTAGATCTCCCTTCGTGAGAGAGTCTCTACCTTTGTCAAACGTCACCGCGCGGCGTCGGTTGGTGATTTTTTGTTCGTTCGTTTGCTTTGTTCTTGGGAGTCGCCACCTAGTATTTCATTAAGGATTACTAGGAAACTCGGATGTACTGGTCTTGTCAGAGATTCACGGGTAAGGGGTGGTTGTGGTTAGGGAAGGTATTAGCACCCCTAACACACCCTACCTGAGGTAAGTTGCTTCATGGCTTTGATGTGTTAAAGAAGTTTTAAAAATAGTCTTTTCATTAGATATTAGGAATACGACTTACGTATAAGTTTATAATCCTTAACCGTGAGCAATCAAAACATTAAATTCTTCTTTATTCTTTGCAATTTTTATCATCCACATTTGCACACTACAAATTATAAAAATTCAAAACTAAACAAAAAATACATTAAACATTTTTAAAATTACAAAAATAGCCCCAAAACAATGCGGAATTACAAGGAAGGCCTTCTCGCACCACCAGAACAGTGGCGGCGCGTCTCCTCCACGCGCGACCGCCACTGGCGGTGCATGGGTTCACGTGCCGCCGCAAGAAAATCCAGGCAACCAAGGGGGTCTGAAACGACTTCTTCCCTTCCTCGCCGGTGGTGACCTGCATAACACAAAAAAACACAACAAACAATTGATTTTAGCTTTTCCTTCTCTTTCTTCTGATTTTCTCCTCTTTTTCTTTAGATCTGCCGAATCTGGAGTCGGGTTTTGTTGCACGTACCACCGCCAGACCAGATGTGTGGATGGCTGGATCAACGACTTTCTTCCTCCTACTTTATTTCTACTCCAACGGTGTCGTCCACCGCTGCCATGGTTGGGAGATCGGCGCCTTTGGAGTCTCGATTTTCTGCTCCTTCTTTAATGTCCTTCGGCCTCCCTTCTTATTTCTCTATCTTCTCTGCAAGGAGCTGCTGTTAGCAGTGGGGAGGAAGGGGTGGTAGACTGATTTGGGTCCGTGGGGGATGTTGTTGCTGACGGCAAAGACCGGCTGAGAGGAGAGTGAGGGAGTGTATTGGCCGGTCTGTGGAGGAAAGGAAGGCTGAAGAAAACTCCTTAATGTTTTGCATAGTAAGCTTTGTAAAGAAAACTTGTCTTCTTGTCTTCCTAACTTGCTGAATATCCACTCATCTAAAGACATTACTTTTTTTTTCTGTTTCTTTCTCTTTTCCTTCTCTTTTCTTTCTCTCTCTCTCTCTCTTTTCATTTTCTTTTCCTTTAACCTGAGATCCCATCTAGCGACCTCCTTTAACCAAAACCAAAGAATGTGTGTAGCTTGGTCAAACTGAAATCTCATCTGACAATTCCCTTTAACCAAAGCCACCTGAGATCCCATCTAGCGACCTCTTTTAACCAAAACCAAAGAATGTGTGTGGCTCGGTCAACCTGAAATCCCATCTAGTGATTCCCTTTAGATCCCTTCTGGCGACCTCTTTTAACCAAAACCAAAGAATATGTGTAGCTCGGTCAACCTGAAATCCCATCTGGCAATTCCCTTTAACCAAACCACCTGAGATCCCATCTGGCGACCTCTTTTAACCAAAACCAAAGAATGTGTGTAGCTCGGTCAACCTGAAATCCCATCTGGCGATTCCCTTTAACCAAATCCACTTGAGATCCTATATGGCGACCTCTTTTAACCAAAACCAAAGAATGTGTGTAGCTCGGTCAACCTGAAATCCCATCTGGCGATTCCCTTTAACCAAAGCTACCTAAGATCCCATCTGGCGACCTCCTTTAACCAAAACCAAAGAAAATATGTAAAAAGGGGTCTCATTGTAATGGGCGACCTACCTAGGTGGAAAGAATGTGAAAAACGGTCTCGTTGTAATGAGTGACCTACTCAGATGGAAAAAATTATGAAGTGCGGTCTTATTGTAATGGGTGACCTACCCAGATGAAAAGAAAGTGAAGTGCGGTCTCATTATAATGGGTGACCTATCCAGATGGGAAAAACATGAAGTGTGGTCTCATTGTAATGGGTGACCTACCCAGATGAAAAGAATGTGAAGTGTGGTCTCATTGTAATGGGTGACCTACCCAGATGAAAAGAATGTGAAGTGCGGTCTCATTGTAATGGGTGACCTATCCAGATGGGAAAAACGTGAAGTGTGGTCTCATTGTAATGGGTGACCTACCTAGATGAAAAGAATGTGAAGTGTGGTCTCATTGTAATGGGTGACCTACCCAGATGGAAAAAACGTGGAGTGTCAAGTGTGAAAAAATAGGACTTACCTGGCGAAGTCCTGAAGAGATGATAGAAGAAGGGCTGGAAAACTTGGTGCTTCTTGATAATTCTTGATCACAGGGTTTGAAAACTTGATGCTTCCTGATTGCATGGTTGACCTGATAATTCCTGATCGCGGGGGTTGAAAACTCGGGGCTTCCCAATTGCAAGGTTGATCTTTTCATTTCTTTAAGATTTTCCTAGTGGTAGGGTTTATCTCATCTTCTTCTTATTCCATGATCAAAACCGATTCTTTGTTATCATCAACGCAATGCTTTTTTCTTTTTCCACAATCTTGCTGGACCTCATTGAGGATTTTTCCTGTAACAATTCAAAAACAATTATGCAATGTTTTGAGGTTAGATGACATGCATGCATTCTTACCTGATTTGAAATATAGGTCCCCCTTCTTTGATGTTTCATCGTCATAAGGTGCCTTTGTTTGCATTCCAATGCCTTCTTTGTCCTTTTGATTTATCGGCTTATCCGTATGCTAGCCATCCACTCAGCTGTAAGTGTCGTGCCTATATTGGGCTGTCCGCGATGATTACTGCTCTCGTTGTTCATCAAGTATGAGTGTGCCCCTAAGTGTGGTGTTGCTTGATTCATCATGAATGAGCTTAACCGATCATTCATCTTCTGGATTATCCTGAGAATTGTTCTCTCATTGATTGTACGCATCGTGCCAACACCCATCAAGATTGTCAATCAGTCATGAACTTGCCTCAAGTTGAAACAATACTCTTCAAGTATATGTTATCACCAGTCTTCTTGGAAACGTCGAGTTATCCAAACATGCATCTCATAGCTTCAGAAAAAGGCTCTTTGTTGAATGCTCAATGTTCTTCTCAAGGGATTCCCCTCAACTCGTCTAATCAGATTGTGAAAGGAAGTGCATCGGCATCATCAATGATGTTTATTTTATCACCTATATTCATGCAATAAAGTGCGCATTTGAGCTCTAAAATAGATGGTCCTACAGTCAGTCTTGGTGGTGTGCATCTTTCTAACATTCATTCAAATGCAACTATGCGATAACATCTGTTTCAAAGGATAACCCCAAGATGAAGATACGAAGTTGTCCCTCAAGTGCAGCGTTGTTTTCAATTACTGCTGGAGTTTACTAGATCACGGAATGTTTTTGAAGAATATTGCCCCCGGTGTGATCTGAATGTGTTTGTTCATTGATTATCTTTCTTTGAACCACATTGTCCTTCGTTCACCGATTCTTCATTTAATCATTTTTCTTTGCCCTCTAGCTGATCTGAATACTGCTTGTTTTTTCTTTTCAGGGTCCACTGTATTGCCCCCAGGTGGCTCAACTTTTCAAGGAGTGTTGAAAAGAGTTGATGTCATTTCTGTCGAGGATTTTGCAAATTAAATTTGATGTTCTTCTTGTTCGACAATTTTTTTTTGTTCTGGAATCAAATTTCATATTTCAAAGGTCATGTCTATTCAAGTCTAATTGTTGAAATGAAATTAGAGAGATGTCAGTTTTGAAAAAGATCTTTTGAAAATCAAGCTTTCTAGTCAAAGACCCAACACACGTCATTTAAAATATGTAATCCTTTGAATGTCTTGCATTTTGAAAACAAAAATTGACTCGTTGCAAGATTAAAATGGATTTTTTTTTCATGGTTCTTTGTATCCACTTTAAACTCTGATTTTGGGTATATCTTTTGCTGGTCTGTGATGAGGTGACCTTCTGTGGATTTCAAGAAACAAGATGTTCAACTCAAAACTTGAGGCTTTATCAAGAAAGATTGTTTCTTTTTTGTAGTACCAATTTTATCAGCATGCATAATAACCAATAGCTTAATTCATGAAGTCACGATCCTTATAGAAAAGCTCTTCCAGTTTTGAGATGCCATTTATCGGTTGAGATTGCTTACTTGATCAAAAAGGGCTTTTAAAGCATGTAATGCAGGCTATGGTTCATGGCTATGAAAGAAACGGAAATTCACAAGCTCAAAAAGGTGTTTGAGGGTTTCAAGAACCTAAGATCAACATCAATTATTCATCAATCTCTTTTCCTCTCATTGTCTTTGTAGAGAAAATGATATATAACCTTGTTAACTGCAAATATCAGAATTCTCTTAACATAGGTCATAAAGCAAATCCAACTTCTTCCTTGATGAATAACCAATCTAATCATTAGAGGCTTTATCATTGATACCAAAAGACAATGTTTGTAACTCAGTATTTTTTTCTGGTATTGACTTTTGGCATTTCTTTGTCTCTTTCCTTGATTGAAACTTCTTTTACCCTTCCTAGGCTTGATAGGCGTTCTCCTTCCTTAATCTTTGACTTGCCTTTAAGTGTTGGCAATTTTTACTTCTTTTCTTTTTGGCTTTCTCATAGCCTTCCTCAAAGTTTTCTTACATGCCCCCAGTCTATGTCTTTTTTCTTTTAGCCTTTTCTCAATTGTTGGACTTTTGTTCTTAGCCTTGCCCTTATCCATTGATTCTAACATTGTCTTCATCTTTGCTAACAAAAATCTTTTATTCGCCCCCAGTGAGGGGTATGATCCTTGTTGCGATGTCGTGGTCGCACAAATTAATTACCCTAGCTTAAAACACACAAGATAGTATAGAGCAAGCAAGGGGTCGATCCCACGAGGAAGTTTCAAGTCAGATTTTTATGTTGTACGTTATGTAATTGGGGGGATTTGGTTTGTGATTATCTAAACTATGGCAGCAATTAAACTAGCAAACAAAATCAAATAAAACCGAAACTTATCAAGAAAACAAACCTTGGTCGCAAGCACACATCCACCAATGGAAATTAGAACCGATCCTTGAAACGAAAATTGCGGTTTATGTTACGAAATTTTATCTTTTCTTAATGTTGATTAATTAACGGATCCACCGTATAACTAATCCTAACCAACAAACAATCAAAGTGTCCGCACTAATGATTCAATTTAATGGCGGCTTTAAGAACTAGATAATTTCATCAAGATTAACATACAAGTTTCGTCCCGAGCTTGTGTCACTTTGTTCAAATGTTCTCCCTAAGTTCAATAACGTAGTTCCGCCACAATTATCAAGCTTAGTTGCTTCACAAGTTCATATATCACAACTCCGGTTTTGATATTAAACTTAGCAATAGATTGTTCACAACAATAACTTAGAGTCCGCTCTAGCAATCATCAACAACAATCATAGGAAATATGCATAGGAAAACAATCATACTCATTCATAACATAAACTGAAAATAAAAGGAAGAATAAATCTCACGGTTCTTGAAATCCGAAGGTTTGTTGTGTCCTTGCAACCAAGAAAAGAGCTTAGCCTTGCATAACTATTGAACAACTACTTCTAAAGAATGAAAAGAGCATGATTTTTTGGTTTGTAGAGGAGAGAATTTGTGTTTATTCTCTCGGCTGCTGCCTCCTTTCGCTCTCCCTCTTTTACGCTGGCTGCTAGCCCCTTCTCTCTTTCTTTTTATATGCTAAGAAACCCTAGTCTCTATTTTACAAAATAGTCCTTTCTTAAGTTGGCAGTTTACATTTAAGTACTTCAATAACTATTTTTCCTAAAAAGGAGAAATAGCCTTGCATGAAATCTTCAAGCTCTGACTTAGAGGAGCTAAATTACTGATATAAAAACTTGGATGTCGGTTTAGATGCTTCGGAATGTAATTTGGACTCGTTTCTTCACGAAACCTGTTTGCTGGCAGAATTCAATTGTCATCTTTGGAAAATCATAGCTCCCTCATATGACATCTTTTTTGGCTGAAATTTGGATCGTGGATAGGTCTTTGAATTAGGAATCCATGAAAATTGAGTTTGCATCAATTGGACGTCTATAGCTCCAGATATTAAATTTTGAATGGCCAAAGGTCAACAATGGCAGAATGCGAGATTTGACTTTGCAGGATGTGATTTCCATGATCTTTCTCTTTTTATTTTTCTTGCATTATATTTCCAGAAAGGTATGGATGTTAGCTTTTTAGTTCCACTGGAATCACTTCATTTCGATCTCTAGAACTCACGCTCTGCACAAAACATCAACTGAACATCAAATCTGTCAATTACCTCCAATTTACTCCTTTTTGCATCTTTCATCCAAAAGTGCCTTCAAAACATAAAACAAAGAATATCAAGGCATTTTATATATAAAACATGGACAAAACATTAGGTAGATGTGGGTGAAACTATCGAATAATATGGTTACATCAAATACCCCCACACTTACCTCTTGCTCGTCCTCGAGAAAGGATAAATAAAATCAAATTGAAAATAACTATGATCAATCTCTTAATCTCCCATCAATGTTTAAGAATATATGCATTATAAACAAGAATACAATCATGAAGGATAAATAGTATAATTCTCATGAATTCATTTACATGCAAACTTCAAAACTCAATCAATCGTCGGGATTTAAATGAAATCTATGCCATGCCAAAGTGATAGGTCCTCTCATTGATATACACTCCAACACTCATGTGTTTAGGGTTTATGTGTTTAAATCTCTCAAATTCAATCAAAGAGTATGTTCTACCATAAGCTTGCTTTTCAATCTCATCTCCATTAGCAACTTATTACAAGTACTACATGAATTAAAAGGTCTTATTTTCACGGTTGTAATGGGGCTAAGGTTAAGGTGAGGTAAAAGAGAGTAAAAGAAAAGGTTCAAACCAAAGAAAGTAGAGCATTTTGAAAAATGATATTTCAATCAAGATATTCCATCAAAGCACATAAATTTTCCATCTTTAATCACCAATGCTTAACTTCTTTTGATTTCAAGCTTTTTCAACATAAAATCGTAAGAACATAAAGGAACACTTTTTTCTTTTTTCTTTTTCTTTTTCTTTTTTTCTTCTTTTTACCTTTGGCAACTTTGCCCATCTTTTCATCAAGCATCACTTCTTCTTTCTTTTCACATAATTTCCAACCATAATTCCATGAGATATCATAAGTATATGCTCTACTAATCCTTGGCCGGGGGAAAAGGAAAACATATAAAAAGTTAAGGCTTATACATGGATAAAGCAAAGAAAAGATAAACAAGCTCAAAAGGGGCTCACTAAGGATAATATGCTTTAGGTTGGCTTTTTGGCTCAAGTGGTTAAAATTCCTAATGCCTTTATCATCTTCATGTATATATGTAATGTGAATGTAATCTTAACAAGATATGAAGCAAGTTCTAGAGATACATATCATTGAAAGATGGCACAATCAAAGAATATAATGTTGAAGGCTCAAAAGCTTGCATTGGTATAACACTATAAAGTCAACATGGCATATTCTCAAAGTCAATCCCTAAACCAATTAAACATTAAAACTTGCATGCACACTCATTCATTTGATTTATATCTTCATCTATCTCAACTAATTCTCATACATAATACTCATATTCTAAAAAACTAATGGGAGTTCAAAAGATCAAACATAATTTATTATTTTTTTTTTGAAAAATAACAAAGAAAACCAAAATTAGAAAACCAACATTGTCCTCAATGTTGAAATAAAAGCAAAGGAACAGAAGAGAATGACAGAAAATAAATTAAAATGCAAAAAAATAAAAGATAAGGAAAAAGAAAGCAAATCTGATTTTTTTTTTTGTCTTTGGGTTGCCTCCCGAGTAAGCGCTTTTGTTTTATGTCATTGGCTTGGCATGTGGCATGCTCATTCTTCATAGATTGGTTCAGCTAACTCTACGAAGCGGTGAGTTACGCCGTCCAACCTTCATAGAAAGGTTTTAAACGATGCCCATTGACCTTGAGTACTTTGTTGGTTTCTAAACTTGTAATTTCAACTCGCACCATAAGGAAAAACATTAGAAACAACAAAGGGTCCAATCCAACGAGAGCGCAATTTTCCGGGAAAAAGTTTCAAACGCGAATGATAAAGAAGGACTTTGTCTCCAACATGAAACTCCTTTCTTGTAAGCATTCGGTCATGAAGATTCTTAGTCTTTTCTTTGTAAATCCTTGCATTCTCGTAAGCATCATTTTGAATTTCTTCCAACTCTTGCAGTTGCAGTTTTCTTGCAGATAATCCATGTTACATTGTTTAATGGCCCAAAAAGCTTTGTGTTCAAGCTCCACCGGTAGATGACATGCTTTCCCATAAATCATTCTATAAGGTGACATTCCTATAGGTGATTTATAAGCAGTCCGATAAGCCCAAAGTGCATCTCCAAGACGTAGACTCCAATCTCGCCGGTTAGGTTGCACTGTTTTCTCCAAAATGGACTTGATTTCTCGATTTGAAATTTCAGCTTGGCCATTCGTTTGAGGATGATATCTTGTGGAAGTTCGATGAGTCACATGATATTTGCGTAGCAATGCTTCCATGGAACGATTATGAGAAATGAGTGCCACGATCACTAATGATAGCTTTAGGGATTCCAAACCTGTCAAATATGTGAGTCCTGACAAAATCTAAAACAACCTTAGCATCGTTAGTTCGTGTGGCTTTCGCCTCAATCCATTTGGACACATAATCAACAGCAAGAAGAATATAAAGATTGCCAAATGAAGAAGGAAATGGACCCATAAAGTCAATACCCCAAACATCAAAAATTTCACTTACAAGAATATTCGTTAAAGGCATTTGATTCTTATGAGTGATATTACCGTGCTTTGGCATTTTTCACATGATTTGCGAAGTGATATGCATCTTTAAAAATAGAAGGCCAATAGAAACCACTTTCAAGTACCTTGTGGGCTGTTCTTTTTGCTCCAAAATGCCCACCACAAGAATGAGAATGACAAAAAGTGAGAATGGAATGAAATTCATCTTGTGGTACACACCTCTTAACTACTTGATCCGCACAAAATTTCCAAAGGTAAGGATCGTCCCAAAAATAATATTTAGCATCGGCTCGTAACTTATCTTTTTGGGGTTTAGACAAACCTGGAGGGAATTCTTTGGTGACTAAATAGTTTACCAAATCAGCATACCATGGTCTTGTAGAGGAATGCAACATATACAACTTGCTCATTGGGGAATGTCTCTCTTATTGTTTCGATCTGTATATCCTCGATCCTCGTGGCTCAAGTGATCGACCACATGGTTTTCAAGCACCTTTTTGTCTTTGATCTCAAGATCGAATTCTTGTAAAAGCAAGATCCACCTAATCGGTCTTGGTTTGGACTCCTTCTTCTTCAAAAGATACCCGAGAGCTGCATGGTCACTAAAAACAATGACTTTTGTACCAAGTAGATATGACCTGAATTTTTCAAGAGCAAACACCACTCGCAAAAAGTTCCTTTTCGGTTGTATGGTAATTGCATTGTGCTCCATCCAACATCCGAGAAGCATAGGCGATAACATGCAAATTCTTCCCAATTCTTTGCCCAAGCACAGCTCCTATCGCATAGTCACTTGCATCACACATTATCTCAAAAGGTTCATCCCAATTTGGTGGTTGGATGATAGGGGCGGATGTGACACGTCTCTTAAGCTCATCATGGGCATCTTTACATGCTTGATCAAACACAAAATCCACTTCTTTGGCTAATAGTTTGCACAAGGGTGCTGTAATCTTCGAGAAATCTTTGATAAAGCGTCGATAGAAACCGCATGGCCTAGAAAAGAACGAACTTCCCTCACGTATGAGGGGTAAGGCAATGATGAAATAACATCTATCTTAGCTTTATCAACCTCTAATCCACGTGAAGACACAACATGCCCAAGAACTATTCCTTGTTCTACCATAAAATAACACTTTTCATAGTTCAAGACAAGGTTGGTTTCAATGCACCTTTTCAAGATTAAAGATAAATTTTCTAGACATTTATCAAAAGAATCACCATACACCGTGAAATCATCCATAAAAACCTCGATTATTCTTTCAACATAGTCGAAAAAATACTCATCATGCATCTTTGAAAAGTTGCAAGAGCATTACGGAGACCAAAAGGCATTCTCCTATATGCATATGTACCAAATGGACATGTAAATGTAGTCTTTTCTTGATCCTCGGGATTAATAACAATCCGATTGTATCCACTATATCCATCAAGAAAGCAATAAAAAGACTTACCTGCTAGGCGTTCAAGCATTTGATCCATGAATGGTAATGGGAAATGATCTTTGCGTGTAGAAAGATTGAGCTTTCTATAATCAACACACATTCTCCATCCACTCGAGATGCGAGTAGGAATGAGCTCATCATTTTTGTTTTTCACCAACGTGATTCCAGTCTTTTTGGGCACCACATGGATTAGCGCGACCCATTTACTCGTCGGTGATGGGGTAAATGACTCCTGCATCTAACGGTTTCAAAATTTCAGCTTTCACTACCTCCATCATAGGCGGGTTCAACCTCCTTTGCATTTCCCTTGTTGGTTTTGCGTTGTCCTCCAATAGTATGTGATGCATACACATTGAGGGACTAATGCCCTTGATGTCGGCTAAAGTCCATCCAATGGCCGTCTTGTGATCACACAACAACTTCACAAGTTTTTCCTCTTGCATACTTGTCAAACCTTTTGCTATGATAACGGGAAGTGTATTGTTGTCGCCAATGAATACATATTTCAAATTATTGGGCAAAGGTTTTAATTCTAACTCGGGGGCCTGTAAAATAGATGGCAAAAGCTTTTTATGTGAGAGTACTAAATCAACAAAGACATTACCATGGGGAACGGTTTGCAAAGCTTGTAAGGCCAATACTGATTCGTGCACGTTTTGGGGAACACACACGTGCCTCTCCATCTCTTTTATCTTGGTGAAATCATAGCCATAGCTCAAAGCTATGCTTAATCCGTCTTCGCAATCAAAATCACAAACTTGCTTTGCATACACTTATCAATTTGGTCATAACATGTGATAGAATAAACATTGCTATAAGGATATTTCATTGCATCATGAAAATTGAATTCAATTTTTTCATCTCCTACCTCCATAGACAAGGTATCCTTACCACAATCAATCTTTGTGTTGGCAGTTTTCAAGAATGGTCTCCCAAACAATATAGGAGTCTTGGTTGATGAATCACAAGAATCATGTTCCATATCAAGAATATAAAAGTCACATGGAATAACCAAACTATCAATCTTGATTAGGACATCTTCTATCACACCAAGTGGGTAAACAAAACTACGATCTGCAAGTTGTATTACAATACTAGTTTTATGCAAAGGCTCTAGACTAAGAGAATCATAAACATGTTTAGGCATAACACTAATGGATGCACCTAAATCGCATAAAGCTCTTTTAAAACTAGCATTACCAATAACACATGGGATAGTAAACGCACTGGGTCTTTTTGTTTCAAAGGCGGAGTTCTTTTGAACAACGCGAGATACAACTTCACCCATACTTACCGTTTCATGACCTTTCGGTTTGAAAGCTCTCTTGGTAGTACACAACTCTTTCAAGAATTTTGCATACTTGGGAATTTGCTTGATAGCATCAAGTAAAGGAATGTTCAGTTCCACTTTCTTGAAAACCTCTAAGATCTCTTTTTCTTTTTCTTCTTTCTTTGACCTAGAAGAACTCACGGGAAAGGGTGGAATTGTTTTAAAACTGGAATTCATTGAGTGAGGAGTTACCTTTGAAGTGTTGGTCTTTGTTTCAGTTTGTGGAGGAGGAGGATGTTCCTTCTTTGTACTCAATTCAGTTTCTATCTCTTCTTCTTCCTCCATCTTAATTTGTTTCAACCTTTTCTCTTCAAGTTCTTTCCCACTTCGCAGCATGATTGCACTAACATTCTCTTTTGGATTTAATGCTTGGGAGGGCAACTTTCCATTCATTTGTGCTTCCAATTTCCCTACACTTGAAGCTACTTGCCCCATTTACTTTTCCAAGTTGTGAATACTTGACCTTGTTTCTGTTGAAAAGACATGACATTTTGTTGCAAGGTAACAGTATTAGAAGCCAAAGTTTTCATCATCTCACGAAGATCATCATTGGATGATGACCCCATAACATTTGAGTTTATGAATGGAGGGGGTTGTCTTGCTTGATAATTTTGTTGGGGTTGAAATCCATGGGGATGGAACTGTCGGCCTTGATTGCCTTGTTGGGATGGGTTGCCGTAGCGTAAGTTGGGATGATCTCTCCATCTGGGATTGTACGTGTTGGAAAAGGGATCATATTTATCTTTGGGGCTGTCCGTTGAATGCTCCATCAATTGCATGAGCTTGTTCAATGTAGTCTTCTTGCATTGTTGGGCACATATCCGAAGCATGTCCTTGTAAGAAGCATATGCTACAAACTTTCACCTTTGCACATTTCCACAAGCCAAAGAACGCACAAGAGAAGTAAGATCATTAACTTTATTTTCAAGGTTAGAAATACTTACCTCATTTACTAGTTTGTTGGAGAAGTCTCCACGAGTGCCAAATTGTTTTGAGTTGGCTGCCATGTTTAAGATCAATTGGCGTGCAGCCTCGGGTGTCTTATCCACCAATGCACCTCCACTTGCAGCATCAATGATACTACGGTCGGTAGGGCATCAATCCTTCATAGAAATATTGAATGAGCAAGGTGATCGGGTATTTGATGATGAGGACATTGAATGCGAGTTGCTCAAATCTTTCCCAATATTCGGAGAGTATCTCTCCATGAGATTGCCGAATCCCACATATTTCTTTCCTTATGTTGGCAACTCGAGATGCTTTGGGAAATACTTCTCAAGGAAAATCTTCTTCATGGCATTCCAAGTTCCAATAGATCCTGGGAGAATAGAGAAAAGCCATGCCTTTGTCGCCCCCTTCAAAGAGAAAGGGAAAGCTTTCAACTTAACTTGTTCTTCATCAACTCCATTCGGTTTCATGCCAACACAAACCATATGGAACTCCTTGAGATGAGTATGAGGATCTTCTCTGCAAGACCATTAAATGTTGGTAACAAATGTATAAAACCAGATTTGAGCTCAAAGTTTACATTATTGTCAATGTTTATGCACAATGGTTGATTTTCCACGTTAGGAGCAGCAAGCTCCTTGAGTGTTTGTTGCCGTGCAACCGCCTTGGTGTTGAGGCGAGCTTCCTTTCGTAACCTGCGTAAAGTTTTTTCTATTTCGAGATCCAACTGCACTTGACTTTGGTTAGTAGAACAGGTTAGTGGCATAAATCATCAAGAAAACTCAAAAGAAACCAACCACACAAGAGATCAAAAACAATGCAAATTGTACGAAAATCCTATGGTAGAAAACTAAAACTGCCTAAAAACCCTATAAAAGAGCGGAATTTGGCCTCGATAGAGTGGGGCTAGTAGCAACTACTAGTCTTGTTTAGAATGTCGTTTTCCTTCAGCAAACAAAAGGCCGATACCTAATTCCACCAAAAAATCTGTTTTGAATAGTACCGCTGCCGTAAGTGAATAGTACCGCAGCAAGCAAAAATTCTGTTTTTTTTTTTTTAGAAAAAGAAATAACAATCACAGAAAATAAAAATAATAGCACAAGAATCAACTAAAATTACTTCCCCGGCAACGGCGCCAAAATTTGTTGCGATGTCGTGGTCGCACAAATTAATTACCCTAGCTTAAAACACACAAGATAGTATAGAGCAAGCAAGGGGTCGATCCCACGAGGACGTTTCAAGTCAGATTTTTATGTTGTACGTTAAGTAATTGGGGGGATTTGGTTTGTGATTATCTAAACTATGGCAGCAATTAAACTAGCAAACAAAATCAATTAAAACCGAAACTTATCAAGAAAAGAAACCTTGGTCGCAAGCACACATCCACCAATAGAAATTAGAACCGATCCTTGAAACAAAAATTGCAGTTTATGTTCTGAAATTTTATCTTTTCTTAACGTTGATTAATTAACGGATCCGCCGTATAACTAATCCTAACCAACAAACAATCAAAGTGTCCGCACTAATGATTCAATTTAATGGTAGCTTTAAGAACTAGATAATTTCATCAAGATTAACATACAAGCTGTCCGCAGCTTGTGTCACTTTGTTCAAATGTTCTCCCTAAGTTCAATAACGTAGTTCCGCCACAATTATCAAGCTTAGTTGCTTCACAAGTTCATATATCACAACTCCGGTTTTGATATTAAACTTAGCAATAGATTGTTCACAACAATAACTTAGAGTCCGCTCTAGCAATCATCAACAACAATCATAGGAAATATGCATAGGAAAACAATCATACTCATTCATAACATAAACTGAAAATAAAAGGAAGAATAAATCTCACGGTTCTTGAAATCCGAAGGTTTGTTGTGTCCTTGCAACCAAGAAAAGAGCTTAGCCTTGCATAACTATTGAACAACTACTTCTAAAGAATGAAAAGAGCATGATTTTTTGGTTTGTAGAGGAGAGAATTTGTGTTTATTCTCTGCTGGCTGCTGCCTCCTTCTGCTCTCCCTCTTTTCTGCTGGCTGCTAGCCCCTTCTTTCTTTCTTTTTATATGCTAAGAAACCCTAGTCTCTATTTTACAAAATAGTCCTTCCTTAAGTTGGCAGTTTACATTTAAGTACTTTAATAACTATTTTTCCTAAAAAGGAGAAATAGCCTTGCATGAAATCTTCAAGCTCTGACTTAGAGGAGCTAAATTACTGATATAAAAACTTGGATGTCGGTTTAGATGCTTCGGAATGTAATTTGGACTCGTTTCTTCACGAAACCTGTTTGCTGGCAGAATTCAATTGTCATCTTTGGAAAATCATAGCTCCCTCATATGACATCTTTTTTGGCGGAAATTTGGATCGTGGATAGGTCTTTGAATTAGGAATCCATGAAAATTGAGTTTGCATCAATTGGACGTCTATAGCTCCAGATATTAAATTTTGAATGGCCAAAGGTCAACATTGGCAGAATGCGAGATTTGACTTTGCAGGATGTGATTTCCATGATCTTTCTCTTTTTATTTTTCTTGAATTATATTTCCAGAAAGGTATGGATGTTAGCTTTTTAGTTCCACTGGAATCACTTCATTTCGATCTCTAGAACTCACGCTCTGCACAAAACATCGACTGAACATCAAATCTGCCAATTACCTCCAATTTACTCCTTTTTGCATCTTTCATCCAAAAGTGCCTTCAAAACATAAAACAAAGAATATCAAGGCATTTTATATATAAAACATGGACAAAACATTAGGTAGATGTGGGTGAAACTATCGAATAATATGGTTACATCAATCCTGGTCAAGGTTTCTTTTGAAAAGAAATATTCTATCAGGCTAAAAATGGGTTTGCAAAGGATAAATATCTTTAGAAAGTGAGGGGATATCAAAGATGGCCTTTTCTCATTTCAAGCAAGGTCGGTTAGAACCGATAAATTTAGACCTCATCCAGTGGAATGATTTGGACTTGTAAGAATCATGATTCGCGAGTCCATAACTACTGAATCCACTACATGTCATTATGCATACTGCTAAAATTTAGCTACACGGTGTGTGGTTCAATTTCATGTGAGTTTAAAAGTGTTTGGTCACCTCATATTGTTTATCTTGTCATTTCTGCAATCAAAATACTTTTAATCTTCAAGATTGATTAGCCTAAATCGCGTGTTGGAGTTCGATCAAAATATTTTGTCAAAAATAAAATGTTAAACATCTTCTGACTTCAAAACAACAAAGAGACGGAGAAAAAATACATGTTTTGTTAAAGGATGAGATGTGATCCCAAAACAAAATGCAAAAGGGCAAAACTCCACAACAAAATGATTGACAATTCAAAACCATTCTTGGATCAGCTTTTCTAGCAATATTTGTGCTTTGCCATGAATTTTCGATCTTTTGTCAATCTGAGGATGTTCTTGTGACAATATGGTTGATGACATCATCTTTCACAAACTTAACTCGCTTCTTGCTCACCATCATCCGATCTCGATTCTTGAAATTTTTACAACTATTCAAATGAATGGCCCAAAACCCCACCATGATATTCTCATCTCTTGTCTAGATTATACCACCTATGAAACAGTGGTTGCATGGGATTTGACAGAGTCAGGACGACAAGTCTGAGGCGTAACAGATGCTAGTAGACAGACTTGAGTGGACAAGGTATATCCATCTTGGCAAAGACATTTGAGCAGTAGCATAACAAGTTCTGACTAGGCAAAATAACTAAGGTTTCTCACCTTCAGGATCATCTTCTGATTCATCTCTCATCATTGTTTTGGCACCCATGGTATAACCTTCAATCTTTTCCATCTTCATAGCTTGCTCGATTTCTTCGGCAATCCTTACAACAGCTTCATGTCAATCTTTCGATGTTGTTATGGTTGTTTGAGGATTGTTGGAATCTCCCAACAGCTAGGTAATCTTGGGAGCGCACAGCACCACCGCTGTAGACGCGTGGAATCATGCATTCTCTCAACTCAAAGAAACACTGATGAATCTGAAACTCTTATGTCTCCTCCTCGAGTCCTCATTGGTGGTGCAACAAACAAGCACCAATAGAGGGAGTTCTGCTCTGTTGAAGTTTCAGTCTTCTTCATGTTTTTTAGTTTATGCATGTCTCTTCTCTCTACTTCTGCGTTTTAATGCTGACACTGGTAGGAGAAAATTATAGATGATCTGAAGCTACTGCATTTGTTCTTGGATTCTCCACTGGCAGATCCACACACAGATCTCTGTAGAGAGAGCTCTGTTACATTGAAGTTCAATGCTTGCTTTATTTTTCAAACCAGGTTTGGTTCTTCTACTTACCACTGTGTTTTGGTGCTCCTACTAATGAGAGAAATTTTTGTAGCGTATGAAACTACTACATCCACTCTTGTATTCCCCACTAACAGATCCACAAACAAATCTTAATAGAGAGAGCTCTGTCACGTTGAAGTTCTATATATGCTCCTGTTTTTCAGACCAAGTCTGGCTCTTCTGCCTACTACAGTGTTTCAGTGCTGAAACTGGTGGTGTAAATTCTCATAGCGTCTGAAATTACTATATCCCCTCTTGTATTTCCCACTTGCAGAGCCACAAACAGATCTCTATAGAGAGAGCTCTGCTATGTTGAAGTTCAAGGTATACTCATGTTTTTTCAAATTAACATCTTATGCTGCAGGACAGGAATGGAGTTCGGTGACTTCAAAGAAGATTAGACACAAAAAGCTAGCAGTTATTGGGTGCTATTACAAGACGTGAAAGCGGTGAACAACTAACAGTGTAGTTGAACCAGAAAGGAGATTATTGATGATTGAAGGTGTTGTTGTTGTTCATGACTGAAATGAAGGAGAGGTGGTGCCACTTCAGTGTTTATGGCCCCTACCGATGGAGGCTCGAGGAGAAAAGTCAATGATGTTTTCCTTATGTGGGACATGGACTGACAGTGCTTCCACATGAGGCTGTGCAAACATTCCCTTTTCACTCTTGAAGTTCAACATTTGTTCAAGCAGATCAAAGAGTCTAGCTACTTCACATTTGATGCTCTCAATTTTCCTTTAGAAAATGACCCTCTTATCGAACCCCATTCTTTATTTTCCAACTTTTCTCAGTACAGTATAGTAGACCTCGGGTGAGGGAACCAACTTTTCATCCCGGTGCATGCATGACAAATGTATGAGCATGTAATCTATATGATGAACTCGCCCTTTGAGGGGTGACATATGATCGTAACTCTTGTATGATGAAACAAGAAAATTTTCTGATTCTTGCCCAAACCCTACAATGAAAATTTTCTGAGTGATGGCCATTGTGTCACTCGCAAGTCTTGAGTTCAAGATGCTTCAAGAAGGGTTTGCCCTGATGCAAAAAAAGATAGCACATACAACCTAAGGACATGTTCTATTCATTATGTGAACATGGGTAGGTTTTCTACCTGGTCTCAAAAGGGTCTCATATCTGCCCAGTGACGATTTTTGTAAAGACAGTATAGGGACGTTGCAAGAAATGGTTAAGGTACATATACCTACCATTACCAAGCAGGCACTCAGATATAAGTTGGGTGTTTCACGCATCTAAACCCTGACCAATAGTCCTAGGGCAGATCGCTAGTTCCCCACCTAACCTAGAAGCTTGTGTGTGCTTTCAAAAATAAAGACATGTGATGCATGAGACAATTCTACAAAATGCATGGATAAAACAAGACAAAAATACAAAAACTTAAACACATCAAATACACAAAGCTTAGTCCAATGTTGTCAGAAACAGTACCTTCCCCGGTGGAGTCACCATTTTGTCCCATATCACCCGCGAGGTGTCGATTGGCGATTTTTCGTTCATTCATTTGCTTTGTTTTTGGGAGTCGCCACCTAGTCTTTCATTGAGGGTTACTAGAAAACCCGGATGTACTGGACTTGTCAGAGATTCACGGGTAAGGGACTGGTTGTGGTTAGGGAAGGTATTAGCACCCCTAACACACCCTACCTGAGGTAAGCTGCTTCATGGCTTTGACGTGTTAAAGAAGTTTTAAAACTTTTGTCTTTTCATTGGATATTAGGAATACGACTTACGTATAAGTTTATAATCCTTAACCATGAGCAAATCAAAACATTAAATTCTACTTTATTCTTTGCAATTTTTATCATAAAAAAACATTCATAAAAAAAAATACAAACAACACCTTCACTTTCACTATATTTTTTTCTTTAAGTCTTAATTTTAACATCACATTTATTTCGCATTTTGTATCTTTAATACATGAGAGTGTACTCTATCGTGTATTCTTACACCCCACAGATTATTCAAGTCTACATCTAAACCCTAAAAAAAAGATTGGAAAAGCGTTTTTGATATTTTAATCAAACCCTAATAGATAATCATAAACTAGTTACTATATCCATTTTGTATTTTAAAACATGAGAAAGATGTAATTTTTTTTCCATGAAGATATGCTTGGAAATTGTTTAACAAAACATTTTTTTTTTTGAAAAGGAAAACTAATTTAAAAGTTTTGAAATATTTTGGAGAAAGTCAGGTATTTTAATACCGGGTTTGTATCTTACGGTGTAAAAATATAACCCATTATGGGTCAGGTGACCCCTCTTTCATTTTGGTCTCCGGTTTTGAAATTTTGTATTTTGACCCTCAATTGACCAACACACTTCCAATCTATTCAATTTGGCTCATGATTTTGTCAATTTCAGCTCCTACATTCATGTGCCTTTTTTAGCTTGGTCCTTGGTTTTTATTTCTTCAATCAAGTCCCTAATTGCCTATCAAACTTTCATATTTATGCAATTAAGCCCCTGATATGACTAAATTAACTCTTAAAAATTTCAATTCAACCTATAGACTTTAATTTCTTCCAATTAAAGTGTAGATTGATTAACAAATCAATTTTTCTTGCAACTAAGCCCTCAATAAATTCAATTAAACCTTGAAAAAAATCTAATTGAGCCCTTAAACATCTAATTTTAAATTTCTCTCCTCAAGTTGAATTTTCTTTGTCAATAGGGCCTTCATCAATAAAAAAATACACTGTTAAATTTTTTAATTTTACATGCTTGGTCCTCCTCGACCAATCTTTAGCAATTCTCTCAGTATTTAAATATACTCTTCTTATTGATAAATTTTTTGATATTCTTCCAACATATTTTTAATTTTTTTTGTATTTTCTCTTTTCTCCTTTTTTTTTTGTTTATGTGGGGCTAAAAAAAAAAGAGTAACAACAATAATCACCGTACCGGTTACATATAGTGAGCTGTAGGATTTTTACAAGATAATTTTATGGGTTCTATGGTTCTCAATCTTTTTAAGTTTGGTATGACAATAATAAGGTGTGAATATATATGGTAGAAATGAACTGTCTGTCAAAGAACCATCTCAACCCAATAATTTAAGCTGTTAGATGAGGTTCCAAGATATGATTTATATTATTTTCTAACACACCCCCTCAAGTGAAAGCCCTTTGGGCTTGAAACTTGTACAGGCCCACATTATCTTGTGCTTAATTTTTTTATCAAATAAATAGGGATGGTGAGATTCGAACTCATGACCGCTTGGTTATCAAGACTCTGATACCATGTCAAAAAACCATCTCAACCCAATAGCTTAAGCTATTAGATGAGGTTCCAAGATATAATTTATATTATTTTCTAACATTGTACTATATTTTTCTTACTAATGCTTGCAATGGGCAATTCATGAAGAAAAATTACGGAATATGTGTCTATATGCTTTTATTCACAATTCACAATCACAACCATTTGGCAAACACGCATTCTGTCACATCGTTATTCACGTCCGCCAAGTGTCCCGAAGCTTTTAACCTATTTGATCGCACGATTAAAACAAGTTTTGTGGGATGGCTAACTAAGCAAAGTGGTCCCGAAGCTTTTAACCTATACAAAAACTCTTTGCCATAGGACAATAATTTGTAGTTTTGTTGAACAAGATGAGCACGCTTAATGAAATGTATCAAATATTCCAAATCTTTGCACTCGTTCAACACATGAACTAGAAGGTGAAATAATGAGAATGTCATAACCACATTTTTTGACCTTTTTTTATTTTTTTGAAAACCAAAACAATTGCAAAATACAACAAAAAAATAATCCAAAAAAGATGTTCTCGATATATGTGATTTATTTTCAATATTTTCAGTGTCTTCCTAAAAGAATTCAAAACTCAAAATTTTGTTTCCAACATGTTCAGCTACTAACAAGCCCATTTTAAAATTATTGATTGATTTTTCAAGCTGAATCAAAGAATGTGCATCCTGGGTTGTGTACAATGGATTCAACCTATTCGGGTCATTTGCTGCTCCTTATTCTTGTTGGGCAGTTATACTCACGATTTACAACTTGCCACCAGAGATGTGTATGAGGCCGGAGTTCATGTTTTTATATACAGTCATACTCGGTCCTAACAGTCTAGTTCGGGATATCAGTGGTGTTTGTGTTAAGGGATCAACTTGTAGTGAGTTTGAAATTGAGTATGATGGTAAATTAGAAGGGGTCGTTGAATTGCAATATCATAGCGAGCATAATAGAGTGTTTTTTTATTCAAATGCTATTGGTATGACACCACTAATAGAGGAATCATAGTAGATTTCCACTATGGTCTGGTCAAAAGTAACTCAAAAACTAGACTCCGCAACGTAAATGATGTCTTTGTTATTGTCAAGTAATGCCAACAAATTTATTACACATACACCCCTTCCTTTAGAAAGGATCATTCAAGAGTTGATTGGTTATCTGTTTTAAAAATAAAACCCAATGGTCGTGTCGAGGTTGTTCAAGATGAAACAAAGAAACAAGTGTGGGAAATGATGTCTTTCAAATTAATGAGTTGGTTGAACCATATCGAGTTGGTTCATCGATTGATTTAGAAAAAAATTCAAATTTTCACATCTTCGATAATAGTCTTGTTGATGTTGATGCTTAGGAGTTAGTTGTTGTTCTAATATCCAGCGGACAAGCACAAATCGATGAAGATGATGATAACAATGTTATCAAAGTTAAAGATTGCGATGGAGCTAATGATGATTCAATTGAAGAATAAGAAGATAATTCTGACTAACTATTAGAGCATAAAAGTGTAATGCAATTTTTTATAATCTAATATTTGTAGATGAAATTATGTATAAAGAAATATTTATTTTATAATTTTTATGTGGACTGTTGTTATTGTGTTTTTTGTGCCACTTTTAATTTAAGTATTTGCAGGGAGATTAATATACAAATAAAGCGAGACAAAATGTGTTATTCTTTCAATGCACACCAGGTACTCAAATCTATGCTCTCTGTGCATTCTTTCAACTCATCAATAAAATATGAGTTGTTTTTAAAACATTACATTAATCATTTTAAAAAGTTAGTGGGAAAAAATAATTGTAGTGAATATATATAGCAGTACCTATCTTAAAATAAGATGAGAAATATTTTAATTGATGGAATCTTATAAACTATTAAGCACGAGTAAATAAAGTGGTCCAAAAGCTCAAAACCTAAACGACAACTCTTTGCCGCAGGACTATAATTTGTAGTTTTGTCGAACATCTACAAATGCATGCACTCTTTCAACACATGAACTAGAAGACAAAATATTAGGATAACTAATTAATACTGATCTCAACAATGAAGATCACTAAACTTCTATCAAATCAATAAATTTTTAGATATCATTTTTTTGACAATTTATAATTAGTGCAAGAAAATAGGAATAATTTTTTAAAACAATTATTAAAAAATCATCATTTTATACTAGGACCGATTATGGGCTTCACAACTTGAATTTTATCTTGAATTTTATTTGTAAGGTTAATTAGTAGTTTTAATTGAAGTTATTTATAGAGTAGACTATTTTGTTTATTTTCGAGTTGTCAAGCTCACCAATTATTACACTATTAATGATTAAAACAACTGTCGTTTCAAAAGAATATAGTATATTTATTTATATTTAAAAGATTTAAATTTTAAGCTAATTGATAGGATCAATTATATAACCTATATAGCACGAGTAAAACACTTTTTTTGGATAAATCAAGTAAGCAAGACGCAAGAGCTCAAAACCTATACGACAACTCTTTGCTAAAGGACTATAATTTGTAGTTTTGTCGAAGGTCAGCACGAGTAAAACACTATTGGGATGATTGAATCGGAAGGATTCGTTGTGACCACAGGAGGTGTTGATAGATTGAATCGGTTTAAGATCACCAAGTATGAAGGTGATAATAGTTTTTATCAGCTTTCTTTTTGTCCAATATCCGAACCCTTCTGTGAATGCTCATTGGTCCCAGTAGGCGTCAACAGTGACAAGCACTTGGCTCCCAATGTCGACCCTGTTCTTGTGATGTTTGAACCAGATGCATAGAGAGCACCTAAAATGGTGTCAGAATGATATTGATCAGTAATATTATCTGCTGCAATCCAGTATGACGGAGTTCGATTGACTACTATCATGTGTTAGGCATAAATAAAACTAAAATAAATAAGAAGCTTTTTAGCTTTGGCTTTTCCTTAGTTTTTTTTCATGGCGTTTCCATATTTATACTTCGTTTGTTGCTTGATCTTGTCACTAGAAAATCATCTGGATGCTACAATCATTGGTTGATATCATCTAAATGTTCGGAACCAAATGTCAGTTTTCATGGCTATTGTTTTTTGCATATTTTAGTGGGTTTTTAGGTCCTATTGATATATTGGTCAATTAATCAATTTTAACAAATATCGGAAATTTATTAAAATCGACATATTTTGATGTCCACAAACCTTCTCCCACTCGGTTCCTTTTGCGAGAAATGAACAAGTCCTTAACCTCTCCAAATTTAATGAAGGTTATTCTTAGGGGTTGATACTGAAGCTATCAAGGAAATCTTTCAAAGTATATCTTCACAGATTCAAAACGTGGTTATGATTGGTATTGGTAGGTGAAAGCTGATCTTTTTGTGAAGGTCGGAGTCTAGGGTCTTAGATAGGGGTGGTAATATGGTGCTGAGGATAAGGGTTTGAAAGAAGTTGCTTCTGTTGGAGAGGTCTGGTACAAGCTGCTGCTGCTGGCGTGGGAGGGGCTGTTGCTGCCGTGGAAGGGGATGCTGCTGCTACAATGATTTAGTGAGTATAATGCCATCAAATAACCATCTCAACCCAAGAAATTAAGTTATTAGATGAAGTCCTAAAAATAATTTTATATTACTCTCTAACAAATGATAACAGGGATTTTAGTGAGTATGCTCGTTCACGAACATGTTTTGAAATGATAGAGGTTGTTTTGCGGATCGGGGCAGTGGAATGAACTGGTTTTTTCCGCTGGTTTTTTTCTTTTTTGACAGACCGGGTTAGGAGACGATTCATCTCTAAATTATGGCTATATATCAACAAATAACTATTCAGTAGGATCCAAGTCATTAGTCAAAAAAATTATTGTTACCATATGCTACCTAATTATCATTACCAAACACAAGAAATCAACCATCTCATGCTCACCTACTTCATCATCTCATTCATCTTTGGTTACATTGATCGCGTAAGCTCTTAAGATGTAGCCAGATTATTTTTTTAAAACAGTAATGTATCTACAATTTGGAATATAACTTGGATTGGTTTTGGATTCAATTCTATTGCGAGCATGCATATTTTTTAGCTTGATGTTTTACATTGATTTAAGAAATAAGTTTATATTTGTTGTGTTATAGATTGACAAATGTGTGATTATTGCTCGTATTTTAGCTGCATTAATCAATAGGTTTTTTTTAGAAATTCTAGGTAAGGGACTGGTTGCGTAAAGGGAATATATTAACACCCCTAATATGTCATACCTGAGGTAAGCTGCATCATTTTTTATTTGTTTGTTATGGTTTGATGAAGTCTATATCTACTGACTTGCTATGACAAGTCTACTACAATAAACGAATCCTAATTTTCTAGGCCAGGAACTTCATTTTGTAAGGTGAAATATCATCAATTATTGTTGAGGCTTCTTTCAAGGGAAAACTGGAAATCTGTTTTTTGGTTGTCGTGTCATTCCCAAATAATATTTCAGATTAAATTCCTTACAGTTTTTATCTTATATTAGAAATGAATGAATTGTATTGCTACCAATAATATTTTTGATATCGACCTCATACAGATTTTTTATCCTTATATTAAAGGTGAGTAATAGGTAAATTACTATATCTAATAATATTTTTGGTATTAACTCTTTTGTAGGTTTTTTTATCTTTTATATCAAAAGTGAATAATATATGTTTTTTTTTTTGCCTCAAATAAGTTTTAATATTTTTTAAATTAAGGCCAAAATCCTTTGGAATTTTACAAACTTGTTGTGAAATCCATGTAATAGTTTTTAAAACATGCTAAAGTATTGAATTTTTTTATTATAAAAATGCTCAAATATTTTTTGAGGATTTTTGGCTATATACCAAAAAACTTCTTATATTTTTTTAAAAACAAATATTATTTTTTAGATGATTTATTTGGCAAAACCCTTTTTTTTATTTATGTAAAACTATCAAAATAAGCTTAAGGACGTGTTTTCTAAACACACCTTTAAGCCAAAAATTCCTTTATAAAAAAGGTTGAAAACCAAACAGGGCCTTGCACATCTAACTCGAATTTGACCAAATCGGGTTGACCTGAAATCTTTAAGTCGACCATAAATCGATCCGAAGATCACTGTGAATTTCAAATCTGACCATATACAACGAAATCAAAGGCATAGGCATGATGAGAATCATTCACCAAATCATAATCAAGGTTCCAACATCAACGATTATCCATTGAATAATTACAATTTGATCAAAATATGTTTCGGTGCAAAAACAAAACTGTATGATTAAAACAAAAAAAAACAGTTATTGAAGCAAACTAACCTAGATTATTAAGTAATCAAGTTTCCCAAAGTGTCTAGTGCAAAAAAATGGACCAAAACTTTTTTAGAATACTTGGACATGTAATCTCATTTTAGCTTGACAACTTGAATTTGATTTCAAAGATTTAATTAGTAGTTTTAATTGAAGTTATCCATAGAGTAGACTATTTGTGTGGGTTTTGTTCAATTTTATACATGGTGTTTATTTTCAAGTTGTCAAGTTCACCAATTATTACACGATAAATGAATACAATGATAGTCGTTTCAAAAAAGTATAGTTTATTTATTTAAATTTAAGATATTTAAAATTTTAAGTTCATTGATGTAAAACACTTTTGTGGGATAAATCAAGTAAGCAGGAGGCAAGAGCTCAAAACCTATACGACAACTCGTCGCCAGAGAGCTATAATTTCTAGTTTTGTCGGAAATCAGCACGAGTAAAACACTATAATTTATATTTTTGTGGATATTTTTAATTAATTTTAACAAATAATCCATATGCTTGCTCCATATAAATATATGCTCTCCATGCGTTGTTTCAACACAGGATCAACAAGACACAATATTGAGATAACTAATACTCATATTCAACAAATATGAAGATCACTGAAGTTCTTGGGCTCTCGTTCCTTCTCTTTGCCTTCATAGGAACTTCATTTCCTGACGCCGTTCATGCCAAAGATGCTGCAGCAGTGCTCGATGTCTTCGGTCATGAGGTGCAAGCTGGTGCTCGTTATTTAATCGTAGCCCCCTCGACTGACAATACAACAACTCTTGCAGTCACTATCAATGGCCAGGTCTTATGCAATTCAGATGTTATACTTTCCACATTGAACGAGAGCCTCCCAATAACATTTTCACCAGTTATACAATCCACCGATAGTGTCATCCGCGAAGGAACTCATCTAAATGTGAACTTTGCAGGGCCAAGTGCCATGTGCTTAATGGGAGGCGTGACACCCATGTGGAAAATCCGATTCAGTACAACACTGAAAGGATACATTGTGACCACTGGAGGTGTTGATAGATTGAATCGGTTTAAGATCACCAAGTATGAAGGTGATAATAGTTTTTATCAGCTTTCTTTTTGTCCAATGTCCGAACCCTTCTGTGAATGCTCATGCATCCCAGTTGGCGTCAACGGTGACAAGAACTTGGTTCCTGGTGCCGGCCCTCTTCTTGTTATGTTTGAACCAGATGAATAGAGAGCACCAAAAATCGAGAATAAAATGGTGTCAGAATGATATTGAGGGAAGTCGATTGCCTATTATCATGTTCGAACCAGAACTATTATCTACTGCAATCCTGTATGAAGGATCTCGACTGCCTACTATCATGTGGTGGGCATAAATAAAACTTAAATAAATAAGAAGCTTTTTAGCTTTGGCTTTTCCTTAATTTTCATGTTGTCTCCATACACACACGCACTCTTCGTTTGTTGCTTGATATTGTCACTAGAAAATCATCTGGTTCTTATAATCAATTGAAAATTTTATGGTCTTCAAACTTGCACAACTTTGTATTTTTTTATGCTTAATTTTTATCAAATAGAATGAGGATGGTGAGATTCGAACTGGTGACCGCTTGATCAATAAAACTCTGATACAATATCAAAAAATCAATTTAACCCAAAAGCTTAAATTGTTAGATGAGACCTATAAACTTAATTTTTTATGTACATGCTATTTTTTTTATTGCCTATTTTAGTGGGTTTTTAGGTCCTATGTATATATTGGGTTTGGTTAATTTCGATATAAAATTCTTTTAATTTTATTGCAATCCGCATATAGGAAAGGCATCTGACAAAATAGGTTTGATATTAATAAAAAATAAAGGTTGCCACAAATTTTTTATTTCTTATGTGTGATTGGTCAATCAATCAATTTATATTAATATTAACAAATATTAATTTTTTTTTAAAATCGACATATTTTTACATACACAAACTAGATTCAGGTTGGGCCAAATTTTCATATTTTTTTTACTGACAATGTTCAATGTTGACATACACAAACTAGTGTCCTGCATTTTTTGAATAATACTTGTAATGGGCAATTCATTATGTTTATGGGAGAAATCTCATGGAATCTATGTGTCTAGACACTTATTCCTAGATATAACTTATGAAGTTTGATTTGACTATTGATTTTAATTCACAATCATAACTACTTGTCAAACACGTATCGAGCCCTATCCATATTAAAGATTTTTTTTGTTGTGGTTTAGAATAATAGGAGGTTTAACCAATTAGTTAGTCAACCTTTCCTATTTATATATATAACAACATAGGAATAATAAACCTTTCATATATATATATATATATATAAAAGGCTATAATGTGTAATATCCTATAATACATGTCGCACGTGTGCGGCATCGCGGCGATCGTCCACCTTCGAGGAAATGGTGTCTACTCCGGCAAATATGGAGAGATAATGAATTCTTGTCTCTTATCACTAAAATATGGACTGGGAGTTGCCATCTAGTATTTTGGTCACTAGGAACCCTAACCAGTCTCAGAGATGGGGTACGGAGACTGGTTGCGTAAAGGGAAGGTATTAGCATCACAACTACGCCCTACTACCTAAGGTTTTGATTGTGTTTTCTAATTGTTGGTCCGTCTAAAGAGTCAAGAAAAGACCTTTTCTGTAAGGAGATCCTTATCTTATCATGTAAAACCTAACTATTCTATGTCATCAAAAGAAAAAAAAACTTTTTTAATATCGGGAATATGTTTTACATATAAATTCATAATCCCTAATACTAAAACAACACAAAATAATTTTTTTATATATATATTTTGGTCAGTGTTCTCCTGACTTTAATAAACGGATTACTAAAGCCAAAATGAATGCTAAAACATTGTGTTTTTTTTTTATGAAAAACACAATATGATCTTTTAGCTTTGAGACATTTGGTCGTATGCACAAAAATATTTTTTTTCTTTTTTTTCAAATTTTTTTTGTATTTTGGAAGTTTTGACGAAAACCAGGTATTTTAATATCGAATTTATATTTTTACGGTATAAAAATACAAACCAATATGAAGCAAAATTTAGTAGAAAAAACACGGGAAAAAAAATTTACAATTTTCAAAAAGAAAAATTCTTTTTTTTTTAAATTGGGCCAGACCCGGCCCAACCATTTTGGGCTGGGTCGGCGTTGCCAGCCCATTAAACAGTGAGCCTCTCCCTTTGTTCACATGCAACGTGAACAGTGGAGAAGCAGACGCGGAAGAGGAGGAAGAAGAAGGGGAAAGGGAAGAGGGCTGCGACTGCGGTGCCTCCCACCTGGTCTTTGCGCGATGGGGGGGGCATGGTGGCGCACGATGCTTCACCTTCTTCTTCCTCTCTCTCCCTCCTCTTTTTTTTTTCTAATTTGTTTTTCTCCTTCTTTTTCTTTCCTTTTCTCTCTTCTCTGCTCTGTTTTTTTTTTCTTCTTTTCTTTCGGTCTTCCCCCCTTTTTTCTTGTGTTCCTTTTTTCTTGTGCTCTCCCCTGTATCTATAGGAAAAACAGGGGAGAGAGAGGCAGGGTTGGCCACTGTGCAGCCACCCCAAAAATAGCCCGAGGGGCACGTTCCCTCTTTTTTCACGGCCCCGTGGTAGGCCACGGGTCAGAGGTTATACACATGGAGTTATGGTCGGCGTCTTTTTGATGTTTTTCGAAGAAAAAGGGAGAGAAAAGTCGGTAAAAAAATCTTCTTCTTCCCCTGTCTCGCATGTCTAGGGGAAGAAGAAGACCTACAGTGCCATTCAAAACAGCACCGTTTGGGTCTCTCTTTTTTATGTGAACAGTGCATGAAACGGTGCCGTTTCATTTAAAAGGAAAAGGCGGAAAAAACATGTCTGAGTTCACATTGGTCCTCAATTTGTAATTTGTTCAATCAAGTCCTAAATTGCAATTTTGATTTAAAAATCAATGCAATTGCATCCCTGCCAAAAATCAAACAGCAGCCCTAAAGTTGGCCACCCTTTTCACTTTGGTCCTTGGTCTTGAATTTATGTAATTTGACCCTCAATTGAGCAATAAACTTCTAATTTCTTCAATTTGGCCCCTGATTCGGTTTTAATTACAGCCCCTCTATTTACGCACCTTTTCTATTTTGGTTCTTAGTTTCGATTTCTTCAATTAAGTCCCCCGATTTGACCAAATTAACTCTAAAAAATTATATTTTGACCCCGGAACTTGAATTTCTTCCAATTAAAGCCCAAATTAACTCCAAAATCAAATTTGTTTGCAATCAAACCCTCTATAAATTCAATTAAACTTTTAATAAAATTTAATTGAGTCCATAAACATCTGTTTTTAGACTTTTCTTTCTCATATTGAATTTTCTTTATCAACAGGGCTCTAATTAGTCAACAAAAGACGTGTCAAATTTTAATCTTTGTATTTTTGAACCTCCTCAACCAATTTTTAACCATTTTTAGGGTGTTCTAGCATCCATTTTTCACAGTTATATTTTTTGATAATATTTTTTTGATTTTTTTGTATTTTTTTTTTTTGAAAAGAGAAAAAATATGAATTGGGGAATAACCCAAAAATGAGTTATGACAATACACACTCTCAAGTTGAAGGTGGAGGTTCAACTTGAAGCTTGAACCTAATGTTATTATGCATTTTTGGGGACCCATGTAAACAAAAAATAAAAAACAATAGGGAAAAAGAGAAAATATAAAAAATTGAAAGAAATGTTGGATGCAAATAAAAAAAAAAATACGTATCGGTTGAAAAAAAATACCGAATGCCTAAGAAATTGCCAAAAGACTATTCGAGGAAGATTAAAATTGGATTTGACAGCATATCATTGACTAGTGAGGTCTCCCTATGAACAAATGAAATTCAATTTGACGAGGAAAATTCAAGCTTGGATGTTTAAGGACTCAATTGAAATTTTTTTAAAAGGTTTAATTGAATTTAATGAGGGTTTAATTACAAGAAAATTAACCTTTTGAGTTAATTTAGGCTCTAAATAAAAGAAATAAAAGTTGGGGGCTAAATTGCAATTTTTAAAAGTTAAATTAGTCAAATCGGTGCTTAATTGCATAAATTTCAAAGTATGATGGGCAATTAGGGACCTAATTGAACAAATAAAAAACTAAGGACCAACTTGTAAGACACACAAGACTTTTCAAGTTTGAAATTGGTGAAATCAGGGGTCAAATTGAAGATAATTGAAGGTTTGATGGTCATCCGGTGGTCCAATTAAACAAATCGGAAACCAAGGACCAAATTGTAAACGACGCTCAAATTTAGGGCTGGCAATTAAGTTTGGCAGGAGTGAAATTGCATGAAATAAAGGGTTCATGATGCAATTATGAGTGAAATTAAAAGAAACTGGAAGAATATGGATTAAATTGAAGTTTGCCAAATCCCAAATTAAAACCCTAATTTGTAGGGTTTAGCTTAGACGACGTGTCGTTCGGCTACTATGTAACTGTTGGATTGTTTTTTATTATTTAAATGTAATGTTTTAAGTGTATTAACATGATGATTATTGTCTTAATATGTTAAGAGTAAACTTTAGTTTGATTTGAAATTTGCCAAATATGACAAGCAAGTTTATGAATTTTTTTCTATGTTGGTTGATGCATGTTTCTGGGTTTCTGAGTTTTGTTTGGTTCTTGTTAAAGGTTTAGGAAGACATTTTGAATCTAAATTGCATGAATATATAGGCTGTTTTAAGTTGATAGGTTTGAAGCTTGGAATCTTTTGCATGATTTTGATGATTTGTTGTTTTTATTAGTTCTTTTTTATTCAAGTATATTTGGTTATGATAATATGCATTGTTGACAGTGTATGTTGGGTTTTTTAGGCAATCTTAGTTCATGTTCTTCATGTTCATTGGAAGAACAATGTCTTGAGTGCTAGTTTTAGGTCTCATTTTGATTCAATTTTGGTTTCTACAAGTTCGTATCATTACTAGTAAATAATCCAGGGGTTTTCATGAATCAATAACATGTTTTTGTGGGTTTTAATATTAAGGTTTCAATTTTGAACCGAAAATCATTTTTGACCAAAAAAATTGTGATGTTAATTTGATTAATAATTGAAGCAAAATAACACTTAATTCTTCATCTATGCTTAATTGCGAATAAAACCTTGCATTTTATTGCTTGAAATTTAGTCTAGTTTGATGTTCACATTGTTGGGTTTAAGTTTGAGTGTCTTCGTATTCTTTATTTTGTGTTTTGATCTGTTTTGCTTAAGAAAATAATTAGCTTTTATGTTTTTGTAGTGAATATATATAGCAGTACCTATCTTAAAATGAGGAAATATTTTAATTGATGGAATCTTATAAACTATTAAGCACGAGTAAATAAAGTGGTCCAAAAGCTCAAAACCTAAACGACGACTCTTTGCCGCAGGACTATAATTTGTAGTTTTGTCGACCAAAAGCTCAAAACCTAAATAACGAATAATCCAAATGTTTTCACTCTTTCAACACATGAACCAGAAGACAAAATATCGGGATAACTAATACTGATCTTAACAATGAAGATCACTAAACTTCTATCAAAACAATAAATTTTTAAATATCGTATAGTTTTTAGTGCAAGAAAATAGGAATTTTTTTTTTTTGACAATTTATAAAAAAATCTTCATTTTATACAAGGACATGTAATCTCATTTTAAATGACCGATTCCAAGCTTCACAACTTGAATTTTATTTGGAAGGTTTAATTAGTAGTTTTAATTGAAGTTATTTATAGAATAGACTCTTTCGTTTATTTTCGAGTTGTCAAGCTCACCAATTATTACACACGATTAATGATTAAAACAATTGTCGTTTCAAAAGAATATAGTTTATTTAATTTTATTTAATAAATTTAAATTTTTAAGTTCATTGATCAGATCAATTATAACATTTTAAGCAAGTGGTGCCAGCGAGAAGAGTTCAAAATCTATACGACAACTCCTTGCCATAGGACTATAATTTCTACTCAGCACGAGTAAAACACTATTGTGGGATAAATCAAGTAAGCAGAGGCAAGAGCTCAAAACCTACACGACAACTCTTTGCTAAAGGACTATAATTTGTAGTTTTGTCGAAGGTCGGCACGAGTAAAACACTATAATTTATATTTTTGTGGAATTTTTTAATTAATTGTAACAAATAATCAAAATACTTTCTCCATATAAATATATGCTCTCAATGCGTTGTTTCAACACAAGATCAACAAGACACAATATTGATATAACTAATACTCATATTCAAAAAATATGGAGATCACTAAATTTCTAGGGTTCTCCTTCCTTCTCTTTGCCTTTGCAGCAACTTCATTTCCTGAGGCCGTTCATGCCAAAGATGCTGCAGCAGTGCTCGATGTCTTCGGTCATGAGGTGCAAGCTGGTGCTCGTTATTTAATCGTAGCCCCCTCGACTGACAATACAACAACTCTTGCGGTCACTGCGACTAGCAAGATCATATGCAATTCAGATGTTATACTTTCCACTTTGAACGAGAGCCTCCCAATAACATTTTCACCTGCTATAAAATCCAACGATGGTGTCATCCGTGAAGGCTCTTATCTAAATGTGAACTTTGATGCACCCTCATGTAGGATGGGGGGCGTGACAACGATGTGGATGATTGAATCGGAAGGATTGATTGTGACCACAGGAGGTGTTGATAGATTGAATCGGTTTAAGATCACCAAGTATGAAGGTGATAATAGTTTTTATCAGCTTTCTTTTTGTCCAATGTCCGAACCCTTCTGTGAATGCTCATGCGTCCCTGTTGGCGTCAACAGTGACAAGCACTTGGCTCCCAATGTCGGCCCTCTTCTTGTGATGTTCGAACCAGATGCATATTGATATTATTTGCTGCAATTCTATATGAGGGAGTACGAGTGCCTACTATCATGTATTGGGCATAAATAAAACTAAAATAAATAAGAAGCTTTTAGCTTTGGCTTTTCCTTAGTTTTCATGGCGTCTCCATATTTATACTTCGTTTGTTGCTTGATCTCGTCACTAGAAAATCATCTGGTTGCTACAATCATTGGTTGATATCATCTAAATGTTCGGAACCAAATGTCAGTACAGGCAAATTTTTTTTTTTTGCATGTTTTAGTGGGGTTTAGGTCCTATTTATTTATTGGCCTAGAAAGTGATAATAGTTAATTTCAATATGAAATTCATTCCATTTTATCATAATCAGCAGATAGGAAAGGGTATCTGACAAAAATAGGTTCGAAATAAAGAATATGAGTTACCACTAATTTTTTATTTCTCAAGTGTGATTGGTCAATTAATCAATTTTAACCAATATCTGAAATTTATTAAAATCGACATATTTTGATGTACACAAACCTTCTCCCACTCGGTTCCTTTTGCGAGAAATGAACAAGTCCTTAACCTCTCCAAATTTAATGATGGATCTTCTTAGGGATTGATACTGAAGCTAGCAAGGAAATCTTTCAAAGTATATCTTCACAGATTCAAAACATGGGTTGGTAGGTGAAAGCTGATCTTTTTGTGAAGGTCGGAATCTAGGGTCTTAGATAGGGGTGGTAATATGGTGGTGACGAGGATAATGGTTTGAAAGAAGTTGCTGCTGTAGTTTCAAAGAAGTTGGTGCTGTTGGAGAGGTCTGCTACAAGCTGCTGCTGCTGGCGTGGAAGGGGATGCTGCTGCTACAATGATTTTTGTGAGTATAATGCTATCAAAAAAGCATTTCAACTCAAAAGGTTAAGATGTTAGATGAGGTTCAAGAATAATTTTATATTATTCTCTAATATATCCTCTAAAATGAAAATTCTTTGGGCTTAAAACTTGTATAGATTCATACTACCTTGTGTGTTATTTTTTATCAAATAAAATAGAAATGATGAGATTCGAACTCATAATCACTTGAGTAGATTAGTGGTGGGATCCGTTGGTCTTGTTTTGTAGACAGAGTCAGGAGGCGGCTCAACTCTAAATGACGGTTTATATATCAACAAATAACTAGTCAGTACTATCCGAGTCATCAGTCGAGAAAAATATTGTTACCATCTACTGCCTAATTATCATTACCAAACACAAGAAATAAACCATCTCATGCTCACCTACTTTATCATCTGTGACCTTGACATATTTGGTTCCTTTGATCGTGTAAGCTCTTATGATGTAGCCTAATTAATTTTTTGAAACAGTAATGCATTTACAATTTGGAATATAACTTGGATTGGTTTTGGATTCGATTCTATTGTGAGCATTAATATTTTTTGGCTCAATGTTTTACATTGATTCAAGAAATAGGTTTATATTTGTTGTGTTATAGGTTAACAAATATATGATTATTGCTCGCATTTTAGTTGCATTGATCAATATTGGCATGAACTTGATTGCTTGAGAAATGTTTGATTTTTATTAGATTTGATTACTATTATTGTCGTGCGCTCCTCACGAGAGCGATGTCACAACGACAATTCTCGGGCAGTGTCTTTTGAAATGGTCTTTGGTTTGATTGGGGAGTCGTCACCTAGTATTATAGCTACTAGGAAACCTAACTAGTTTATTTTAAGAAATTGTAGGCAAGATACTGGTTGTGTAAAGAAAAGATAATAACACTCCTAATATGCCTTACCGAGGTAAGGTGCATCGGTTTTTATTTGTTTGCTATGGTCGATGAAGTCTATCTCTACTGACTTTACTATGACGGGTCTGCTATGATGAACAATCCTAATTTTCTAGGTCAAGAACTTGGTCTGGGAATGTGAAATATGCTCAATTATTGTTGAGGCTTCTTTCAGGGGGAAAACTAAAATTCTATTTTTTGGTTGTCGCATCATTCCTAATAATATTTCAGATAAAATTCATTCCGGATTTTATCCTCATATTGAAGTAAATGAGTTGTATTATTCATAATAATATTTTGGATATTAACCTCATACAGGTTTCTTATCCTTATATTAAAGTGAGTAACAAAATTATTATCCCTAATAATATTTGGAATATTAACCCCTTTTAGGTTTTTCTTTCTTTATTAAAAGTAAATAATATTATTATCCCTAATAATATTTTGGATAATAACCCCTTAAAGGTTTTTTTATCCTTATATTAAAAGTGAATAATTGTTTCTTGCCAAAAACAATGCCAAAAGTGTTTTAAATTTTCTTTAAAAAGATGCTCAAAATAAATTTAGGATTTTTGGCTATATACAAAAAAAAAAATACATAATTTTAGGTTTTGGGAAGAAGAGGTTTGATTAGTAATCCTATGGAGGATAGTTGATGGTATCAACAAATTGATATTAGCATTTTTTAAGGAATTGTCCTTCGACATTAACATATGATCATAGGTGGTGCTATGGCTAAGTTTTTTTTTTGTTGGGGTCTCCCTTTTAGGTTAATTTTTATGGCCTCCTCCTATATTATTTATAGGTAAGAAGTTTTTGTCTCTTCCTAATTGGTTAGTTACCAAACAAATCAAGTTCACTTTAGTTTGTCATTTTCTTTCTTTACACTTTTGGTCCCCTTATCCATATATTTTTATTTTAAATTTTTTTTATTTTTTTATATTTTGATTTTTTTTGAAAAAAATAACGTCAACTTTGACTCCAAGAGAAAAATTAATCAATGATTTTAAAATGGGCTTGTTAGTAGTTGCAGGTGTTGAAAATAAATTTTTGAGTTTCGAATTCTTTTAGAAAGACACTAAAAGTTAAGAGTAGAGAGATAGTCTTTTGTATAATTGTGATGAAATGATTGATAAACCAACCATCCCTTTTTATTTATACCTTTAGGGTTGTATACAATACAATGGTGGAATGTACTACACATGATAACTATCCCTATATATAATGTATTTACATATATGTGGACTCTTTCCTTAATACACCCCATCAAGCTGAAGGTGGAGATTCCACCCGAAGCTTGGATCTAACATAAGCAAATGAGACTGGAGGGGAGGCTTGGTAAGAACATCCGTGAGTTGATCCTTTGAAGAGATGAACCGTACCTGAATTTCTCTCTTAGCAACGCAATCACGGACAAAATGATAATCAACTTCAACATGTTTAGTACGAGCATGGAACACCGGATTGGCAGATAAGAAAGTGGACCCTAAGTTATCACACCATAACGTAGTCATGGACGAAGTGGAAATCTGAAGTCCTACCAATAAAGAACGAATCCATAAAATTTCAGTAGTACCATCAGCCAAGGCTTTGTATTCTGCTTCTGTAGAAGATCTAGCAACAGTGCGTTGTTTCCTGGATTTCCAAGAGATAGGTGTAGAACCAAGGTATACAATATAACCACCTGTTGATTTTCGATCTTCAATACTACCGCCCAATCAGCATCTCTGAAACCATGAAGAGTCAAAAGAGAGTCTCGAGTAATGTGCAGACCATAGGTTGTTGTAGCCTGCAGGTAATGTAGAATACGTTTAACAGCAGCCCAATGATCATCAGTAGGGGCATGCATAAATTGACATACTTTGTTGACTGCATAGCAAATATCAGGTCGAGTGAAAGTAAGATATTGTAGTGCTCCAACAATGCGCCGATACTTGTGTCGGATAGAGTGAAGAGTACCAGGCATAATTCCTAATTTAGAGAAGGTAGATAGAGGAGTATCAACCGGTTTGCAGGAAGCCATACCGCTCGTTGGATAATATCGAGTGCATACTTGTGTTGACTTAACAAGATACCCATAGTTGTAGGTTTAACTTCAATGCCCAAGAAGAAATGAACAGAACCCAAATCCGAAGCTTAAATTACGTTTGCGTAAAGTAATCAATCTATGAAGCAAGGCTGAGTTACTCCGATCGATAAAATATCATCCACATACACAACCAGATAAATCAAGGCACCATTGAGAGAGAGAATAAACAGAGAAGTGTCAATCTTGGATGCCTAAAATCCAATGGAAAGGAGGAACTCACCCAACCTATTATACCAAGCTCGAGGTGCTTGTTTCAAGCCATACAAAGATTTATGAAGACGACACACATGAGATGACATAGTAGAATCAACAAACCCCGGTGGTTGTGCCATGTATACCTCCTCTTGAAGAATGCTATTTAAGAAAGCATTATGAACATCCAAGCGGTGAATATTCCAACCATACGAGACAACAATAGTGAGCACAAGAATCATTGTACGTTTAACCACCGGGCTAAATGTCTCTAAATAATCAATCCCCTCTTCTTTGAGAGAAGTTGTGGGCAACCAACCGTGCTTTATCTCGTCAATCCGACCATCGGCGTGGCGTTTAATCTTGTAAACCCACCTACTACCAATCACATTCATAGACGGATGAGAGGGCACCAATGACCAAGTATGATTAGAGTGAAGTGCCCGGATTTCCTCCTGCATGGCATTATGCCAAACCAAATACCTGTTGGCATCCTTAAAAGACAGCGGCTCCTATTGAGGTAACGTTACAACCCGTGAGGAAGTTGCAACACTGAAGTTAGCATCCTTTGGTGGATGTGGTCGAAGCACTATAGAATGGAGGCGGGCTAGCTGGGAGGAGTTGTTATCAACACTGGCCGGTATCTGCTGAAGCTGGAATTTCGACAGATCAACACATAGATTAATTCTATGAGAGGAATCAGAGGAAGAACCTGATAAGGAGCTCAATATATGTGTAGGTCATGGGGAAGAACTAGTTGTAGAATATCTTTGGAGTCATCGCGCGATCAGGGGAGCGGCAGAGCGATCCGAACCTGTCCGCATGTGAGGGTCGCGAATATGAACTGTACCTACAGCATGATCATGATAATAACATGCGAGATAATGGTAAGGGAGCCAAATGAGATGTAGGTGGTGTGGGGGGTAATGGTGGAAGGGTGAAGATGGTGGCTTTGGATGATATAAAGTAACCGATATAGTGGCGACGGTAGGATTTGTAGGTGGGACTACAACTGCTCGGATTTACCAAGAGAAAAAACATGTTTATAAAACCGAACATGACGAGCAAGATAAATATATTTGGATGTCAAGTCAAGACATCGATAACCTAAATGAGAGTTACTATATCCTAGAAAAACACAAGCAGATGAACGAAAATCTAACTTATGAGTATTGTATGGACGAAGGAATGGAAAACAAAGACACCTAAACGTACGAAGAAAAGCATAATCAGGAGGTGATTTTAAAAGACATTCGAAAGGACTCTTATAATTAAGAATCGGAGTTGGCATGCGATTAATCAAGTAAACAGAGCTTTCAAAGGCATAACTCAATATTTAAGGGGAGTGACAGAAAAGGGAAGCCGGAGTGGAGGAAATCAAGTAAACGAGCTTTCAAAGGCATAACTCCAATATTTAAGGGGAGCGTGACATTGCCCAAGAAGGGTAAGTCTAGTTTCGACAATATGTCTATGACGACATTCAACCATGCCATTTTGTTCATGGGTGTGCGGGTAGATCACACGGTGATGAATACCTATTGTTTTAAAATACTTATTGAGTTTTCGGTATTCACCACCCCAAACTGTTTGAAGCAGATTTTATTTTTAAAGAAAATTGGCGCTCAACGAGCGCTTGAACCGATAAAAAATATTAAAAACATCGGACTTAGCAACCATCGGATAAAATCGGATAAAATTTGTATGGGCATCCACAAAAATAAAAAAATAATGAAAACCGACTGATGACAACATATGAGAGGGACCCCAGACATCACTAAAAATTAAATCAAGAGGAGCTAGAGTTTGATGACCTGTAGTTTTTAGAGTCAGACGACACGACTTGCCCAAAGGACACGCAGGACAATTAAAATTAAAACATTTTGTTGTACATGACACTTTTTTATTTTTCACCAACAAATGCAGAATGCGTGGGCTTGGATGCCCAAGTCGACGATGCTAGATATCAGCGGAAGTAGAGAGACATGTAGATGAGAAAGCCTGAGGCAATGACATGGCAGACGACTCGGACAAAACATATAGACCATCTCTACTTTGACCGGAAAGAAGCACTTCCTTTGTCATGAGGTCCTTAATATAAAATAAACAGGAATGAAATTCAAAAAACACGTTATTCTCAAGGAAAAATTTTTTGAACAAATAGCGAGAGGTTTTTTAATGGTAGGAACATGTAAAATATTGGATAAAGTAAAGGTGCGTTTTGGGGAAGGAATTTTAGAGTGAGCAATATTGGAAATAACAAGGCCCTTACCATCACCAACATGCAGATGATCATTACCAAGGTAAGGTTCGAACTCGTCATATTAGCAATATCTAGCGTTACATGATGATTTGCACCCGTATCGGGAAACCATGTGACGGGAGATGTTGCGGGAGCATTATTAAATGCGAGATTGGCATTGGCCTAGAGAGGATGATTAGCCAATCGAGAGCACCTTGTTGGGCGGTATGCCCATATTCATAACACAGTGACATTTTACATTGTGATTATACCCACCAAAGCGATTACCTTGCCTTTGCCCAAATTGTCCCGATAGCCAAGAGGGAGATCCGAAAACTGTCCTGAGGAGAATCGATGTCCTGTTGCCTAAATTGCTAACTTGAGGTATAACTGTTGTTTCCATTATTTCCACGATAAGCATTGTTGGGATTATTATTATTTCTCCAGCCCCCACGAAACTCCGCCTCGTCTAGCATTATTGAAGCCCAAGTGATTTTGCACAAAGAAAGCGGTGGTTCTTTGCGGTGGGGTTGGTAACAGAGGTGATGTTACTACTAGTTGGAGAGTAGCTTTTTGGAGAAATTCATGTGTAAGTAGACTGCTATGGAGATCGGTGTAGGAGATGGATCGGCCTTGGTAGACAAGCCGGTGACAAGATCTTTAAATTCGCTACGTAACCCCCCGAAACACATATAGGTTGAATTCTCCCTAGGAGATTGGTGCTCGCACACTGCAAGTTCATCAAACAATGCTTTTGCCTTCTACAAGTAGGTGGCGGGAATCATCATGCTTGGTGTAGCTCTTGGAAGGAACCGTGAAATTGCATGATCCCGGAATTTGAAGGAGACGCAAAAGTTGTTTCCAACGTTCTCCGGATATCATGGGAGGTGTTACAATCCACAACTAAATGCGGAACTTCCACCGAGAGAGAGGATAAGAGGGCACTCATGATTAAGTGATCTTCTTGCTTCCATTTCAAGTATGCAGGATTGACAGAGGATGAAGATACTGCAGCAGATTCCAGATAAGAAGGAGGACATGTTGATGTGCCATCAACAAAAGAGTATACACCTTGGCCCAAGAGGAATGGCTTCATCGCATCCTCCAATACGGAAAGTTGGTATTGGAGAGTTTTAAAGACATTACATGTTGCGTGTTAGGAAGGGATATGATGGCAGCAGTAGGGGACACACCATAGGTGACTGTCGGCGCCATAATGGAGAAAGAAGATTGGGGTGCAGATGCAGCAAAATAATGAAGTTCTTGATTGTCCATAGGAGAAAGAAGTTTGTGCGTAACACGTTCTTGATTGTTAGGAAGGGAAGAAATTTGCAGATGACGTTCTTGATATTTGCTGGAAAAAAGAGAACCGGATGTAAGGGAGAAGTCTGAAAGAAGGTGAAAAAGGCTACTGGACGATATAAGACCGCTGGATGTTTGTTTTGCTCTGATACCAAGTTAAGATTAAAGAGATAGTCTTTTGTATAATTATGATGAAATGATTGATAAACCAACCATCCCTTTGTATTTATACCTTTAGGGTTGTATACAATACAATGGTGGAATGTACTACACATGATAACTATCCCTATATATAATGTATTTACATATATGTGGACTCTTTCCTCTGCAAAAGAACCAGTTCATTCTACTGCCCCGATCTGTAAAACAACCTCCTGCCATTCCAAAAAATGTTCATGAACCAAAGATACTCACTAAAATCCTTATTATTATTTGTTTGAGAGTAATATAAAATTATTCTTGGGACCTCGCTTAATAGCTTGAGTTATTGGGTTGAGATGGTTTTTTGATATGGTATCAGAGCCTTGTTGATCAAGTGGTTATGAGTTTGAATCACACCACCTCCTTTTTTATTGATAAAAAATTACGGACAAGGTAGTGTGAACCTATGCAAGTTTTAAACCCGAAAGACTTTCACTTGAGGAGGTATGTTAGAGAGTAATATAAAATTATTTTTGAGACCTCATCTAATAGCTTAACTTATTGGGTTGAGATACTTATTTGATAGCATTATACTCACTAAAATCATCATAGCAGTAGCATCCCTTTTCACGGCAAAGAAACGACCCCATCCACGCCAAGCGGCAGCAGACTTGTAGCAGACCTCTCCAACAGAAGCAACTTCTTTCAAACCCTTATCCTCGGCACCACCATATTACCACTCCTATCTAAGACCCTAGACTCCGACCTTCATAAAAGATCGGCTTTCACCTACCAATACCAATCATAATATTTTTGATATTAACCTCATACAAGTTTCTTATCCTTATATTAAAGTGAGTAATAAAATTATTATCCCTAATAATATTTGGAATATTAACCCCTTTTAGGTTTTTTTTTCCTTTATTAAAAGTAAATAATAATATGATCCCTAATAATATTTTGAATAATAACCCCCTAACGGTATTTTTTATCCTTATATTAAAAGTAAATAATATGTTCTTGCCAAAAAAATTAAAAATATTTTTTAAAGATAAGTCAAAATTCATTGGAATTTTATGAACTTGTTGTCAAATCTAATGCAATATATTTTTTTAAACAATGCCAAAAGTGTTTAAAATTTTCTTTAAAAAGATGCTCAAAATAAATTTAGTATTTTTTGTCATATACAAAAAAAGAATTACATATTTTTAGGTTTTGGAAAGAAGAGGTTTGATTAGTAATCCTGTGGAGGATAGTTGATGGTATCAACAAATTGGTATTAGCATTTTTGAAGGAATTGTCTTTCAACATTAACATATGATATTGGTCGGAAAATTTAGGGATGGAAAGGAAAATGTTAATGAATCCGAAGGGATAATACCGAAGTATTAAAAATGGAATTAGATGAAAAATTGTAAAGAATATGATAGCATATAGCCTTGAATATATATTGTTTGATTACTAATGTTTGTATTGCTTTTTATCATAATTATTTTTCAATGTTATGTTTGTTTCAGGTCTATCATATTCACAACAAGAGTAATCTTTTAGATTCTCTATCTTTTGTGTCATTTAGAACTAAACAAGTGCTCGTGTATTTTGTATCTCAAGAAACTATTATGACTTGGATTGTAATAATATCTTTTAAATTGAATTTTTTAATGTAATTTATACTATCATGTATTCATACTTGTCATGCATGTGTGTTTTTCTTATTTACTTATTCTTAAAATATACATATTTGAGAAATTGTGGTTGGAGCGATAAATATTGGATTAAAACCCTAGACAATTGGGTCGTGATTGGATAATGATTAATAGAAGTGTACGGGTTGTTGGTCGATAACTTGAGACTTCCCAAGATAGGAGACCGTGGCTGAAATTTCCATAGAAATTACAATGAACCTTGTGTCGCACGTGTACGGCGTCGCAACAATCGTTCACCCTCAGGTATGTATATGGTATCTATCAAGCAAATATGGAAAGACAAGGGATTCTGGTCTTTTATCAGTGGAAAATGGAATGGGAGTCGCCACCTAGTATTTTGATCACTAGAAACCCCAACTAGTCTCAAAGATCAAGTATGGGGACTCGTTGTGTAAAGGGAAGGTATTAGCACCCCAACTACACCCTACCTAAGGTAAGTCCGTATTGTTTTATTGTTCGATATATGTTAAGGCTTCATCGTATTTCTAATTGTTGGTTCTGTTCTACGGTTTAAGAAAAGTTCTCCTCGGTAAGGAGATCCTTATCTTATCGTGTAAAACCTAGTCGTTCTAACGTCAACAAAAGAACTACCTTTTTAATATCGGAAATATGTTTTACGTATAAATTCGTAATCCTTGATACTAAAACAAAAAAAAAATTGGATTTTTTGAAATATTGGTCAAGTTCTCGTGTCTTTAATAAACTAGTTATTAAAGCCAAAATGCATGCTAAAACATATTTTTTTGAAGTTTTCTTTATTGTATGAAAATACAATACGATTTTATAGCCTTGAGAGACTTGACCGTATGCATGAAACAAATTTTTTTCTTTCGACGAAAACCGTGTATTTTAATACCGGATTTGTATCTTTACAGTATAAAAATACAAACCGATATTAACCAAAATAGATAGCAAAAATACACGAGAAAATCACAAATGTTTTTTTTGAAAAATATTTTTAAAATTTTTTGGAATGGGCCGGACCCGACCCAAAAAGAAACTGGGCCAAGATCAACCCAAAATAAAATACAATCTATCTTATATTAGGCTGGACTCAACCCAACTGCATGGATTTGGGTGATGATCCAACCCGAACTAGTTCCTATGCCCATGCACATTAACCAATCCATTATAATTAGTCGCCATCGTGCTCATGCACAAGAATCCGGGTAATTATTTTTCCTTGCTTGCAAAAATGTGCATAGTGCATGTTTTGCATGCAAGAAGATGAAACGGGAAATAGAGACAAGGGGGAGAGAATCACTAAGAATGTTCCCTTTTCATCATGAGTGACCTCCACTACTCCATAAGAAAACACCTTAACAACTGTAAATGGTCTTGACCACCGTGATTTAAGCTTGCCAGGAAACAAGCGGAGCCGTGAATTGAAGAGCAATACCTCGTTGACTAGGGACAAACTCCTTATGTACAATGTGCTTGTCATGCCATGTCTTGGTTCTTTCCTTGTATATCTTGGCATTCTCATAGGACTCATTCAAAATTCATCCATCTCGTTAAGTTGGATGATTCTTTTCTCACCGTAACCTCGCATATCCATGTTCAGGTTGTTTCATTGCCCAGGATGCCTTATGCTCTAATTCAATAGGAAGATGGCATGCTTTCCCAAAAACTAATCGATATGGAGACATTCCCAAAGGTGTTTTAAATGTTGTCTTATACGCCTATGGTGCATCATCTAGCTTTATTGCCTAGTCTTTTCGAGAGTTATTCACTATCTTTTCTAGAATCTGCTTCACTTCTCTATTTGACACCTCTGTTTGGCCTTTTTTTTTTTGGTGATAAGCTAATGCTCTCTTGTGTCTAACTCCATACTTAGATAACAATGCTTCAAACTGCTTGTTGCAAAATGAGTTCCTTCATCACTGGTGATGGCTCCAGGAGTACCAAATCTAGTAAAGATGTTCTTCCCGTAGAAAATTAAGTACCACCTTGCCATCATTTGTAGGCGTTACAATTGCCTCTATCCACTTTGATACATAATCCACTGCTAAGAGAATATATTTGTTGTTGTAGGATGAAGGAAAAGGTCCCATGAAATCAATGCCCTAAATGTCAAATAACTTAACTTCTAGGATATTCTGCAATGGCATTTCATTTTGACGAGATATATTCCCAAGTATCGTTGACATCTATCACAAGCAAGAACAAAAGCATGAGCATCTTTAAACATAGTGGGCCAATAAAAACCAGATCGCCGAACTTTGGCTATAGTGTCTTGCGCTCCAAAGTGCCCCTCATATTCAAGTGTGTGGCGAAGTGCTTTCGATGTTTGTCATTTCCTCTTCGAACGCACCTCCCGATGACTTGATCTGCACAATGCCGATCGAGTATCGGCTCCTACCGTAACTAGTGTTTGACTTCAAGAAGAAATTTCTTCTTTTGTTGGTAAGAAAATCCGCGGGATGATCTTACCTCGCAAGAAAATTGACATAATCCGTATACCAAGGACCGAAACTGTTAGTGGAAATTGCTAAGATTCTTTCATCGGGAAAGCTTTCATTTATAACCGTGAATTTAGGCTCTAGTTGTTGTGCCAATTCCAGCCGTGAAAGATGATCGCCACCACGTTCTCGGTCCCCTTTCTATCTTGAATTTCTACATCAAATTCTTGCAAAGAACAGGATCTAACGAACAAGTCCGGGCTTGGCATCTTTCTTGGACACTAGGTGTCTAATTGCAACATGATCAATATACACCAAAGCACCTTGTTTCCCATCGATAAGGCTGAAACTTATTAAAAGGCATAGACCACAACAAGCAACTCTTTTTCGGTTGTGGCAAAATTAAGTGGGCATAATTGAGTGTTCTGGCGGCATAGTATATGGTGTGAAACACGTTGTTTTTTTCACTACCCCAAAGACTTGCCCCCAATTACATAATCACTTGCATCACACATCGCTCAAATGGTTTATCCCAATCTGGTGTACTTACAATAGGAGTTGTCACTAACTTCTCTTTCAATAGCATAAAGGCTGTTATGCATTCTTCGTCAAACTGAAACTTCGTGTCTTTTAGCAACATATTGCATAGTGGTTTGGATATTTTAGAGAAGTCTTTGATGAACCTCCTATAAAATCCTCGCATGGCCAAGGAAACTCCTAACCCCTTTTATCGTAGTTAGTGGCGAAGCTTGTCTATTGCCTTAATTTTAGCTCGCCTACCTCTATTCCTTTTATCGAAATCCGGTGCCCCAACACTATACCTTTCTTTACCATGAAGTGATATTTTTCCCGGTTCAATATCAAGTTTGTCTTCCAAAACCAATGCCAACTTTGCAAGGCGAGTCATCAAAAGAAGTTTCAAATACGTAAAAGTCATCCATGAAGACCTCAATGATTTGCTCCACCATATCCGAAAAGATAGCCATCATGCACCTCGAAAGGTAGCTAGTGCATTACACAACCCAAAAGGCATTCTTCTGAAAGCAAAAGTACCATAAGGGCGGTGAAAGTGGTCTTCTCTTGGTCCTCAAGTGTGATGGCTATTTGGTTGTATCCCGAATAACCATCTAGGAAACAATAGTATTCATGTCCGGCTAACCGGCCAACATCCGATCAATGAATGGTAGGGGGAAGTGATCTTTGCGAGTTGCCTTGTTGAGCTTTCGGTAATCCATGCAAATCCTCCATCTAGTTACCATTCTAGTAGTTATCGTTTATTATCTACATCCCTTACCACTATCATTCCTCCTTTCTTTGGCACAACTTGAACCGGGCTCCCATGAGGTATCGGAGATTGGATAAATAACACAGCATCTAACCATTTCGTAACTTCTTTCCGGACTACCTCTTTCATTATCGAATTTGTTGTTAGCCATTTTTGGGTCCCCACACAAAAAGGAGAAAATACAAAAAAAAAGAGTCGAAAAAAATTATTGACAAAGAAAATTCAATTTGACTAAAATATCCAAAATCAATTTAGACCGATAGAGTATCCATGAAATTCAATGTTTATGGACTCAATTAAATTTTATCTAAGGTTTAATTGAATTTATAGAGGGTTTGTGTAATGGCCCCAATTTTACTATTAGTTTATTCGTTAATCTTCCCCCCTATAAAGGGTAGATGAAGCATAAATTTTTTTTTTCTCTCGCTGAAATTTCATTAGAAATTTCGGCAGAGTCTCCCCTATATCAGGAGATTCCAAGTTATCGACAAGTACCCCGCACATATCTAGAATTGCATCTCATCCATAATCACATCCATGTTTAGTAAAATCAACTACATAATTCATTCCATTATGTTTAGGACCATAATTATTCCTAAACTCCATCTTACATCACACGCAATAAGTTAATAATTAAAAGAGCCAATTCGAGCATGAAGATTTCATATACATATATATATAACACAACATAGTTTAATATTCTAACACAATCTAGTACACTCTAATATCCCAAGCATAGGTTGATACATTTAATATTTCGAAACAAAATATTACGAATATAATATTCTATACAAGTTACATGTTTACCGCATAACAAAATTACACCACAAATCCTTAAGTTCCTAACTTATACAAAAAGGGATCAAAGAACTTAAAATCTATTCCTGACGTGAATGGGAGGGACCTGCAAAAAATATAAATTTTTCATATAATTAAAATACAAGTAATCTACAGAAGAAAAATTAACAGCATATTTATCTACTAAAATCATATGAGATTCTCAATACAACCATAAACCCCTTTTAAAGGTTATAAAAAATTTTGTTTATGTTGACTACTTCTCCCCCTTCAACATCGAAAAGACTGTTGCTGACACCAATGACCTCCATCAGTGTCTTTAGTTGCCCGTCCCAGGGAACAACTAATCGTTTCATGAAAATGTCAACACGAACGTAACCGTTTATGTCGTTAACTATTTTAAAACTAAAATAGTAAATCACTGTTCCATATTACCTTGGGAGGTTTTCGTGATATGCCGATGTCAAGAATTCTCGACATCATTAGCTTTCACCTTAGAAAGCTAATCAAGTTTATAAATTTTTCCGATATCGACGTCACTGCCGATATTATTAACTATTCTGAAACCGAATAGTTAATCAAGTGTATAAATTTTGCCGATATCGACGTCACCCATCGATATCATTAACTATTACGAACCCGAATAGTTAATCAAGGTTTATATTTCTCCTCCCATGTACCGGTAATGCCGATGTTAACTAGCTTGGTTAACATCATTAGCCTCCTATATCGTGACGAGACAAATCAAATTCGAAACTTGATCATTATCAAGATTTGTTGTTTCTGTTCATTTTCTCCAAAAGAACCCATAAACTAAATCTAGTCCTCTCGATTCTATTTTTTTTTTCCATCATTTTACCTTTCCTTTCCCCTTTTGTTTTTCTCATCAATAAGCACCAAATTTTTATAATTCAATAGTTGGTTAAAATAATTATTAACTAGAGGAGATATAGGTTCCAAATACCTACCTCCGCTATAGACGCTCGACTTGCGTTCCCCTATGGTTGTTGTACTCCTCTCGCGGTTCCTCCCGAAACCACAAACACCCATCATTATTCCATATTAGTCCACATATCACACGCAACAACAACAATGGAAATAATATTCATTTCTCTTTTACCAATCTTTTCTTTCTCACTTACATTCCTCATTATTATCCTTTAACTTTTCAGCTCATTAGTAGTCCAAGTGGACATCATAAATTCAATTTTGATCACAATTTATTCTTTTTGAAGATCAAGACACACTTTATGAAGGGCAAGAAAACAAATTCTATCTTTAATATGGCTAAATTTCATCGTTTTATCTACTTGGCCAAATCGCCAACGGGGGTGGCAGCTTGACCTCTCCTCGATTTTTATCGTATCCGGAGTTCCGAGGACTCCAAATTAGGCGAGGTCGGCCTTGTTGGAAATCTAACACTCCCGACTAAAACTTCTATGGGGGACCCTCCCCGGATTCTCGTAGTTTTCGGGTCCAAATTTCCCCAGAAATAGGGCAACGAACTCCGCTCTGTTTTGCTAATGGAGAAAGTATCTCCAATTCATCTTAAATCCCTACTTTCTCATCGATCCACAACCATGCCTTCCCATTATTCATAGCATTCCGTCTCATTTTATGTCTTCTTAAGGTCACTAGTACCACATTAATTAATTAAGCACATCATAAGTTTTCATTCCATCTCTGAAGTATCCCGCCAGAACGTGCCCAAGGGAACCAAAAGTTCCCTTCCTCTCTTTTATGCACTCATTTCTTCTTCTTCTTTAAGGCACTTAGATTATTCTAATCCATTTAACCTCACTCATTTCTGCATTTTCCCAACATTTTATGTTAAAGAACCCTAATTCCCAATTCAAGAAAAGCATAAGCTTTGGGCCAATAGCTCCCAAGTCAGCTTGACTTTAGGGTATTAGGTGTTAAAACACCCCTTCGGGCTTAATTGCTTAGGTTAGGGAGGCTAAGAAATCAAACTTATCTACGTTTTTATTATCATCATTTTTTTTTTTGTTTTTTTTGTTTTGAAAAGCATAGACTATCCCTATCCCTTAGTTGTTACCTTTAACAAAAGAACATAAATAATGTAATAATCTAATGTGCAACCCACAATCATATGTTACAGTGTGTGTGTGAAAATGAAGGTTTAAGAATACTTGTTAAATGAGTATAAGGAGCGAATCAAGTGATAATAATGTGAGAGTTTGTATACCCGAATATTTCAAGAAGTATTCTAATAGGCCTTGTTATGAATATTGCAAATAAACATTGGAAAATGTTTACTAAGATGCGTCTCAAGAGTCACTAAAATTCCTCCTTACTACGCCATCCTAGTAATAACAGTTTTTGTCAAATGGCTTTAATAATAGCAAAAACAGTTAGTAAGTTAAGTTTTTTTTTTTTTTTACTACTACTCTCTCCCCCAACCAAAACGAGACATTGTCCTCAATGTCATAAGATAGAAAGATAGAGTATAGAAGACATCACACGAAACAACGAACACGACAATCCCGAAACACACTTGAACAAATATAAGAGATAACAAAACGAAGAAAAAATATTATGCTATTAATAAACTGAAAGACATAAATTTTTACGAGACTCGGACTCAAATCGTAGTTGTGATTGTGGCTCACATCTTCCCTTGGTTTTACATCCAAGAACGGCTTAAACGCCCTCTATGGGTCGGGATAGGCTTCCCATCCAGTTTTCTTAAAAGCGGCAAACAGTGGTCTTTACTATTGATTCCCAAGACTAAGTCGATCACGTTCTTTATGGAAATGGGGTCATAAGTCTTGAAATGCACAATGCACATCTCCACCAGGATATGTCTCCAAAGTCAATAGAAGATTATCTAAAGATTCCTTATGTTTTGAAATAAATCCGACTTTTGACAATTTTCACAAGCTTTGCGGGAATGCATGCGTGTCCTTTAACATGGTGGGCCAATAAAATCCATTTTGAAAGATTTTCGCAATGGTCTTTTTTGACGAGAAATGACTCCCACATGCTTCGGAATGACAAAATTTAATGACATTACTTACCTCATTGTCGGGAATGCATCTTTGAAATATTTGATCGGACAATATTCGAATAAGTAAGGGTCATCCCAATAAAATTTCTTCACTTCGTTCGAAACTCACCTTTGTCTTCGGTACTCCAATGAGTTGGCAAATCTCCCGAGGCAAGGAAATTGATATTTTTAGCAAACCAAGGCATTGAACTAAGAGAAAGTAAGGATTTGTCGAGAAAGTAATCATCGGTTGGTGTGATGTCGGATGTCGAATCTGTTGTCACTCTTGACAAAAGATTCGCATCAACATTTTCAATGCCTTTTTCATCCGTGATTTCTTCCTGAGAATAAGTCATTTGCAAATCTTCAAATTCATCAAACTCGGTATTACTCAAAGTAGATTCAAATTGATCATAAACCAATTCTTCAATAAAATCTACTTCTTGTAAATCATTATCATCTCCAGGTTGCTTGCAAATGTTGAAAATATTCATCTCCAATGTCATGTTCCCAAATGATAGCTTCATCAGTCCATTCCTACAATTAATCAATGCATTAGAAGTTGCAAGAAACGGACGTCCTAAAATAACAGGAAATGAATTACATGCTTCAACAGGTTGTGTGTCCAAGACAACAAAATCCACAGGGTAAATGAATTTATCGACTTGTACTAACACATCTTCAACTATTCCTCTAGGCACTTTTACAGATCTATCGGCAAGTAAAAGAATTATAGAAGTTGGTTTTAACTCACCTAGATTGAGACTTTGAAAAAGCTGAATATGGAAGTAAATTCACACTAGCTCCAAGATCAAGTAAGGCTCTTTCAATTTTATGTTCTCCAATAAAGCATGAAATTGTAGGACAACCAGGGTCTTTATATTTCAATGCATTATTGTTTTGAAGAATAGCACTTACTTGTTCGGCTAAGAAGGCTTTCTTTTTCACATTCGGCTTTTCTCTTCAACGGTATGCTGAGATCTTTCAAAAATTTAGCATAAGAAGGAACCGTTTAATAGCATCCAAGGCAAAGGTATATTGATCCTTACCGTTTGAAAGTTTCAAAGATTTCGAGTTGTGGTTGACTTTCCTTTGTTTGGTCATGGCATGAGGAAATGGAAGTCTTTGGCGGGGAATCGGCTCTTTTCTTTGTAATGATCGATTCAACCCCTTCCTTACCCTCGAGATTGACTCATCATCATTCTCACAAGGTTCAAGAACGGGTTTTTCAATAACCTTACCACTACGAAGAGTGATGACTGATTTGGCTTGATCCATGTGTTGGCTTCTAGAACTACTTGCATTCACATTGTATTGCCCCTTGGGATTTTGTTGTGGTTGAGATGGAAACTTACCTTTCTCTTGGAGCGAGAGCGGATGTCAATTTTGCAAGAGTATCTTTAAAATCTGTCATGCTTTGAGCAAGTTGAGTGTTGATCATCTCTTGCTTTTCTATGAATGCATGCAATGTTTCCTCAAGATTTCTTCTAGGAGGTGGAGCATAAGGAGGTGCATATCCATGAGAATTTTGGAAATTATGATGTGCTTGAAACGGTGGTTTGTGAAGTTTGAGCATTATTGTTCTCACTCTTCCAATTGAAATTTTGGTGATTTCTCCAACCAGGGTTGTATGTTTGCGAGTATGGGTTATGATTGGGCCTTTGGAAACTGTTTAAAGCATGGGCTTGTTCATGGAGACATTCTTTAAAAGAAGGCAAAGTTGGACAGTCATTGGTTGAATGTTCATTGGTTTCACAAATTTGACACACAATGTCTTGAACAGATTTTACTTGACCACTCTTTTTTAATTCTAGTGCCTCGACTTTTCTAGCTAAGGATGCAAACTTGGCTTGGAGGTCATGATCTTCCCTAAGGTTGTACATACCTCCACTAGATGTATGAGGTTGGGTTTTACTTGGTGCCTCATAAGTTCCTGTAGTGTCCCAATTTTGCGCATTTTCAGCTAGCAAGTCTAGGTATTCCATCGCTTTATTAGGGTCTTTATCCTCAAAAGTTCCATTGCACATCAATTCAACCATTTGCCTATCTCTAGGAGTTAACCCTTCATAAAAATGTGAAACTAATCTCCATGTTTCAAAACCATGATGGGGGCAAGTATTAAGCAAGTCTCGATACCTATCCCAACATTGATAAAATGTTTCTCCGGTTTTTGAGAGAAAGTAATGATTTGTCTTTTGAAAGAGTTCGTTCTCGTGAGATGGAAAAACTTCTTTAAAAATTGTTGTTGCATATCATCCCAAGCACGAATGGATCCAGGTCTCAAATTTTGTAGCCATGTTTTAGCTTTATCTTTTAATGAAAAAGGAAAAAGCTTTAACCTAATGGTGTTTGTTGCTACCCAATTTTTGACCCATGTTTTGATAAATTTTCTAGAAAAATCCAAGAATAGCGAAAAAACATTGAAAATCCAAAAAAATACGTTTTTAATACATTTGCATCGTTTTTAGCATTTTTAGCATCGTCTCAAAAGAATTTAAATTTTCAAAGACATTTGGAACGCGTTCAACTTTAACGCGTTATTTTTAAAATCATTGATTTTCTTCATTGAGTCGACGTTAATATTTGCTCGCTTTCAAAAATACAAAAAAATAAGAAAAATCAAAATTTACAAAAAAGAGGAAAAGAGAAGGAAAGGAAAAGTTGAGGGACTAGTTTGAAAACCTAGCAAAACTTTTCCTATAAATACCAAGCTACACTGATTTTTTGGAGGGGGGTCAATTTTGGAAACATCAGAAAAATACAAAAAAAGAAAACCCTAACCCTAAACCCGTTTTTTGGCAAGGAGCGCGCCCCCAATTCCCATTGAAAAAAAACCGAGAGAGAGAGCGGGCGGCCGCAAGCCTCCCTTTCCCCGTTTGGCGAGGGGGCCGCCCCTCCCCTTTGATTTTCTTCTTCCCCTCGCGGTTGGGAACAAGGGACGGCTCCTCTCTTTCAAAACCAAACCGGGGCGGCCCCCCCCGTCCTCGATCTTCTTGAAGCCGCCTCCCTTCCCTTGGTAAGGAAACCGGAGCTCCCCCTTCTCCCTTTGCCGACCACACCCACATCAACCTCTTTCGGCCACAGCCCTCCCCCAAACATCGGCTCTCTCCACACCGTTCCCCCACTCTTCTTCTCCTTTTCCCCAACAACGCATCCCCCCTCCCATTGCAACAAACCGGAGCACCCACAAAAGACCACCCTCACGGCTCCCCCCACAAGGCCACTTCCCCTCCGCCCTCTCCCCTTCTCTTTGACGAAGCAGAGTCCCCTCACTCTCTCATTTTCATCGCCAGAGTCTCTCCTCCATTCGGCCCCGGCGGCCGAGCCGGCACAGCCGGCCCGAAACGAGGCGCGTCCCCGGCTTCCCTCACCTCCAACGAAACCCCGCGCGGCTCCTCCCTCGGCAGCCCGGCCACGACGGATCTTCCTTCTCCAACCGGCCTTCAACGGTGCCCACGGTCGCTCCCCACGCCTCAGCGCGACACCCCTCGGTCCGTGTCCTCTTCCTTGCCGGCGACTTGAAACAAAGAAGAAAGCGAAGCCCAAAAACCGGATCCGTAGGATGCGGATCTAAAAACCGAGATGGAAAGGGGACGGCTTGTTGTTGCGTTTTGTGCTTTTTTTTTGCGGGTGACAAGGGTTATCAACAGGTGCAGGGAAGGGAAAGGGAGAAGAAGAGGCGGTACCCTCCCATCCCGTCTTTTTACGGCGGCGCGTGAACCCACGCGCCGCCAGGTGGCTGTGGCGCGTGGAAGGACGCGCCGCCCCTTTCTTCTTTGCTCCGAAATCCTGTCGAACACGGTTCCGGCATGCGAAGGGGTTCCCTGTGAAATTCCCGTTGTTTTGGGGTTGTTATTGTAATTTTAAATGTAATTTTTTGTTTATTTGTTTTGAAATTGTATTTTGTACTATGGATGTAAAAAAAAGAAAAGAAAAGAAAGAAAGATAAAACAATGATAGAAAAAGAGATGTGTGTGTGTTTGTGTATTTTTTATGTATGTTATTGAATCAAAGAAAAAAATGAATTTAATATTTTAATTTATATGCACAAATATCTAAAGGACAGATAAAAATCATGTTGTATTTCCCATAAAAATGTAGAACATGTATCTACATATATTTTGGGAACTAATAAGCGATTTATCAAAGCCTTAGAATTGAGCTAAAATTTTATTTTTAAAACACATCAAGTCCACGGCGGCTTACCTCGGGTAGGGTGCGTTAGGGGTGCTAATACCTTCCCTAACCACAACCGAGTCCTTTACCCATGAATCTCTGAGAAGACCAGTACATCCGGTTTCCTAGTAGCCTGCAATCAATTACTAGGTGGCGACTCCAACGAACCAATCAAATCAAATCAACATAACAAAAAATCACCAAGCCGATGCCGCGGATTTAATGACGTGCGACGCGTAATGGCGACTCCACTGGGGGAAGGTATTGTTTTCGACATTATTGGACTAAGCTTTGTGTATTTGATGTGTTTATGTTTTTGCATTTTTGTCTTGTTTTATTTTTGTTTTATTCATGCATTTTGTAGAATTGTCTCATGCATCACATATTCTAATTTTTTTAAAGCACACACAAGCTTCAGAGTTAGGGGGGGACTAGCGGCTTACCTTACGACTTTTAGTCAAGGTTTAAGTTTGTGTAAACCCCAACTCTTCGTTGAGTGCTTAGACGGTAAGAGTTGGTACATGTGCCATCTCATTACCTCGGGCCCCTATATTGCCTTCAAGAGGGTGATCACGGGACAACAAGAGACCCTTTTAGAGACCAAGTAGTAAACCTACCTTTTATCTCACTTAAAAAGATTAGAACCTCGCCTTTAGGATATGTGCTCCGTATACATTGTTTTGCATCGGGGCAAACCCTTCTTGAAGCATCTTGAACTCAAGACTTTTGGGTGACCCAATGGCCGTCACTCGGAAAATTTTAATTGTAGAGTTTGGTCAAGAATCAAGATTCTTGTTTCATCATACAAGAGTTACGACCATATGTCACCCTCGAAGGGCGAGTTCATCATATAGTTTACATGTTCATACATTCATCATGCATGCACTGAGAGGAAAAATAGGTTCCCCTATCCGAGGTTTACTACACTGGATGGAAAAAGGTGGATAATAAAGAAAGGGGTCAGAGAGAGACACAGAGTCAAAAGAAAGTTGAGAGCATCAAAGGCGAAGTAGCCGGACTCGGGATCCGCTTGAACAAGTGTCGAGCATCAAATTGAAATCGCACAAAGTCTTACGTGGGAACAATGCTTGTCCGGTCCATTGAAGTTACACCTCCCTCTTTTCGAGTCATGAATAATTGCGACAATGCCTTCGGTCATCGACTAATGACAACCTTTGTTCTTGTTCGGTTGCACCGATAATTATTCATCGCCTCCACATTTTCTAATGGCACCAAATAATTGTTAGCCTTACCGTGCATGGTGCATTAGCCTTCTTTGAAGTTACCCCAACCGTGAGCTCAATTCCGGTTCAGCGGCACAAGATGTAAGGAAAAAAAAACCACCCAAAAAAACAGAAAAAAAAAAAAACATGAACAGACATCAAACTCTACATTGCGGAGCTCTCTCGTAGAGATTTGTTTGGGGATCCGCTAGTGGAGCATGCAAGAGGGAATGTAGTATTTTCATATGCTACAAAACTTTGCCCCATCAATTTCGAAACAGAAACACTAGAGTAGGCGGAAGGGTTAAACCTCAGTGCGAAAACATGAGCCGTCATTGAACTTCAACGCAAGAGAGCTCTCTCCACAAAAACTCGTTTGTGGCTCGCAAGTGGGGAATGCAAGAGGGGATGCGGTACTTTCAAATGCTACAAAACTTTGGCTCATCGGTTTAAGCACCTTGAAACACCGGAGTAAGTCAGAAGAGTCGGACCTAGTGCGAAACATGAGCATCGTCAAACTTTGACGTGTCGAGCTCTCTCTACAAAAACCTTTTATGGCTACAAGGGGGAATCCAAGAAGGGATGCGAGTTTTTCGATCATCTATAATTTTCTCATCGGTGTTAGCTTGAAAATGCAAAAGTAGGGAAAAGAGAGGACTCTCGGCGGAAAAATAGAAAGAAGATTGAAACTTCAACAGAGCGAGCTCCCTCTACAAGGTGTGCTTTCTGCTTGCACAGTCGGGTGAGGAATCGAAGAGGAGACAAAGGAGTTTTAGATTCATTAGTTTCTCTTCCAATTGAGACAACGCGTGATCCCACACGCGTCGTAAATGACAATGCGCAAGTCTGCAGGAGCTTTGCACAAGATTACACTGGACTCTTTGGAAGGTTTCCAACAATTCTCATACAACCGCAACAACATTGGAAGATTGACATGATGTTGTGAGGATTGCCAAAAGAATTGAGTGGTCAAGATGGGAAAGATTGAAGGATCGCCACTGGATTCGAACGCGAAGAGATGAATCGGAGATGACTCAAGACGGAAACCATAGTTATGTGGTTTAGTCAAGTCTACTTGAGCACCTTTTACTACTCAAGTGTCTTTGCCAAGATTGACATCTTTCCGCCACCCAAGTTGGACTACTAGCATCCATTTATCCGGACTTTTACCGACTCGCAGACAAATCATTGAACACCGTTTTCTAAGTGGTATAATCCGAGACAAGAGATGGGATGTCATGGTGGGGTCCTCGACCATTTCAATTGAAGAAATGCAAGAGTTTTGAGAATCGTAGCTCGAAACTGAAAGATGATGTCATCGATCATTTTGTCACCAGAACATCCCTCGGATCACGAGTGATCGGAATTGCTAGGCAAAACACAAATATTGCCAGGATGTAGTTGATCCAAGAAGGGCGTTGAACCTGGTCAATCATTTTTGTTATGGATTTTGCCATCTTGCATTTTATTTTGGGTCACATCTCATCCTTGAACGTGAAACATGTCTTTCCTTTGTCTTCTCTGTTGTTTTGAAATCAAGAGATGCTTCTAACAAAGGGTATTTTACAAAAATATTTTAATCAAGCTCCAACATGCGATTAAGATTAATCAATCCCTGAAGATTAAAAGTATTTTGATTGCGTAAATAACTCGATGCTTAGAAAATGACACGAGGTGACAAACCAATTTTGAACTCATACCTCCCGAAACTGAACCCACATCATATAGCTAAGTTTTAGCAAAGTATGCATAATGACATGTAGTGGATTCGATAGTTATGGACTCCGTGAATCATTATTCTTACAAGTCCCAATCATTACCACCTTTGGATGAGTCACAAATTTACTCGGTTCTAAGCCGACCTTGCCGAAATGAGAAAAGGGCCATCTTTGATATCTCTTCACTTTCTAAAGATTATATGCCCTTGGGCGATCCCATTTTGAAGCTTGGGTAAAATATTTCTTTCAAAAAGAAACCTTGACTAGGATCACACCCCACCTCTTAAGGGCAATGAGAGATATGTTATTAGGAAGGATGAAGACACCGGAGTAGAATCAATGATAAAAGAAAGGCTTAGAATAAAGAAGCCCAATGATTGAGAAAGGAAGAACAAGAAAAGCCATAGATTGAGGGCCATCCAAAGAAAACTTTGTAGGAAGGTTATCGTAAAAGCAAAAAAAGTGGAAATAGAAGGAGAATGCCTATCAATTCCCAAAGAGGAGCAAAAAGAGGTTTCAATGGAAGAAAGATTTAACAAATGTCAAAAGTCAACACCAAAAAAATCAAGTTTCATGTCTTTTGGTGTGTCCAGGATAAAAGCTCTTTAGTGTCTTCAAAATTTTAGATTCATTATTCATGGGAGATAAAGTTGGATTAGCATTATGACCTATATTAAGAAAGTCCCAATTTGATATTAACAAGGTTATATGTCACTTTCTCTACAATAGCCGATAAGAAAAAAGTTGATGAATAGTTGATATTGATCCACCAGGGGCTTTGAAACCCTCAAACACCTTTTGAGCTTTGAAATTCTTTTTCTTTCATAGCCATGAACCATAGCACATTCGTGCTTTAAAAAGCCCCTTTTTAATCAAGTAAGCAATGGGCAGATAATGTTGATCTCAAACTTGAAGAGTTTTCCATAAGAGTCATAGCTTCATGGATTAAACTCTGGTTATTATGCATCTTGATAAAATTGGTGTTAAAAAAAAAACAATCTTTCTTGATGAACCCTCAAGTTTTTGACTTGAGTCTTTTGTTTCTTGAAATTCACAGAAGGTCACCTCATCATAGACCATGAAAAGATATACCGAAATCGAGCGTCTAAAATGGATACAAAGAACCATGAAAAAAACCATTTAGTCTTACAACGAGGTCATTTAATTTTCAAAATACATAGCCAATCGAAAGAATTTGTATATTTCGAATAACGTGTGTTGGATCTTTAGTGGAAGAAACTTGATTTTCAAGTGACATCTCTCACGATTTCATTTCAACAACTAGACTTTGAATAGACATGATCTTTGAAGTATGAGAGTTGATTCAAAGAGAATAGAAAGATTGTCAAACGAGAAGAATATCGATCAAGTTTGCAAAATCCTTGATAAGAATGACATCGACACTTCTTGACATTCTCGCAGGAAAAGTTGACCACCTGGGGGGCAATACGTTGGATCCTAAAAAGGGGAAACAAGCGATGTCAGATCGGCTAAAGGGGCAATGAAAGATGATCAAATGATGAATCAATGCCTTAAGGACAATGGTGTTTAAAGAAAGCTAATCGGGACAAACGTCGGATCATTCTGAAGGGCAATGTTGTTCAAGGCTTGATCGAGTGATTTAGTGAACTTAGACGGCAATTGATGAGCATTGCGCACTTGAAAGGGCATTTTATTATCGTCGGCTTAGTTTACCCTCAAAAAAACATGGCTATGACTCCTGACCTATATTATCTGGGGTAAGTGCATTTGAATGAACATCGGAGCATATGCACACCACCAAGAGTATTTGTGGGACCATGATACAGGCTTAATGCGCACTTCAGTATGGTATGGGTGATAAAAGCGACATCATTGATGAGGCCAGACATTTTCTTTCCACTATACGATTTGACAAAGGTAAAGGAAAGGAATCATGAAGAACATTGAGCACATAACGATGAGCCTTTGTCTTTTGCAAGCTATGAGATGCATGTCTGGACAATGGGATGGTTTCATGAAATTTGGTGATAGCATATACTTGAAGAGTATTGCTTCAACTTGAAGGCAAAGTTCATGGTGATTAACAAATCTTGATGGGGTGTTGGCATGGGCACACACAATCAATCGGAGGGTACTTCACCGGAAGAATCCAAAAAGAGAAAATTCTTCATGATGAATCAAGCAACACCACACTTGGGGGCATGGTCAAGCTTGATAAACAGCCTAGAGAACGATGTCATCGTGGAAAGCCTAGGATGGGCACCGTACTTACAAATGAAAGTGGATAGCTAGCACGAATGAGCCAATGAACAATGAACAAATAAAGTTTTGGAATTAAAGTAACAGCGGCACCCATGATGATGGATCATCAAAGGGGGGGGACCTATATTTCACATCGCATGGATGCATACATGTCATCTAACGTGTTAAAACATTGCACATATTTTTTATTTTTGTTGGGGAAAAATCCTCAATGTAGTTTAGCAAGATTGGGGACCAAAAAAAAAGGAAGAGAGGAGAATCATTGAGCTAAAAATAACAACAGGATCACGGTTTAGATCTTGGAACAAGAGGAGATGAACCCCGCGTAGGAGACCTCAAAGAAACGAGGAGATTAACCTCGTCATCAAGAGGAGTCTTCAAGGTAAGCCGCAACTGTGGGTGTGCTAAGTTTGTCGCCTTATTCTATCGATCGGCCCAACCAAGTCTTTTTTTGCTGTGTAAGTCATATTCTATCTTTGGGTAGGTCACCCATAACAATGAGACCACTTCATATTTTTTCTATCTTCCATCCGGGTAGGTCACCCATTATAATGAGACCGCACATCACATTCTTCCACCTGGGTAGGTCACC